>NNCF01128681.1:276362-385142 GCA_002313205.1 Laupala kohalensis | reverse complement strand
TATATATATATATATATATATATATATATATATATATATATATATATATATATATATATATATATATATATATATATATAAAGTTTAATTAGATCATATTAGAGCTATGTAAGAATAAATGTTTATACTAGTTTGCAGAGGTCAATGAGCTGTAAAAACACCTCTTACAGCGCATGAACTAAATAAGTACGAACATCCTCTTGATCTGACTAACGTTGCGGAGAGAGTTCGTAGCAGGCTCCTGACCTTGCTTCACATGCTCCCTGCATTAACAATCTCTATTGACAGACTGAAGGGTTCTTAATGACCCGTTTTGTTCGCCTCACTAACTCTTGCGACGCTCTTCCTTCTGTTGCTCCTATCTGTTCTTTCCTTCTCCTACTCGCTTCTCCCTCTCTTATCACTCATCAACATCCCATGCTATACCGCGTCGTCTTCCTTTTGCGCCATATTGCCACTCTCATTGCGTGAGTGCTAATTTCCACTTACAGAGTGGGAAGATGCGTGGTTGTACTGTACAAGATATAAATGGGCTCTGGTAACATGAGTAGTGGACAGGTTATACAAAGATGGGAGGGGGCAAGAGAGGCAAGTAGGGCAAATGGAAATGTTTAGGTGAGGAATCAAAGGGTAAAGATACCAACTTTCTCCAAAAATATGAAGTAAAGTTCAAATCTTTTTCCATTTATAAACTTTTTTGGTTAGTTTTGTATCTTTGAAGGTATACATATAATGTTTCAAATTCATTTTAACTCTTTGATTTTGAGGATTCACAATTTAATGATTATTAAGTTAGTCAATAATAAAATCGTCCCCATGCCCACATGTAAAAAGAAAAAAAAGTCTTAAAAATTTTTTCCCCTGCACAAGTTTACTTTTCATTGTAAACTACGTACCTGAATTAGCCAAAAGTTTAACACTCTAGGGAAAGTCTTAAACCGCTTAGTACTTACTGTGGTCATTACGTACTGTTCCAGGTACCAAGAAGCTGAGTGCTAAATTATTTGCAACATTTGTGATTCAGGTTGGAATAGAGAAAATGCCTTTATTAGATCCATTGTCGATTGACAAATATGGTGTAGATACAGGTGTAATGCAAAATTGTGTCAGATATCTAGACAGCAAGTAAAAACATTCCTCAATTCATAAGTCAGAAGATCCTCAGATAGACAAAACAACAGTTTTAAGATTTTAATATGTAGTAGGCCCATCTTACCTTCCTAGGACAAATAATCCTTTGGGACATTTCTTAATACAATTATTTAAAGTATATCATGCATGTAAACAATCGAAAAGTCTGGACGATCTAGAGAAAATTTCGTGAAGATTTGAATTGAATACTTCTGCATTTAAAAAATATCTTTCTCTACGATTGTGGAAATGGTACCAAACACATTTACTAGAAAAAAATATTACTAACTGACACGCACATTCTTAAAAAAACGTTATTAATGAATAATTTTAATTTAGAACTATAAATTTTATGATTTTAAACCATATTTGTAGTCAGTGAAGATAAAACATGCTAGGAGTACTTATAGTCTCAGCGATAGCGTCAAATTGTCTGCCTAGCGTCCAAGTAGCATTAGCAATAAGCAAGCACTTGCAAATGGATGATTCCTCATAACTCCGTGACGTGTTCGAGTCTATACGAGTTTTCATAATAAAGGACTATGGTCTTCGAAAGGAGAAACCCAGTCCCGTTACGTTTGTGACGCCAAATGAAATTAACAAGGTGAACGTGGTACCTCGGAGGTCAACTTCATCATTCAGGATATCAAATATTCTTACAGACGCGCATATTTGTATTGTATTGGCGTGGCCAGTATTCTGTGAGAGAAGATTTGAGAGGTGACGCCACAAATTTGCTGTCGTGACCTTACATTGGGATGCAGATGGTGATGTGGTTAATAGTCCGTGAGGGAGGTTTATTTTCACTACTTGAGGAAGCTCGTGAAATACATAAATATTATCGTCATTCAAAGAAATAATTAGCCATAAAGACACCAGCGTTAATTTTTCACTCGATTAGATGCAGTAATTCACTTAATTGCTTCTCACACTTAAATTACTATAATCATGAAATTCACTTTTTACGAAGACAATCTTTGTCTCAATGGTTCTTACTCAAATTGATTTCCGTTCTCATGTTTTCAGAATTTACTACACAAAGAACTGATTACTCAGAGAGAAAAATCCCTTCCAAAGAAGAAGAATTCAATAATCACAAAAGAGTAATAGATATTAAATTACTATCTATTAAATTATTAATATCTCTTCCTTCCGAACATATATTAAATTATCACATTTGTAATTGACATTTGTTATAGAACAACGATTTATATGATTCATTATTCTTTTCTAACGAAGATACTCTTACCCATTAACACGGAACTTTTTGTGACTAGGTAGAACTTCGTGGAATTGTTTACCAAGCGAAGCCTTATTGATAAAACATCTTTGTTTACTGTCACTTTTCAACATTAAATATATGAAATGAAGTAATTTTGATTCGCATTGCTACTATACAATACGAAATATTTATTCGTGTGGGATAAAAAATGGCTTCAAAGTGTTTTCCCACAAATTATACATATGTGACGTATTATAGTCTCATACTATTTTTCCTCGTTCTTATTCAAGTTTGGATAAATTTTTATTGTTTCATGGATACTATACTATGAATGGCTTAAAGTATAGCCTATCACTGAAACATATCGTACTCACCATCACAGAAATATCTTAATTTATTGGACCGAATTATTCGAGCATAGAAAACTGTTAAATTGAGTATGCTATTTTATATGCTCAATGAAAAGAACTTCTTTATTTTAGATTTACATATTCGCAAACATAGAAAGTTGTCTAAATTTCAGAATTAAATACCAATTTTTCAGAATATTTAGTTTTTGAAGTTTTATCGCTTTCAGTATACTTAGTGGGAAACTTTCTACAAAAAAATAGTAAAAGTTATTTTGTATGCCAGGATGCTAAGTAGTTCTGTGTGTAACCTTGATCATTTTGTGAAATCATTGTTCACACCAGATCGTATTTGGTGACAATGAGTATGGATAAAACTATTTATTGTTTTTATATTGATGATTTCAGTTCATTTTGCCGTTTTCTTCCTGCTTAACACATTGATGAATAGTACGAGTATTATTATGAATAGTGATATTCGAGACTATTTATACACGAACCTCACAAAGTAGAATGAGAGCAATGATATGTTTTTGAGCATATGTTAAACATTTACTTGAAATACCACTCATACGGACTTGATACACATAACAAAATCTCCACACTAAATTGAAAGAAAAATATCTGAAGCCGTGAGAAAAATCCAAAAATGTATATTAGTCTTCATATGAAGAGTTCCTTAGGTTATAAAAATTCGTGAGTACATGGATTAAAACAACTTAAATAATATGAAACATCAATGAACCACGCGTTTAGAGGAAATTGCTGCGCAATTACTAAGGGGCGCGGGCGGGGGGTTGTAAGTGAACTTTCAGGATACCAAAGAAACCCAAACGAATGTTTCATCAATAACTGGCTCGGACAAATGTTCATTTTTACAGCACATTCCGAATATATTACACACTTTTATGAGAAAGTGAAAATGAGAGTCACTGGTAATCCAAAAGAAAAATCATTTACAAAAGAAAAGTTTTCTGTCTTAAATTAAGAATATATCTGGTTTTAATTTTGTTTAATCATTGATTTAACAATAGTTTTGTCTCAAAAATTGTCAATTGAATACAATATACAGGTTCTTTATTTACTTATTCATAGTTATAATCTCTTCCATATCCGTACCTTTTCATTTAATGTTCATGGTATCTGTAATGAAAGTAGTGTCACTGACATATCACAAATAATTCATTATTTTCAATAAATTTCAATGGTTTCAAAATTTATCAAGTAAAAACTCCAATCTATTTGAATAATTAATATGAATTTACTACAGACAGCGTGATAGCAACAATTCTACGACCGGTTGGTAATATCTGGGTTGAGGTGAATGATGATGCATATTAACCTTCCAAGGGACTCAAATTGAATTTCCTACTCCAATATGTCTTGAGAAGCGTACAGCTGTTACTTGATAGTATTTTTGCATAATGAAAATATTAATACATGACTTGGCACGGTGCCAGAAAAGCTTATTGCGCTTATATCCTCGCAATGCATCGTGACGAATCCAGACACGTTTATCATTAATAGGGTCTGTGCTGCACAGCACCTTGACCCACATCCTGAGTTGCAAGCGATATATTTCTTCACCATGCTTCTGCAAGTGAAGAGGCAGAAGACTTATCAGAGAAAGGTTTTTCTTTTGATTTTAAGGAACGTCAAAATGCTTCTTAATGAAAATTTGCAAATATGGAGAAAATAATTTCCTAATCTTAGTAAGAACTCGAGGAAATGCCAGAGAGGTAATAATAATAGTAATAATAATTTGTATTCAATACAACAGGCGAAGAAAGATACCGCTTAAGTCAACAGGAAACTGGCGATCCAAAATATAAAAAAACACACACAGACCTATCACATGTTTAAACACATTGTACAAAATAATCTCGTCTATATTGTCATAGAAGATGGAGAAACATTATTTATAAAACCATTCTCGGAGAGGAATAAAAACAATGTTGCAAGGGAACCGAAGGGTGCAAGGAACAGATGGTTATAGATGCAGTTGTGGGAGGACAAGTAACGAAAAAAAAAGGTTTTCAGTTGCCAGGGTTGATTACCAAAACGCATATGATTCTGTGCCTCATAGATGAATTCTCAAGGTTTTAAAAATGTATGAAATACATGATAGCATCATTGAATTATTGAAGGACCAAATGAGGTCATTGTTCACGGAGCTTGTGTTATTCGATGTAAAAAAGGTATTGAGATCTGAACCTACGAAGGGTGTTCAATAAGTAATGTAACACTTTCTTTTTCTCAAAGACGGATGGTTTTATTCAGGATTTAAATAAATCCTATTGTTTTGCTTTTCTTTGACTATAAAATTCCATTTTCAACGTAATATCCGTTCAATTCTATGGCCTTACGTCACCTTAATGTGAGAACCTGTATGCCGTCAAGGTACCATTCTACTGGCCTGTGTTTGAGCCACGATCTTGTTGCATCAATATCTTCCCCATCATTGCTGGAATTCTTCCCGCGGAGTCCATCCTTCAGAGGGGCAAGGAGATGGACGTCAGAAGGTGACGAGTCCTGTTTTTATTGCGAGAGCCTGATAAATTATGCTTGCGGCGATGGAGATATTTTGTATTAGCCAGATTCGTCCAGCCAGTTATCAGGTGATCTATTCTTTCTGAGACTCGTTGACATATTCTGCCTTTATCCTTTATGCCCTGTTTTTCAATAAATCTTTTTTGTTTTTTCATTGCAATAACCTGACTCTGAACAGCATGGTTAAATCCTTCAGTCTCTCCAAGTAGAGTATTCCGTGTCAGTCCCCTCTTACAATGGATAATTTAAGATTCAGATTGTATTATGATATCCCAATCAATACCGAGAAAACAACCACAGACATCCTTCTATATGACTTACACGAAAAATCTGCATTCCTCACTGATATCACCCACAATGTGGGCCCTATTATCAATAAAACTGAATCACAAAAATTATCTAAATATATCCCTTTTGGAATAGAATACAAAAAATATACTGGCTTCACTTAATAAATGTTATTCCTAAGGATATCACAACGGAAGGTTTAGTTGATAAAAATCTAAAAGGTACCTGGAAAATATAGGATTACATTCAACAGACAAAATCACTAAACACAAACGTCGGCCATTTTGGAGACTCGTAAAATTGAATCGTATGTTCAACTTAGGTTCAAGACTAGGACGGAAGGAGGTATGCTGAAATGACCCCTCACTCACTGTGTACCGGATGTGTATCTTCGAGAAAATGTTTTATTATAATAATAATATCAATAGTTGATTCTATGACTATATAACACATATTTTTACAATAAATTTGAGGCTCTTAAGTACAAAAATATCGAATTTACTGGGCAGAGTGCTTTGCAACAAATAAACCGATGATTTTAAATGTTTAAAATTAGGAAATATTATTTCACTAAACAAGTGCATTAAAATGTAAAAAAATACTTTTTATGTTTCTAGGCACAAAACCACGATGCATGGTGTAATGTTTGCCTGTTGTCCACGTTTACCAAATTCTAGTCTATTTTACAAAGGTTTTTGGAGTTTGTATATTGACAATAGATGGATCCAGCTCTCGTTCACAAATATCAACAGAATGGACATTAACAAAAATTAATGTTTAAGTAAAAAATCATATTCCTAAGAAATAAAATGAATTTTGTTAACTAAAATGAATAGTATCCCAATCTGCTTTTTTAATTAGAAACAGATAACAATTTATAAATATTAAATATAGGTCATATGTTAGCGCTAGACTTTTCTGTTGCAATACGTAAAGTAGCTAATAAATATTAGAAGAACTGTTGCTTGCTTGAAGTAAGATTTTACATAATAACAAGAATTAAAGATAAAAATAAATATATTTACATATACGATACCTTTCCATGCAAAGTGAGAGCAAACGAAATATTTGTTCCTGACATCGCTAAATTTGTTCTTAACATCATTATTGGAAACCTGAATTATATCAAGACTAATTAAAGAAGACGTGATTGCGAAGCACGCTATCTTTAATTATATTTAAATTCGGCGAATATATTTGCCACCCTTGAATGCACAACAAACCATAATTCTAAACCATAGTGAAACTTTTTTTCTAGGAAATCTCTACAATACCATCAGATTTTATATGATAAACAATCTCATTTTCTCTAATTGTGGAGCATTAGCAACATTATCAAAGCATGATAAATTGAAAGGCGTTTCTATGTTGCTCGCATGATAAATTGAAAGGCGTTTCTATGTTGCTCACAATGAGCAACATAGAAACGCCTTTCAATTTATCATGCTCATTTTCTGTATTGTTCTGCAACTAAACATCTTTATAAAATAATTAGCATTTCAGAGTTGGTAATTTTGTACCTACATACTTCAATTTATTTCCTGTCTACATTAGTCTTGTGTAACTGTAAAACAGTCATTGCTCTATTGATAATTATTTAAAGAATTTTCTTCATAGAATTTTTGATTGAGAGAATATCAATATTCTCGAAAGTGCTCCATAATGGAGAGGGTAGACTTTCTAGTTTTATTAACGCGTTGGACCTCATATGTTGTGTAAGAACAATAAAGTCACACAACACAAAGTTGCTAGGTAAGACTTGATTCCTCAATAACATTGCTGATTCCCGAAGATGGTGTTTAGATCTTAATAAGCACGTTTCGTGCTTCGTGAGATCCTATGGATCATTATGTTTACACGTTTTTCAATAACAAGGGATGTCTATAATATTGACGTTGTTTGCCTCAATGAGGAACGTAGGTGGTCGACAGGAAGAGAACAATATTGTTGGCACGCATCGTAGGTGGCCCGGATCTCGGAGGATGGGTGCGACGAAGGCATCGCTGTTTTGGTACATTACATTAATAACGACTTCCCGTCAATTGCCACTTTTTCCTTCGACTTCTCCCTTATTTCAATACTGCGTCGGTAAAAATTGCATTCGATTATTTCTAGTTCCACGTTTTTTGACACCATTTTCTCATTACACTACATATATCCTGAACACTAGGAACATAAAATCCTAACGAGTTAAAGGTGATTGGATAAAATTAAGTTTATTATCTGAAAATGAAGTTAGAAGATATCACCCCAACATTTTTACTGAAATGTTGGAGATAACCTGATATTGTATGGGGAATAAATATAACGAATCGAGATAAGAACTAAATATGCATTGAAATGAACAATTGTACAAAAAAAAAACTAATTCAAAGTGTTTTTAATAATGCCTCCGTGACCAATAACAATAATATATCGACGCAATTCCAAACTGTGAAGTTTAGTTGGTAAATAATAGTCTCTGCAAGGCTAAATAAGAATTTTATGTAGAAGTTCTAAACACTATCCTTATTTCTATTCAAAATCCACTTATTTTTTTTCGAACTTCATATTTTATTACAACACGTTTAAGATTGTAGCTTGGGGTCTCTTCGACAGCATATACATTAATGGTGCATTACTGTTATCTCAGTATTGAAAGAAAAGTTAAT
This sequence comes from Laupala kohalensis, assembly GCA_002313205.1. Taxonomy (NCBI): domain Eukaryota; kingdom Metazoa; phylum Arthropoda; class Insecta; order Orthoptera; family Trigonidiidae; genus Laupala; species Laupala kohalensis. The sequence goes on along the minus strand of NNCF01128681.1, from coordinate 376,953 downwards.
CCTACAATGATATTTCGTATAAGACAAAGTACAGTAGCTGAACATAAGATGCAAACTAAGATAAACTTCTTATTTTTGAATTGTATGATTATTTAAAATTAATTCTACTTCAAAAATTTTAGCATTCTGCAGATGCAAATAAAATTAACCTAATGTGAAAGCGTCGACCATACATTCAATTGGATCTCATGAAACCCTTTATCCAGGAGAGAGAAATACAAAGTGATATGAAGATTTATGTAATCGAAATTATAGTCATTTAACGAGCAGTGAAAATACTCCTATAAAAGATTTTATGTACAGATAGTCATGCAACGTATAAAGTCGTTGGATTATTCACAGCTATCATTAATTTGTGCTATTTATTCCTTGAATAACCTACAATATTTCGTTAAAAGTTGAAATTCGCTAATTAGGTTAAAACTTACGGCACGTCTCAGAAGTATAAATTATGATTACTGCAAATCTTACAGATCTTAAACGAATATGAGAATTATATTTAGAGTTAATTAAATTTAATGTATTTTTATATTAACAGAGGGAGAAAAATCGTCGTCAAAAGAAAATGGAGATTCCTTTATGATATTTTTTGTATATCAAGGAAAACATGAATTCTCTCTTTTCTTATATGATTTCAGGATATTGTAGAAATATTCTGGGTGTATGCGAGATAAAATTTTCTTCCATTGATAATTCATGAACGATTAAATGACCACACCAAATCTAGTTGTCTTTAATAGGGCTTGATATAAGAGTCCTCATTCCCAGCATTTCATGACATAATTTATTTCCAGAGCTCCATTTAAAAAATTGTAATTTTTTAAAATATTTAAGATATAATTAAAACAAAAATATAAAAATTATCCAATATTTTATTGTCCTTGACAGGATCCCAACCTGTGGGCTGGTCGGACCAGTTCTTTGCCATAAACTATAAAGGAAACGAAAATGTATTTGTTGTTACCACCTGTAAATATATAACTAATACTAAGTCGAGGATAGTCAGTAAATAATTGTGTAATTACTTACATGTTAGTTGGCTTCAAAGGAGAGAAGGCTTTGTTCACAATGAAACGGTTTATTTTATCCAAAACTTCTTTTGACTACGTTTCCGTCATCTTCATGAGTGTAACATTTCTGCTACGTGGGAGTAGCAGTGAGTGCCACCGTTCCCTCGTGATGGAAAAATAAATAATACCGTCACACTCACGTGATATAACTCTACGATGATATAACAAATAAATTTTATTTTAATCTCTAACTTGCATGGTAATCCATTTTTCACAAAATATCGAGGTAAGTACACCTGACCATGTACTTCCATATTCCAATGTGAGTCCATACGAGAACATGTGTGACGTATTTTCTTTGATAACGTGAAGAAAAGTTTCCATTCATCGTAGTATTCGTGATGAAAATTAAGTAACAGATTGTGACAATAAGCGTCAGTTGTAGTTTAGCGGAATGTGTTGTACGCCAAATTGAATTGTCGAATGAAATAATATTATCGTTAAAGTTCTCCTGATTTATTACTTTTGATTCGGACAAATGATCAACAAATAAAAAATATATATCGTGTTATTGTATATTGTGCTTTTAAAATGCTTTTTGTATATCGGTTAGAAACTATGCATCACCTTTGCTTTAAAACGTCTTTGCGAAAGAAAAAGAGTACGCGTAGATACGTAATGTGTCGTTCAGCGTTCCCTGAGTCTGCCGCCATCCACATGGAAATATCTGTAAGTAATAGTACCTAACAAATGAAGCTTCGGAGTGGGCTGTTTGTTAGCTCGCAAATGAAGTGAGAATGAGGCAGATAAGCACGTTTCCTCTTTTATTCTTTCATTTCAGGCCAAGGTTTGCATGCGCCGGATATAACGGCGCGTCTTCATTTCCCCACCAGACACCCTCGCGATGCATAGGTCCATGCAGTGCAGTAAGACCTGAAAACTTGAAACATTTCGTTCACAGCTTCTCAGACTGGATGAAAATGAAATTATCTTGAATAACTTTATTTACTGAAAATAATATCATATTGAATCTTATAAAAATTCAATATCGTACTGACGAGACCATAATCAATCGCTTTCGCATATTTCACATTTTGTTTATGTTCACCGAACTCGGTTCACTTTCAAATTAAATGCCAGACAAATTTGCAAAAGAAATTTCTAACACATTGACTTCATGTATGAGTTCAGAGGTTTTTAAATTATTTGTTTATTTAATAGCTCATTTGTGCAGAAATTGGAAGGAAGTGATTTTGGCTTGCGGGGAATGTAAGATATGGCGATAAGACCTAGTTTAATTCTTAAATACCAATGTACATACTTTTTCTTGCTTATTTATCTTGATTATATAAATATCTATCTACTGGTAGGAGACCAATGAATTCAATATATATTACAACTAGCAAGATTAAATCTTACTTTGTGGAAGGGATTGATTGATTTATTACGAGTGAATACTGAGAATTAACCTATTTTTATTAGAAAATATTAATTATTGCGATTTTTTTAGTCTCAGTTGTAAATATATTCCGCAAAAGAAAATCAAACAACCTAATGTTATTCAATACACGATACTATAAACAAACGTCACTTTTTTATTCACTTTACACTTCCAGATAATTTTCAAAATGCAATCAAGGTACAATCTATGAAATTAATAAATTAGATAGTCTTGCTCGTCACAATTTTGACGCATTAGAAAACTATAATTGAATCACAAAAACATAGTTCATTTTCTTACATTTACTTGTTTTACTGAATTTATTTTGGTTCTGGTTATATTGTTTCGATAAGGTAAAATTAACTTTAAATTAATTCATCATCTCTCATGTTAGTATCATTTCACTTGTGTATTCCAAATTAATGTTATCATTTGTGATGATTTTTGTAATTTGTTTCTCATAGTAGAACCATGCTCGGTAATAAATTCTTATCCGAAACCATTCGTGTTCTTGTTTGCTTTTCAAGATGTGTAGTTTTTGTTGATGTGGAATGATGCAACAAAGTGAGGTTGAATTTTGCAATGGTCTGACGAGTCCAAGCAGTTTGGAACCGTTAGGCAGATGTGACTATAAAGTGTAGGATGCAGAGCGAGGACTTTCCATGTCATTCTCTTGGCGACGACCCTGCAGCGTTCGACTTCTGTTAGCGAGGACTTCTGAGGATATACGACATCGCGCACGGTCTCAAATCAGGTACTACAAATTAGTGCACACATATATCATGAAGAGTGTGCTGTGGTAATTTGTTTTACGAGAAATTGAAGAACAAAATTGAGTTTAAGATTATTTACGCCCTATCATTTGGGATATTTGAAGGCCACATAGGTTTTTACTTTATTAACAACACAGTTATTCTTGAAATATATTTATATTTGTTTTCCAACTTAAACAAATGGATAAGAAAATTGTAAACTTTATACTATTGGAAAAAAATTGTGGAAATCATATTAGTATAATATCTTTTCAAAGCTACCACACTTTTTAAAATTTGAACGTTCAAACATTTAATAATTTAAAAATTATCACGGAGTTGAACATTAAAATTAAACATCTAATTCTACCCTATTTTTGAGTCATAATGTATCAATACAATCTATTAGTTAAAACACAAAATATGTTTATTATTTCTTTAACCAAACCTATAATTACATATTTTAATTTCCATCACTCAACATCAACTAGCCTTTTAGTATTAAACTTATTTTGTTTGTTTAATATTCATTTTGTGATAGATGTTAAGATGAATACTATCCAGACAACTTCTTCTGTAATTTAATTTCAATGACGCGGTACATTTCAATGCAAGAAACATAATAGTTATGTTGTAAATTGTGAAAAAAAACCATGCAGGAACTAAAGAAATTGACATTTACTGTAGTAAGATGCTTCTATAGTATAACGACATAGCTTCAAACAATAAATTCATAACTTTCATCATTACGTTATTGTACACCTCTTGTTATACGTTGTTTTCCATCAAGAATTGTTCTTCTGAGAAGTTAAGCAGATTTTTTTAAAGTAAGGGAAGTACTTAGCAGTTGTGTGAACTCAAAAATGAATATTATTACAACAAAAACTATTAATACAATCAAATAAACATCAACACAATAATTTTAGAAGTTTCAAAATTGAAATAAAACACTAACTTTGTTCGCGAATCAACATTGCGACTTGCGTGAGGTGAGACAGTAAAAATACATATAAATTGTAGATCATGAAGTTTATAAGAAGTATTTTCTCAATCTTGTTATCAATAAGAATTATTTTCCTAGTCTATTAACAAATTAATTATACAATAATCTATTAGCAACTATGTTGTAAAGGATTCTTCTTATAATTCGATCAAAATATTATTTCTCCTTCTAAAATTTAATACTTTATTCCAACGTTCACTCATACATAAACAATAACAAAAAACTGTGTGTTCGCCGGTATGTCTATAGGAGCTGTAGGATTTGACTCACTCAATGTCGTCTCATCAGCATTCTGGGTGTGTCACCTTTCTAAGCATGTGTCCGGGCCAAGACCTCAACAAATTCTCAGAATTATTTAATCAAAGACATTTAGTGGAGACAAATCTGAGCTAGGATTCACAGGATAAGCTCAGGACCATTTCCTATTACAGTTTTCAAATTTTGTGGAGCGTGATCAATTTGATTTCCCATTACATTGTAATGTATCATTTCTTTGTTCTTTTCTCGACACAGTAAGTAATATCAAACGATTTCTCAATTTACGAATCATGTATAAAGTGTCAAAAAAGTTGTGTTTATACCATAGTTGGTTTACCAGTAGAAGACTCTATATTTCAAAAACATCTCGTCTTCACTTTAGTTATAGTTCTAAAAACAACAGAAAATATTGAGATAGAGGAGAATGGGATAAATGGAAAGATATCACTCCTGTCTCTAACGAAGTTTGGCTTAAAAAAGAGCCCAGACAGTAGTGGCCTGGGGAAGTGAGTGACCAAAGAAGACATTATGTTTCATTACATTATTACATCTCTCAGAATATATTTATTTAATGCCTTTTGGGAATGATCAGGTCATGAGGTCTGCTCTTCCACCTAACCGTTGGACTTGGAAAAGGAATTCGGAAGGAGAGATGTTGGGTTGCCAGGGAACGTAAGATACCGAACCTACATTTTTCTGGAATAGGTGAGAGAAACCCCAGGTGAAAACCTCACCTAGTTCGCCGAGCAGAGGATATATCAGACTTTGCACTATATTTTTAAAAAATTATGTGCAAGAGATTAGACTATTACGAAATATGCGCAAATAAATTAGACAATGCACCTCATTGTAGAGGCGGGTGAAAAGCAATGAAATAAGTAGTATATTAGTGAACCCCCTAAATTACTTATTTGGAGACCGGTTAGTCACATAATGTGGAATATAAAATGAAAAAGACATTATAACCTATATTGTGTGCACTGAAAAAGGAAACAGTTGAGCACATGTTGTAGAAGAGTCTTCTCTATGATGAATTAACTTTATTAATACGTTAAACATATATTGACAAGAGAAACAAATTGATATCACGACAGGAATATTTTGTATGGTCCCAGAGGGTAAATGAATAAAATATCAAAATCGTAAAAACCGTTATTTATTTGAAAAATACAAATCAGTAACTTCTAATGTAAATATTGTTGTAAATAACCGTCACAAAAACGAACATTAATAAGAATAGCATTATCTTGAAAGTAAAAAATGCTTAGAATTCATGCCTGAAATACGGTTGAAGTGAGATCTTGCTAATGCGTCTTTTTTTCTTGCTATATCCATATAGTGTTTTAACTGTATTACATCCAAAAGTCAGGCCTCGCGCCAGAGGTTTAGCATGCCAGTCGCATTACGTTCCGCGAAGCATGACTCAATCGCCTCGCCCAACAGCATTCACTGGGCGCTGAAGTGACTAGTGAACTTGGGCCATGAACGTCGTTAACATCTATGCGTAAAGGTTACGTCACTGACCAAGAGAGAAAAAAAAGGGAGTCATCACCTTCACACAAATGTTTATATGTTTAGAATTGGGAATACTGATTGCTAAATTATACGGTGCTCTTTAATATGGTTATATTTTCATCAAAATTTTCTTATTTTCAACGTAAGAAGAAAACATCAAGAGAAAATAATTTGTTTTACAAAATAATATAATTAGATAAAAATGCTGGGAATTGTGTACTTCAATATTGTATACTTAGAAAGTGTTGAATGTTGAAAAAAGAATTACGACATATAAACGATTTCTCAGGATTATTCTCATTCCTTGACACGAGCAAAGAGGAAATTGCTTTAAAATGTTTTAAACTTTGGATGTGGAAGAATATAGAGGATTTAGTCTTAAAAAAAGGGAACAATAACTTCTCAACTTCTATCCATCATCCTAATAGCAACTATTATTTGATAACCACAATATAAGTACCATTTCTTGCGAAGCAGTGCATCCCGATGAAAAGCGTTTCACGTAACAAGCTTAGTGAAACGCGTCTCGTACGAAGTTTCAAGCCGTATCACAAAAATGTGCCGAAAACACACGAAGAAAAGATTATTTGGTACAAATAAAAGCAAGAAATAAACCAGAACTGGAAGAGGAGTTGAGAGTAATAAAGCGAATAACTGTTATAGGCACAGAAAGAAACCATTGAGTGATAGAAATAGATGGAACGAACTATCAGAAAGTTATTAAAAGATATATGGAACATTTCCTTAATATGGAAAATTGGGGAGTAGTGAGTCTTCCCAAAAGAGAGGCAGGGAAAAGAAAGAAGTGGCATCATACAGACCTATAACTCTGCTCCCAACTTTGGGAAAAGTGTCGAATAAATGGCTACAGCTGCAAGTTTCTAAGTACCTAGAAGATTATGAAAACTTATATAAGCATCAGTATCGGTTTCATACAGGAAGAGGGAAAGGGGAGAATATACACCAGTCACAATAAAATATTGAGACCATGCTGAGTAAAAAACATAGAAGATATTTTTGGATGATGTGGGAACGTTCGATATTTCAAGATGGGTGGTTATAGTTAAGGAACTTGAAAAAATGGGAACTTGAAACAATATGCTAAATTTGGTTCAATATTTTTTACGGAAAGATATGCGATATTGAATGTCGGTATGGAACAAATATTAAAAAAGAAGTCAAAAGTCAAGAAGTGTCCCATTACTCTGGAACGTTACAATAAATGAAGTACTGTGTCAACAGGAAAGTGCACTTGCGAAAGTAGTTTCATATGCAGATGATGTATGTATATATGTATGTATGTACGTTTGTATGTACATAGCAAGAGAAAGAGAAGAAGGCAAATATAGTTAAGGCTCGTTTTGAAGAATAGTTGGAAAAGTTAGGGTTACGATTCGGAAAAAGAAAACAACAGGAACGTTTTACGGAGATGCTCGGGAATGAAGATGCAATCATACAGCTGTACGAGGAGACAATAAGGATTACAGACAAACAAATGTTTAGGGCTGATGATTGATGAAATATTAAATTTTTAGTCTCATGTATAATAAATCACAGAAAAAGTGAAGAAGTTGCACCAAAGCCTGCGGCGAGTAGGATTCAGCAAAACTGCCACAAAAACAACTTGCAGCGCTTTATAAAGGAGGCCTGCGTCCAATTCCGAGCTACTGCACAAGTGTGTGGGTGTACAGTAAGCAACGTACTTAATTTAAGAAAATATACATATTATTCTGAGGATGTATTAAGTTCGCAAGAGTGGGTGCAATGCTAGTGTTTCAACTCTAGCTGTGGAAGTAGTACTGGGGGATAATGCCGCTTGACATTCATCTTCACAAATTAAGATTACACTGGCTGCAGAAAAATTGATATGTACTGATAAATGATGAGAATATACAATGTGAGGACAAGAAAGCAAGAGGAAAGATAGCTAATAGACGACTTAAGGCGTGGCAGATACGGTGGCACAACTCAGTGAAAAGAAGACACGTATCAAATTCATTAAGGAGGCGGGATACGCAAATAAAGCAAGGAAATGGTTCAAGCCATCAGGAGGATTCCTGGAAATGATTACAGAGCATGGGAATTTCAGGGAGTAGTGGGTGGAAAAAAAGGGAAGGACACGTATATGATATGTGTTTGTGAACAAGAAGAAGAAAATGCTGAGCATATCATGCGGGAGTGTGCGATCTATAATGTCGAATGACAAGATTTCACAACAGGACGGATAGGATAAAGTCAATATACTATTCATAGTTGCCCCAAAATGATAGAGGCAAAAGAACAATATGAGAAATTTCAGGAATACATAGAGGTATACACAACATGAATAGGGATGGGGAGGAATGATATGCGTGTCTCCCTCACCGTGGTGGGGATGGGTAGGTTTCCTATGTAACGTGACAAAGAGGACCACAGGACAAGTGGTGCAAAACCATTGCACATCATTTCTCATATACGTTTCTCTGTCCGCAGCATTGTGAGAAAAAAATCTATAGTGAATGGGCCATTTCTGGCGTGTGGACTTCTATATTTTGGACGTCTTCCAGTGCACTATTCATGCTCGAAGTATTTTATCACTCTTTTATTTGAAATTTGAATGTAAAATAAATATTCAGAATATTATTTCAAAACTTATAGCGACATATCAGTCTTATAAATATCGTAAAAGTGTTATGTAAATGTAATTTCGTAGTAGACAGAAAGTGATTATTTTCCTATATGCAGTGCGTTTGCTGTCCTTTGAATTTTATCACTATCATATCATTCATTTCAGTTTTCGAAAAGTGTATTGTACTTGTGCTTGGTCCTTTTACACTGCTAAATATTATTCAGGCTTCTTGAAACAGTAAACTAATGTGTAAGCGTAGCAGGCAGAAATTATTTTATTGCCTCTATACCAAACTTTCATGCGAAATATCAATAAAGCGGATGAAATGCATACTCATTGTACTTTACGTATTGAAAATTTAAGCAAAATCGCTGGAGCCGTTCCTGAGAAACATTCAAAAGTGTACTTTGACCTTAATGTTTGGTACCCTTTGTTTTAAAGTAAAAAATTAGAGCTCGTGCATCGACAACAAGTAAATTCTACCGTAAACACAAAATGCGAATTAAATTGATTCATCCGTTTACTCAGTATCGCTGCGCACAGACGGACGAATGTTATGCCAAAAAACACTTCGCTTCTTACATTTCTTGTATCCCTTGTTTTAATACAATTGTTTTACAGTAAAAATTGCTATTCAAGACATCATAATATCAAAATTATAATTCTCAATCATAATTTCAAATAATAATTATAATTCATAATTTCAAAATTATAATTCTTGTTAGGTATTCTAAAGCGGTACTATGCATCATTTCACTAATTTGTTTACATGTTACTATGCATTTATTTTTATCATGTTTAATCATGAAATAAGTTTTACATATTTCTAAAATATTTGCTTAAAAATTGTTTTTGAATTAATATTTTCCAAACAAATGCTAAGAGGCAATGACTAATTTCATTCTTTACAAAATCCTAAATGTGGGTATACTAGCTACACGCTTATCTGGAAACAGCTCTTCAAAAAACAAAACAATAAAATTCCTATTGAAGAGTGGTCAAGTGTGGGGATTTACAACTTCTGTAGTACGCGCTGAAGAAGTTATTCAATGAAGAACTCTACTCACTCTCCTCTCAGGTTGGCAAAGAGGTGTATTCTCTTATCATTACCAGAACAAGATCCAAACAAATAAAATCCATCTCGTATCTTCTTTCTCACTTTTTCTGGTTATCATCATGACTCGTAACTTCAGTCTTCGCAACTCATTTCGAAATGAGAAGTTATTGACCTACTCACAGTTTGAGGAAATAACGACACATTCAAATGCTACTTTACATTTAAAATTATTCAATGCAGGAAAAGAAAATTATAGCGATTCTCGAAAACATTGTCAGATATTATTCTCATTCCTTTTTGTGCAATAATAGAAAGCCATTAAATAATATCAAAATTGAAATATCTCGTCTACTAATATTTTAATTTAATTATTTAGTACTGGCTTTTAAATAGGCTGTACTTTATTAAAGATCACTACGTTTCGTTTTATTCGTGTACTTTAATAAAATATAGTTTACTCCTCACAAGATCGTACTCAATAACTCGATGCAAATAATGTCAACATTATCGATTCAATTAATGAATGAATGCAAAATTAGACAAATATTACATTAATTTGTGCACAAATATTCTTTAAATGAAATGATATGACTATTTAATTCTTTTGGAGAACTTTTCTGGTCAACATATTCAACAATAGATAACAGTATCCCCATGTACTACTAAATGCCCGAAACACACAATTGAATTAAACTATAGACGCAAAATAAACCGCTAATATTTGGCCAGTGTATTTTTAACTGCAATTGTGTCAGATTATTAGTAATTAAAAATATTTCACCGAAAAATTACTAATCAAAATACTGGGAGAATAAAAAGGAAGTAACTATTACTTGCGAAAATGTTACGGCGTGATTCTTCAAAATATAGGACTAATGAAGTTACCTGGTTTAGGTAAACAAGAAGTTTTAAAAGTAGACTTGTTTTGTTTTCTTGTTTCCCGAAAAGAAGAATCCTACTCCTCCAATAGTCTTCAAGCTTTTTGCCAAGTTGAAAAGTTGTGAATGTTTATGTACTGTACAACAATGTGTCTACGGATACTTTAATTTGTCTCTCCGAATAAATTTAATAATAAATATTAGCTTATGTCATAACTTATGACAAGGTTCAGGACTGCTCTTCTACCGAACCATTACTTGGGAGAGGGAAATAAGGAGAGACGGTGGGTTGCGAGGAAACCATTTGTCAAGGGTAGTTGAGGGAGACGCTAGCTGAAAACCTCACCTAGTTTGGCCGAGCAAGGTCTGAGCTCGCGCTCTACCGCTCAGCGGTATCGTGGAAGCCAAGACGCTACCACCAGCCATGTCGGGAAATCCCCTTAAGAAACTTAATTTGTGTGCTTTGCTCCGTACGGTTACGCAAAAAAAAGAACAAAAAATTCTAGAGGACATTTACATGTTAATGTTTATGATGATGGATAACTAATCAGGAGAAAATTGTTGATCCGTCCAATTAAAGAACGTATGAAAACATGAGAAAAGACAAAAGATGACAAACGAGGTGTAGAATACGGTATATAACACCGCAGGGTAGAAAGTAAGCGGATGATATGAGGAATAGAAAAAAAAATATTGTACGAAGTAGACGACTTCGAGGTAGCGAGAATGGTGTTGGCAATGACGGCGGTATGCTCGTCTTCGACCCACTTAGATAACGGAGAAAGTGAAAGCAACAAGCGGAGGACAGCATCGTTGGAAATGGAACAACGCTCATCGAGAGGTCTTGGTATTCCTCATAACAATCGGCAAATCGAGTATGTGAACGTTAAGGGGGGGATGTTCACGGGACTCGTGAACACCGCTTTTCAACACCGCTTCGTGACGCCGCACAGTGGAGTATATTGAGATGAAACCTGACCAAAGGATTTTTATTCCGTGAATTTGATGGATTATGGCAAATTAACATGAAAAATGAACATAATATGTGTTTATATACTTAAAGTGTCCGTTTCCCGACATGGCTGGTGGTAGCGTCTTGGCTTCCACGATACCGCTGAGCGGTAGAGCGCGAGCTCAGACCTTGCTCGGCCAAACTAGGTGAGGTTTTCAGCTAGCGTCTCCCTCAACTACCCTTGACAAATGATAAGGATTGAAGGATTGTATTTTAAGATTAAGAGTTTATAATAAATACATACAATGGAATTAAAACTGTATTGCTCTAAAATGTTATCGGTGTAATTATTAAGAAGATAATTACACACTACCTTATACTCACTGATTTGTTGTTTCCACAATCAAGATATGCTACCTACAGGTGGCACTGACATACTATATAATAATCAAAACCCATGCAAAGAAAACATCAGAAGCATAATTGCAACATTGCTACTGAAGGCAACTATTTTATTTGAGAAATTAGTGAATAATTCCAAGGATTGTAAAGGTTCTCTTTTGAACGAACGATGTGTACAATTAATCCTCCAGATATATACCATTTTGTAAGCTACCCGAGTAGTTGGGCAAGTGAATGTAGAATGATAAATTGAAAGGCGTTTCTATGTTGCTCATTGTTTTATTGGTATAAAGTTTTTCGGCTGCATAGCAGCCATTGTCAGTAACATACACTGAAAAATATAAATGTACATAAAATAATAATAATAATAATAATAATATAATATGAAAGTATACAATAATTGAGTGAAACAGTATCGAAAGAAGTGTAAGTTTGGTTGTTGTTGAAATAAAGAAAGGAAAGAACAATGAAAAATAAATAAAAGAAAACAAATACAGAGTGAGCAAACCGACAAAATTACCCGCGCCCATCCCGCAACCCCCTTTCACTTTCCATATAATGACCTCTGTTCGACGTACTCTGCGCACTCGCCAAAAATATTCCTCAATACTCAGGTACGTAATTTTGTCGGTTTGCTTCCCCGACACAATATTCAAAAGAAAGTCGTCTCCTTCATCACGGTAGCGCTGCAAAAGTTGCTCGCAGCATTCCAATCGACGTTGTTTGTTCTCGTCTGCGAGACGACGTGGTACCCATCGTGCACAGATTTTAGGGTATTGCTCAATAATGAAACCGACTCGTTCCTTGGATATTCCAATATGGTTTGCGATACACTTTTGAGTGATTCGCCGGTCATTTTGAATCAAGTCGTCGATGAGTTTGCAATGTTTATCGTCTAAGGCATTGGTCACTCGTCCGCTGCGTGTTTCATCAACAATTATGGGTTTTACCAGGCTCGCAACCACGAAATTTTATTACCCACGACTTACAGTAGACCTAACAACATCATCGTCACCATAAAGTCTTTAAACGACAATGAATGTCAGTGGGAGTCACTTTTTCAGCAGTTAAATTCGATAACAGTATGCTGTTTAACTCGCGTTGACATAGCACTAGAACACGCCTCCATACTTCCGCTTCTCGAAATTCACTGGATGAACGCAACGACTTCAAACCTGCGTATGCGTATTGAGGGGGAATGTTACTTCCACATGCCACCTGGCCCGCTTGTGAAGGTCATTTCGTTCGTGCTCTACAAGCATGTGTGCATTAGTTTTCAGTCTACTCTCGTAATTTAGAAAGAGACAATGTTTTCCTCAATAATTGAAAACTCTTTCAACACCTCACCGTCACCTAATATATAACCGAGACAACCTTAAGTGGTGTGGGATTTTAAAATGCATAGTGTTATCTCCGTGTTCGTATATTTGATGGATTACAATTTTGTTTCACAGACACATATCTTAAAGGACAATGATAAATAATCCAATGATGATAGAAATAACACTAAAATATTGTGTACAAAGAAGTCCTTGATTTTCAAAACATGATGATTTTAACTTTAATATCTAAAACTTGCATGAAATTACAGTTGTATCAAAAGATCTTTTCATATTTCTTGCATATAATTCGAAATGAATTAAATTAATTTAAAAACGAATAAACAATTAGACATAATATGTAATACTATGAAGAACCCATAAAAGTTTGTTTGTTTGTTTTTTGGCAAATTGTTGATTCCAACTATATAATGTTTTATGATTACATTATGTTTTGTTGATTTACGAAGATTGAAGAATATTTTCTAGATTTAAAATTAAAATGGAAGTTGTGAAAAACAGCATTATCATATCTAATACCCGTTCTTGTCAATATTGTATTATAAGATGAAATAGGAAATGGTCAACTCACCTTTCAATGATCTAACATATAACATGGTTCTTCACGGAAAACTAATAAAAATAAATTCCATGAGTTCTTAAGTGTAGTTGTGTGGCCGTAAAATAAGTTGATTAAAGAGTTATTATTTTTAACAATTAAAAATTATTTCTCAAGTGTGATAATAGTTAAACGTCCGTGTTGTATCGAAATATAAAAATGCTCTTTTTCCTAAACGAATATATTCATTAAGGACACAGCGAATATTTTACGATTATTTATTGTTGTATTATACTATTTTCGTAAATATTTGACTTACCTGATCAGGCAATACGAAATGATTTTATATTATAATCAAGTGCCCCTTATTCTATTTCTTTCTATCCAGTCTCTCTTACATCCTGTAGAAGGTCACTAGGTGCTTCCTAACTGCCACCACCAGCTTCGAAGATGCTGTATTACGTCGTTTCCCGTTTATATTCTAGTGTGGCTTTTGAGTTATCCTCATGATAGTATGAGAAATGAATGACTCGTTGAATATTCGCATTCACTGCATTCTAATGGGGACATGTGATCTGCGCAGGAAGGGCAGCTGCGCGTGTGGCCATCGAGTTGGGGAGCGGTGGGCTGCACACTCCCGCTCCCACCCCCACAATGGGACGACGCCCACCATGTGGCAAGACACGTGACGAAGCAGGTATGTCGTTGAGGGGTTACAAACACAATTTCCCATATCGTACATTTTATTCTGTGATATAAATTAGAAATTACATTTTACACGGACTCATTCCATATTAAGCATGTTGCAAAAAATTCAATAAAATTACTACCTGACAGTAAAAAAATTGATATTTAAGCATAAAGCCATTGAAAATCTGAAATAAATAAATCTACGTAATAATGGCAATTGACCGGTGAATATCTTGTACCAAGAGTTGGAGATATTTAGAAGAAAAATTGATCTATGATAAATTGACTTAAACTCAAAATATTTGAAATAGAGAATGTAAAATTACTAATCTCACTCGTTTCTTGATTTATTTGGTTGTAATATTTGGATGATGAAGGATTATCAGTACACCGCTCTTGAACGGTGTTTCTGCGATCCAGGGTTGCGTAGCCGTCATTATCAAGTTTTACTGTGTACCACTTGTCTGTAATTAAATTGAAGGTTTTATCAAAAACTTGTTGTAGTATTGAGTCCGTCATTGCGACACAGTGACGTTGATGTGGAAGAGATACGTAGCTGAATGTATCGGAGACTTATTGCTTAGTATCCGACGGAGGCGAACGATAAATGAAAACATGTACACACTGAGAGCGTTTTAGAACTAAAAATTGGACCTTTTCTGTTCTATCTGTTCTGTATTATATTCCGTTTAATATTTCTTTATTTTAGTCTCATGTAATGTATGTATTTCATATTTCAAAATTTCTTTCAAATTCGATACCAGTGCACAGTAATATTTTCCTACCCCCAGTCTCACATCTTTCATCTTTCATTTCACGCACATCGTAATGACATTCTATCAACGTCGTTTTATCAGGGCGTTTCTTAAGGATTTTTACGTATTGCCAAGTATTCTGGCGACCTTTGTTACCACTGGCGCCCCTCCGCCCCCTTCCCACCTATCGCTGTGATAAATTTTTCAAGTAAGTTTTTAATGAAAAAAAAACAAACTTCATCCCTCTCTTTTTAGTAACTCCCAAGAAATAAATGATTCATTAATTTTTAAGGAAGAGACATTTCATATGTTCATGTAAATTACGAGATTTTTCTCTACCCATGTGACTTCTTATTCAAGGTATTAAGAAACAAAGTATTTTAAAATAAAGAACTTACAGTTTTGGATTAAGGTCTCCTAGTTTTGACCCCAACTTGTATTACATTAGTTTCATATCAAGTAACGTATTAACATTTAAATATTCTTGCAAATAAAATGTTTTTCCGTACTGCACAATACAGGATTTCGTTCTGCACAAATGGTCACCCATACAGCATTAAATTTTATTGTATTGGACGCAAAGAAATGTCTGAGCAATATTATTTATATTTTCCTGCCATGAGAATTTCTGTATTCTCCATCTTCACATAAGTTTTTTCTTCACAATTTCAACTAATATTTCGTTTGACAGGTGTCGTCCCGTGTTGACTCCTTGCAAAAAAGTCACGTTTCCTGTCCCGTTAACTATTTTATAATGATCATTCTCAAATCAATACCCCTGGAAACTGTTCTCGAACGGTCGTGTGCAAACTCAGGTTGGCAACTATCGCGCTTGCCCAGGTGCAGTTATACGTTGTAACGTTATCCGACAGTGATATTTTATTCCGGGGTACTTTTTTGCATTAAACACTTTGCAGTACCCCGATGATTTTTCAGATACAATAAACAACGTGAATGTGAAATTCTTGGCCGTATACACGTTTTGTTCTATGTGAGCATGTCATCCTACACATCGGAATGCAATGTGGTTCGTTTTGCTGACGACACTAATATACTATATAAACATGCCTAAGCTCAAAAAGTTTTGTCTAACCACTCGTCTTGTTCACCCCAGGTATATCTTTTGTTATACGGAACACAAATACTGTTATTAAAACAAAATTCTTAGGTCTCCATATTCAAGACAATCTCAAATGGAATTGTCAAATTGATCATCAAAATTCCAAATTCAGTAAATTGTGTTACGCATTCCGAATCTTGGTTAATGTAGTTAGACCACATATTTCCCGTTGCGTATAGTTTGCAAACGTTTATGGTATGGCATTATCTTTTGGGGTTATTCCGGTCAGTACATCCAAATTTCCAAAATTTCGGAAATTGGTTTTTGGAGGATTGTTCGGATAATTTGTAGTTCTCATCCTCGAAACTCTTGTATATCTAAGGAATTATACATTTTAACACTTCCCAGCATTTATATTTGTGAAACGATTGTGTTTGTTAAGACCGAATTAAAAAAGTACCACACTTGTTTCATACGAATCTGTCTTGTGCACGAACACAATACTCGCAATAGGTATAATAATTATACTCCTAAAGTGTCAACCATTCTGCCAAAAAGAGTCGCAACATTCGGGAATTGTTGTATATAATTCCCTCCCCAAAGACGTAATAGATATTATTAAATTGCATATTTTGGAATCCGCTGTTAAAAGCTACCAACAGCACCACTGCTTTTACAATGTGAACGAATTCATTGATTTTCATCAATGTTAAAATGCGTTTCTATTGTCCATTTTATTAATTTATTTCTTAAGTATGAAGTACGTCAATTGATCTTGTACCTTATCACTCCTTTGCCCTACTACTTTCAAAATAAATCATTGAATTACAAAACCATTTTCCTATATACTATTGATTCTTATTGTTCATATAAGTTTAGTTTTATCTGTACACATTCTTGACACGGCTGGGTTCATTTATTCTGTAGTCCCTTTCTAGTTCCTATTTTTCTCCGATTTTCCTTGGGGTAAACGCGGATTTTTTATACATATTCTTTTGACTCTTGACTAGGGGTGGCGGTTTTAGTGATAATTTATCTCAAATTTAGATTTATTTTAATACTTCTGACTTATAAACAATATTTTCCGGAGAATATGTAATTATACAATAGTATGTACTTGTGCAATAACTAAATGTTTTTAGTACAAAATTTTTTTGTATTCTGTTAACATTATAACACGTACTATGTTTTTTTATTCTCAACTTTGCAGTGTGCTGAAATTTTCAATCTGCCTCTGCCTTAGAGCCCTTGATCGGAAAAGATTAGGATGGTCCCTTGCTTGCTTCCGAAGAGTAAATTAGTTTATTGTACCCCACGTGATCTTACGCAGTTTAAACTTGTTTTTTTTTTTTGCAAAAATATATTCATTTAATTATTTAAATGCCATAAACAATAAATGGTAATCTATCCGTATCAGAAACAACATTGAGCGACTACAACAGCAAATACGAATTATGGGAAACGATATTCAACAAACGTAGCAATCCAACCAAACTTCGTAACCAGGGCAACACACTAAAGCCCGATCAACAATCAACCAGACTGCTCAGTGATTTTCATTAGCGTTAATAAAGGAAGAACAATATTAGTTCTACTAACAATACCTAAGTTATTATTAGTAATTTTCTTTATAAATAAACGCAACGGTACAGTCATAAGTCAAAAGACTTAAAAGAGTTTACGAATAAGACGATATATTGGATAAATACCGGGATGGTCCTTAGCTTGTTTTCCCAGAATAAATATATTATAAACCGTCCCATTCAACCTAATTTTGTAAATATTTTGTAAATATTTTCAAAGTGATTAGGCGGAAGAGCAGGTCTCTGTCTGAGTCTCCCCACTGATAAAGTAATTTATTTATTTATTATAATGTATAATGTCCCCACTAGTAACAGATTTCATGGTTTAGTCGTATGTAATTAACAAACAGATATTCGAACAAAGGAACGTCTAGGATTATAATAAAAAACGGAAATAACACCTTACAGTATACTTCTTAGCGGAAGACATCCTATAATGTGTGAGGAAGTAATGTCTTCACAATAAAAACAACTATAAATAATAATAAATTTATTGTCAAAAAACAGTACAAACTGCGTATGACCACGTGGAGGGAAAAAAAACTAATTTACTCAGTTTAATAACATATATTAATATTAATACTCAGTTTAATAACATAGGAGACTTAACAAAGTATAGGACGTTTTGTGAAAAAGAATGCATTGAATATCACACCGTCAGAAATCCCTCAAAGAAACAGTTGCAAATAGGTATAAAACATGCAGCGGATGAAATAAAAAACCATTTAGAGTAGTGAATTATCTACTTACAGAAGTTACAAGACCGTGTATACAAAACGACAGTCATTCCCTATCGTAGCTGTAGATGTATTTTAAAATTCCAAAGGTCTGTTCTTAAATTAAACAATCAAGACTGCTGTATTGTGAGCAACTAAAATTCAATGCAAAAATTGTGTAGAACACACATAAGCAAGTATTTCAATAGATCAAATGTGCTAAATGTTTAAATAGCCATCATAAGTCTAATAGCAGTTTACCATAGATGGGAGAAAAACCAAAATGGATTGACTGTATTACAAACAAGATCTAATGAAAAAGCGTACACCACGAAAACACAGATAACATAGCTATTAAATAAAGAAGCATTAACAATTACAAAACATTCGTCTTTCAACAAAGAGCAACTTTCAATTTCACAAATAAGACTCAGTTGTCACTTTGACTTAACCGTTCCAAGTAATATCTCAAGGGTAGTTATCACGAACGTTTTCCAAAACAAAATAAACTGGTATACTTCCCATTATTAAAAAAAACATAAAAAGTATAGATTATCATATAGAAATAATCACACAAGTCCTCCTGGCAACAAAGGCAGAACAACCTTTCATATTGAAACAAAACATTTCATAGGCAACAACTCTATAATCAATAGCCATCTGAAACAAAAGCAAATTAAGAAAAGAATGGCAAACGCTCACGATCTCAAGCCTTAAAACAGAGTTGAACAAAATATCCAAACAATGTTAAACACATCCTCGATAATCATGTACCTAATAGTTTTATACATAAAATTCACGTTACTTTGGACGAGTGTATAGAAAATAACTCGCGAATATAGTCAATTTCAATATAGCTGAAATTCGGACCAAAATTAACATACACGATTTAAAAAAGCAATTGAGTTATGTACTATAAAAATCATGTTTTCACACCATGTCAAATTGCGAACACAAAATTAAGATTATATAAAAGAAAACAATAAATCTAAATAACTATTTCAATTATTTGTAGTTTTCAAACCCTCGAAAGCCCTATGCACGTAGTGAGTACCCCACAATTGTGAGAAAATATTCCCACAGTTATGAGAAAAATTATTCTGTTTGTAGTATGTTTAAGTTCTAATATGTTTAAGTTTAAATATGTTTAAATTAAAGAAATACTTATTTATGACTAATAAATACTCATTTATGACTGTGAGATCTTTATTCCTTGAGATAATCCTATTTTAAAGTGCACGACTCGTTCCTGGTACTTACCTTATCATGTCTTTGTTGGAAGGTCAAAAATAATGGAACTCCGTTAAGGAATTCATAAGCACATATTTTTTACTATAAAAACATCTAGAGTGTTTTGTGTTTTAGGGATTTATTTTTATTACTTCATGCGTCATATACTCTGAAATAAATGACCTTGCAACAGAAACGTTACGGGAGGATACATAACAAATACAATTTTAGAACAAATTTCATAAATAAATTATTTGATTTGATTATTTGAATTACTCTGACCCACTACAGTAACCTTTTATAACACGGGCATTCCACGTCAAATCACAACCCATTTTTTTCATTTACACTAATTTCAATGAAAGTTTTTCATTATTCTGAATATGATACTCTAAACTATTTTTAGTACCTTTTTAGAATATTGATTTCTTGTTGTTTTATTGCTTAAACAAATTTAAATGGCATTCTCGAAATATTGCAAATAGTATTATTCTCTAAGAACAAACAAAATTCATATTCAAATTTTTTATATTTTTCATTTATTCTTTTTTACTTATTTGAAATTTATTTCGGAAATATTAATCTAATAGAAGACCTCAAACTAGAGTGTATTTAATAAACTTTGAGATCGAACAAGTGCGAGCTCAATTGGCATTCAAGTTATGAAATATTATATCGGCCATGGCATGCACATGGCTTGCCTTCAGTCGTCGTATAAACCAAGTGATTTTGACGTAAAATTCCGTGTTAAGATCTTTTAAACATTCAATTTATGAATATATTCCACAATATCAACAATAAGTAAAAATCGATCAGTTTCAAGAAGATGTAGCAATTTATATTGATATTATTTAACTTACTATTGTCCTTCGCGCGTGAAACTTTTATTGTTTTACATTTGGCTTCCTATTAAGCTTTGACTACATAAATGATCAAGAAAAGTCAAGACCCAGTCGCTCTGCACAGGAATTTTCAAGAGGAAACTGTTTGGTCGTTGTTCGGCATGAAATTTGCCTACATCATAAATGAACGAATAAATTCAACTGTTGGATTCTTCAGCGAACCTCGTATTTACCTTGCTAATTTATCCCAAGGAAGACAACTCCAGACTGTATGGTTCCAGGATTTTATTTTGCATCTGTCGTTCCATTATCGTGCCCTTCCATTTTATATTCTTCTCTTCGCTGCAGTTCAGATATTTAAACTCAAGTTCCTACACTTCTCTCTTTTAAAGTGACAGCCATTTCCAAATTCGCTGAGAAAATTGTTCAGTAAATAAACTAATAAGACACTGTACATTTTGATCGAAATAAGTACGATTGTTTGAAATACTTAATAAAAAGTCCCAGTATTTATTGATTTAAGGGGGTGACAACCTTTTTCTTTCATATCATGCCCACAGGTAAATCATTTGAAAAAATCTTTTTAAGAACTGTAATTTGCATTGGTTTACCTTAAAATGGATCCACTTAATAAATTATACAAAATAAAATTTAATTTTGTTGTAACATTTCTACGTAATAATGAATCTCCCGCAACACTTTCGAGAAACAAAAACAAATTAATCAAAATATTTGACACATCAAATGTTTTTATTAATTTGTAAAGATATGATTAAATAACTTAAGTCGCAGAAAAGATTTTGAATAAAGAGAACAGGGGTGATTTGTGAGTTTATGTTCAAGATAATTAGAATTTTCTAATTTAAATATTTAAACAGCAATGTGCGAGAAATTAAATAGAAACTTTACCCATTTACCAAGAATCATAATGTTCAAATTTGACTCAAACTTGAGGACGGCCTTTCGACTTCGTGTAATATGTTCATAATGTAGCACATTCGTTCCATACGCGAACAAAGGACGAATATATAGGTGTCAAAAGAGGTTAGGAAGGCTTAGATCTCCATACACACATGTAGACATAAATTATACACTTGGACAACTATTGATTTTAGCTTTAACATTTCATGTATATTGTCTCAAAGCATTCAACTAAACTTCGAATGTTATATAGTAGACGTTTCATGAAACAGAATTGTTATCAAATATCAGAAAATGGTAAATTGGGCCATTGGACGCCGAATTTCTCAAACGTACGAACAATTTCTGGAGAAATGAAATATACAATTTGTCCATATTGGTGAGTTAAAATTCTTAAATTTTTGACATTAGTTTCATTTCTTTAGAGTATGTAAAGCAAGATGTATTCTGAATAATAAATAAATCAAGAATACATAAAAATCAAAACATTCCATGACGCACACTCCATCGGTAAATAGTTATTAATATAAATGTTTAAATGCCAAATGTTTTGGTATTAGTCGACAATTTTAAATACAATTTTTTTTATTCGAGTAATAATAAAGTAGCAAATCGAATTAGGAGTCAACATGCACTACAATATTAGCTGAGTTTGTTACAATAGGTTGTGACAGAGCAATTGTGATCAGAGTGGAATTTGAATGTTTGTGGACTCTACTAAGTTTGGATGACTCTCTTCCATGTCTTCTAAGCAAACGTCAACTCCCAACCTCGAATTACACGCTTTTCAAACCCCGGAAATATTATAGGGAGGATGATTGTCAAAATTGTCTTACATCGCAAACCTTTAAATTAAATAAAACCGTAGCGCCTCCACAGAGATTCTTTTAAAGAAGCATTTTTCTAAATCGTGAAGAGAGAGAGAGAGAGAAAATTATTTACATATGATTACAAAATTATGTTTTTTATTTTAAATTCCTGGAAGTTCTCCTTTGGTAATTGCTCTCTTATTATCTAGAATTTTTACCACACTAAGATTTTTATTCTCGATTTCATTTCGTCGTAGAAGCAAATAATCTTCGTGCATGAATAACTCATCTCAAGCAAATTGCTTCCATTTCTTGGAGGAAGAAGGGAGAAATGAGGAGGAAGATGTAGACGGAAGCTGCCCTCCCTCTGGCGATGTTTCATGTATGAGGGTGGCTGTGAGTGATGATGGTTGGTGACAGGAACGATGTGTGTCCATCCGCTGCTCTTATAAGCAGAATAAAGTTACCACTGACCCATTCTATCGAGGGCCTTCAAGGACAAGGTGACACTTCACGTGGAAAAGAAATTGACGTCGGAGGAGGAATTACTTGCTGAGACACCTCTCGAGTCCTCTTGGCATCCGGCAGCTGCGAATAGTGCGTCGTGAGAAGATACTTTTATTGTATATTGATGACTCCTTTGCAACCCAAGACCTTGTGATGGGATTGGTTCTACTTCTCATTGCTCAATTTGTCCACTGCAGTTGGGTGGGACTGTTTCTGTAAATAATTCATTTTATTGACGGTGATGAATAATGAAAATTACCTACTTTTATTTTTTTAGCTAGTACACACTTAATTTTATATTTGTTATGCATTATATATGATCAAGCTTGTCTACTAGTGTTCGAAACATTGGAAATAACCTGGTTTATTCGTGGGGTGCGTAGGTAAATCATAACTGTAAAAAGAAGAATATTAATAATAATAAAAATAATTACATAGCAAATTATTCATTTTCAGTGAATATCTATAAAATATAAATAATTTATTAAAAAAATATTTAGTCTGCAAAGTACAATAATTATCGAATTACTTACTTTTCTTTGAAATATTTAAATTATGAACCGAAATATTCTTTACAAACCTCATTAAAATGATCAATATTCCCCCTCAAGTTATTCGTCTTTCTTTTCCACATAACTCTACTGTCCCAAATATTATCCAGTAATCCGTGATGGCATTTTGGGTTTCTTTGTCTCTATTTCAATTTGACGTAAATAAACCTAAATTACAGCAAATATTTAATGTCCTATTGATCGTTGCTAAATTCATTATATTCTGAAAGAGGATTGTAACCGATGTATGAATAATGAATTTCAAATAATATTTATTAATGTATTCAAGTTAAGACGTCGCAAATAAATACAAACTGAAATATTACATTATTTCAAACATTACTGATCAGGAATGATTGTGCGAATTTTACGTTTTTACGAAAAATTTACTAACAAATGAATGAATAAATGAAAGAAATTTGGTTCGAAATTATCAACAAAAATAATTTGACGTTGAACGTGTAGGTTGCGCATCACCGAATCAATTACATACCATACAAGAAGCAAAATTTTACTTTGATGGTAAAATTCTTGTTTTTGTGCCATTATTATACCTGCATCACTTTAACCATAAAATGATTGAAATATAAGCATATCATGATGATTCTTCATCATTTTCTATCTTATGTCAGCATTAGATGTCATGAGATTTTGGCCGTCGCATAATGTGGATACGTTGAAGTTTAGAATTGCTCTGGCACCTAATCATATTTTCGAGCGAACGATTGGGTAGGAGTGATGGATTGGGGCGGGGGTAATATCAAACCAACATTGGTCCGGCAAGGAAAATTCTACAGAAAACGTTTTTATTCTTCCGGACAGGGAACCAAACTCCATTTTTGAAGATTTTAAATACAGATGCTCCCAGTCTCTACTAAGTTCGAGTGTAGTTTTATATCAACCAGGAGGCAACCAATGCTTGTGAGGTCATTCTTAAAATCACGTTAATGTAGCAAATATTTCTTTTTCTCGACAAAACTTTCAATTTTATGAACATTCAAGTGTAAACATTAAAACTGAATGCTTGGAACGTTACGAACTGTTACTTAGGGGCAGCGACTAGGGGGTGGGAGCGTGGGGGTGGGCGGGCAGCCCACCATAACCATTTTCTTAAATAAAAATATCATTTTAACTGTCTAAAACGGAGAAATATAAAAATAAACAATTTATACTATCCTTGATGTAATAATCACCCAATTGTTTTCCTTTGATTTATTTCATTATGAAAACATTCTTAGTGGAAATATGCAGAAAATGTCGTGCGATTGGTACAACGCCGCTGTCAGTGGTGGACACAGCGTGTAGAAAGTACATGTCACGGGTTCCATCGCTAGCCGACCTGTTGAATCTGAGTTCCGTCGCTGTCACCCTACTATTCTGTCTTCTGAGGTCCATCTATTCATTTCGAACGGTCAGTTTTGCCTCAGCAATGGTAGATACAGTTTCTAATCTTTCACACTTGAAGATATTATTTCGGAATATAATCAGTGCAACATCTTATTTACGTATTTATGAAGGGTCGACATTAGCTATTGCCCTAAAATCTGGAATAAACACTGGAATTACTACATATTTCGATTCTCATTAAGATAGTATTACTGAAATTTAAGTGTCCTTTTTGTGGACACTTTGTGTAAATTGGCCGACCTATTGACAAGGTTTTACCGCCCCAAGTAATTCAAAATCTTGCTGTCCTCCCAGTGGAGGTGTAAAGTACATCCCGGCTGACCCAGTAATGCAGGGGTCCCGGGAGTCGGGTGGACCCGAAGGGCCTGAAAGTTTAGTAGATAACTTTTTTACATAAAATCTTGAATCTATGAAATTAAATAAACTCTGCAGTCGATCTCGTAAATGAATAGTAATTAAAACGTTTCAAGTCAAAAGAAGTGATTTGAAATGTATGAATGAAAAATATACTTAGATATACTGCTAAAATATCATCTTAAATCCCTTTATTTTATTTTATGTAGACTTTGCATTTTGAGTAAAGGAGTCTCTTTCAGATTACTTTATTTGACCAAATAACGAAAGACATGGTTGTTCGATTTTGACAGTTAAAATGAAAGGCCAGTTTTGTATTATGTGTCATTGATTCGATGTACATTTATTTTCTTATAAAATA
Source organism: Laupala kohalensis (assembly GCA_002313205.1). NCBI lineage: Eukaryota > Metazoa > Arthropoda > Insecta > Orthoptera > Trigonidiidae > Laupala > Laupala kohalensis. Next base: position 351,413 of record NNCF01128681.1, on the reverse strand, counting down.
CATGTTAATATTGACTATTAAAATGCCACGTGTTTTTCCTGTATGTATAATAATATTGGAATTTTATAATAAAAAATAATAACAATGAAAATAATAATAAAAAATGTTCCCTTATTTCAATATTACTCGTTAATGTTTTTTTGCGCCACACACACACTTTTGATTCCCAATCACCGCCACTGCTGTTACCCAACATGACAAAAATTACTTAAAGTCAATTATTACCCCATTAAAGAACTAAAGGGCCAAACATGTTTTCGAGATCTTATTATATCTTTAACACGATCTCGGGAATGCTACGGGTAAACCGAAAAACTGTCCTTGGTTGTCACACTTCACGTAAGATCTTGTCAAAAGTTAATGGACTTCATGTAATTCATGAACTTCACTATTACGGCATATTATAACTAGATTAATCACTCATACAGTAAAACTTGTTTCAAAATCGCTTGAGAAGTATGTTTAAACATTTTAAATTAGTGTGTATGGTCGTAAATTATAAAAATTCATTCAAAATTTCAAACCTTTAATGAGACTGTACCTGGATTCTAACTTACAGAAGAAAAAAATTACATTTAAACTACGCCGTAAGATACAAAACTATGGCAATAATACTTATTTAAAACTTATTAGATTACTTGGGATATGTTACATGGATTAAACCATGAATTTCAGTAAAATACGAACTAAAATAATACATGTTATTTTACACTTTATTCGCGGCAACGTTGTATTTTACATTTTAAGGTTGGTGGCATTGTAAATCATAGCTGAGCTTGTTACTTGAAAACAACGCGTAAATAGATGGAAGTTTTTGAGATTACTTCCTTCATTGATTATTCGTAGAATGTCTTGAATACCATAAAGGCAAAGTCGTCTCCGAAAAAGTATTCCATCAACATATAGCTCAAAGTAATTTATTTCAATTTCAATTTGAAAAAATGAAAAATTACACTTCAATGCTCTCATCTCTTTGAACTCCATGTCAGGAGACCGTGTCATTAGTTTTCTCACTCTGGTGGCGAAAGACGAAATACGTTGTTCGCTTGACGTTGTGCGTCGTTGTCACGTTTCACTACGGTAATCTCAAGTAGGCTGTCATTTTTTACTTTTTATTGAATATCTCATTTTAGATTCCGTGACTTATGATTGTCATGGGATTTTCATACTTTCAGAATACCAGTGAACAATTTTAAAATGTTTTAAGAAATTCCTACATTTGCTTATATAATTTTTTTTCCAGTTAAAGTTGAAAATTCGTGAAATCCCATAAGAGACCATATTAAATTAAAGTTGCAATAACTCGCAAACTATTCTCGTAAAGGTCACGAAACTTTGTCCACTTGTTAACATTCATAATAACAACAAGTTTAAGATATATAAAAAAAATCTTACATTTTCGAGGTTACATGAAGTAATACCTTAAGTATCCTGCGGCATAACAGCGACCCTGCGTCGCACTGAGGACGCAATTCGACGACGTGTCATCGCCGGAGGACGGAGGTAAGCAGGTTCTCTGTATGCGTGACTTTCTTGAGAATTTTCGCCAACTTTCGCTTGTATGACCTCAACTACTGACTCTACTACCACCTCCATTGCCCTCAATTCTTTTAGCGCCCAGCCGTAGGCACACACTATTATAAATGTTTCTCTATTCACCAATTACACATCCTTCCTCATTATAACTTTGTAAAGAGGTGTATTCGAAAAAATAAACAGCGTTGGACTAGAAATAGTGTCTTTACTATCACGATACTGCTGAATAGAAGGGTAGAGCGTGGGTTCAAACTCTGCTCGAGCGAACTAGGTGAGGTTTTCAGCAGGAGTTTCCCTCACCTACTCCAAACAAATGAAGGTCCAATAGCATAAGTTCCCTAGCAACCCAGCATCTCTCCCTCCCAATTCCATCACCTAAGTCAAAATTAGATGGAAGAGCGGGCCAAATGGCCCGAACTTCACCAAAAGACATAAAAAAAACTGAAAGAAAATAATCTTCTTTCTGAGTAATATTTTCTATAAACAGAAAAAGAAAAGGGCTAAATTAATCAACTAGATATTTCTTTTATAAAGGGTATCTATTTCTTGATCCATAAATTGACTTATTAAAGACGCTCAAAATCAATAGTTTGCATAATCAAATAAATAAACAGAAATATTCAATAAATAATAAAACGTCGCCAACCTAATGAACTTGTTTCCGACACAGTTGTCGTTTGACTTCTTAGTAAGAAGAATATGAAGAAATACACTTTCCACTTACAATGTTTTCACTTTTCAAAACTTTCTTGTCTATGTATGACATGATGAGTTTTATTTAGCTACTTGGTAAAGGGCGTAATTTTATTTTGTAGGAATACTTCATATAGGAAAATATTGAGGTGGAATTTTAATTGAAACTATTCTTAGTTTTCTTAGGATCCATGAATATGATAATATAAAGGAAACTCGAAGAAGGAACGGAAAGGAAATCTAATAAACACTTTACGTCCTTGATTTTAGAGCAAGATGTCTGGTCTGTCTCACCTTCCAACTTTTTATCACTCTCACTTCCTTTGCTTCAAGTGTCCTCTCCATGGTTGTCATGGCAGAAGGTTGTCGGAGTCGGATGTTTGATTGAAGACCTTGTTTGCTGAATGAATTCTCAATGTCTACCAGAGAGGGCGCTAAGGAGAAAAAAAAGTTTGGGGTGGAATAAGAAGCTTTGCTCCTTTCATTAATAATAGAATATCATTTTGTGGGAAAATGTTTTTCCCTCAGAGTATTTTGATCTCATTCTTGAGAGTAATTTTCGGGAGAAGAATAGTTTCCACAATTCTTCCTTCAAATTTCATTTTGAAAGACCAAATCAAGACGTAACTCATTTAAGGTAGAATCAATTTAGTTAAGCAGAAAGAACTTCAGAAGAACATAATACTGAGGTCCTAAAAACAAGATCAAGTGCACCTCCACTGTAAACTTACTAGGAAATAATTTGTGGAGTTCGTGTAGCATATCTTTCCGGTCAGAATTCGAAAGTAATTTGAAGATTCCAAATATTTTATACAACTTGTGACAAAGAAAAATTTATGGGTAAATATGTTGACTACGAAACTGAGTACTTAGTATATACTCAGAAGTGTTTTCTCTTTCATATTTTATGAATTTACGTCAAGAAGATGGATTTCCAAATACTGTCCTCAAATAATCAACACGGAAATCAACTTTTGAGATTTAAAATACGCAGTTTCTTGTATTCATTGGAACAAATAATTTTCTCCTTGTTCATGTCATTATTACCTAAAGTAAATTCATTTATTCGATTCATCGTGTCAAAAAAACAGACAGCAAGAGAATACCTCAAACCTAAGAATATATTATTGAAACGAAATGAAATTTGATATGGAGATTTCAAATTTTGACATTTCTATTTTTCCCGTTTTCAATACATGAATCACGATTTTGGTTTTAAAACAACATTGATCATTTTCGATTTTTCATCAATGGGTTAACTCATTAATAGTAAAATAAACTTTCATAATTGTTATCTTTTTCATGTACCAATAAATGACAAAAAAGATCAGTGATTCAACATTATAAAAATATAATACAGCAGATAGTTGCTTCCAAACTATCTCTTGATCTTGCAATAGAAAATCCTGTACGTCAATTTCTAAATTTTTGAGGTTAAAGATGACCAACCATGATGAAAGACTCTGTAAAGATACCAGGAATGAATGTTGGACTCATTATTATAAGTCGTGATCCTACGCATCTTCTTCACATGTCTAATATAAATTTGTACGTTTTCAAAGCTTACTATACAGTCCTAGGTGTCCCTCGATAAGTAAATTAGTTGTGTTTCTTTAATATATCAAATGATTACGTCGCTCATTGAGTCATTAAAATGGATATAGAAACGAAATAAAATTGATTAATATTTAATATTTTAATATTAGTTTAATTATTTATTTAACAATTTTTATTTCAGTTCTGTGTAATTATGTATATGTATGCACGCACACACGCATAATAATGTATATTTTATTGTATTTTGACACCAGGTAAGATCTACCTGCTTGCTGTAATAAATATTATAATTAATGTTATCATGAGAGCCCCACCGAAGGGACATAAATAGACCAATGAAGATGACTCAATATGAATTATGCTAATCTTTGATCGTTTTCTTTTGTCAATATAAGTCATTATTTGTAGATTATAAGTACATATTAATAATCTAAAATTAAAGCACTAGACCGAAAAAGAGATGGAATATATTATCGGAAAATTTGTTTCCTTCTACTAAATACAACTTCCCGCTTACATTTTCTAAGGAAACATACATTTAATATATTACGGGAACAGGTAAAAAATAACTTACTTAAAAGTAACTTGAGTGCACAGTAATCATATTTCAATGGATGTTAAAACAATATTTTCTGAGAATAAATACTTGTTAGCGAAAAATTTCAGAACAAAGTTCTATATCCTGTATCAGGTTGTATTGGCGATGTTTGCTAACATTACATCATATCCTAAATACTTTAATGTGTTGGATAATAGTGTTTATGTACCTTGTTCCTGGATTTCACTGTTTCGAACATCCTCCAAATACAGGCGAAGGAAAAAGGAAACAAAACAGAAAATTTCCGTAGAAGCATTGCCTCAACCGTACACATTCCATACTCAGGAAGATTGTGGAACTGTTTTCTCTTTACAGCAATGTAAATATGTCCCTGCCAATACAGGGAAAACTGGTAAAGTAATTTATTATCATAGTGTTTCAAGATGTAGAGATAAAAATAAAACAAAATCTATACCAATAAAAGTGAATTCTATGGAATATCTGTGACATGAAAATCGGAAAAAGTAGTCCAATCGGTGAAATTATTTAAAATTTCAAAGGACTCTTCTTATGGAGAATTGCGTGTAAAATGAAACGTATGGTAAATATTGATGAATTGCAAGAGCATAAAGACATTTAACATTGACTGTCAATCAGTATAAGTAAATCTTCACTTGCATGACTAGACTGTTGACTGAGAAGCTAACTAATATGCCCGTCAGAATGCGTTACGTGAGGCGGACAATCCACGGATCGTACAATCTAAGTGACCGAATCGTAAAAGTAAAATTATATCATTTCAAAACCTAAAACTTGCTCTAGGTATGCCACGCGCTAATTTCGTAGCCGTGTCTATGTATTTGTTATATCAAAAATAATATGAGATTTAAAAGTCCTGAAATCTGGAATAGCTAATGACAAAATTTACGTTCTGTTTTGTAATAAACAAATAGATAATTGCATAATTAAACAACCTATTTTCTGCTCTCCAACAAATGATCGAAATCTTGAAACCCCCAAACCGCAATACGAGTTCAAAAGCGATAAGGGGAGGTTGTATATATTCGATAATCCGTATTACGATCAAGTAGGTTGTGATTCACCAAAACGTAATGATGCTCGCTCACCACTTGAAGGCACCACTGCCGTCAAATGATTGCGTATTTGTCGAAAAACACAATTTTCAGCTCTATAACCGAGTTACCTGCAGTATATATGCCCGGCCGTCGCGTTGCTATGGAGTGTGAAATTAGCGGCGAGATCCGACCGGATCTCTTGATAAAGGCTGTTAAGAACATTGTTTCCAAGTACATAACCCTGAAGTGAAATGGAAACCAAAGAATTCAGAGGTCTTAACTATGCGCTTTGTTTACTCAGCTTTCTGTGCAAATTATAATTTTCTTGTGCCTGGATTTTAAAATAATTCGTAATTACGTATATATTACCACACATTACCGAAAACTGTGAATTTTTGACATTTTTCTCCGTCATATTTAATTTTTGGAATTAACACAAGTGAAACTTTCATATTACAAAAGTAGAGAAATGTGGAAACTAACATAAGAATTTAGAATATAAAAACCCCCGGTCGGGAAAAATAATCTATAGTATTTAATAAAATTGAAAAACTTAACTTTTGGAAAAAGAATTTGTTTCTTTCTAGATTTTTCTCTAACTTAACAGATTACTTCTGTTTATATCAACTTTGTTTATATTATTTTAGGACAAATAAAAATAAGTGATATTGTCACATTTATCATGAAAGTATGATATTCAATTTGAAAACAATGAATTTACATTTCTTTGTTTGTGAAAGCAATACGTAAAACTCTCTCTCATTGAAAACATTAAAAGATATTTGACTGAATGAATTGACACTCCGAAATCTATGTATACAATAGACAAGCCATATTATGCCGGCGTTGTCCAGGAGAAAAAAATTGATCGCACAGATAAGTTAAATACTAATTAGCTTATCAGCCTTGCGTCGCCATATCACCAAGTTTGTTCAATATTCCTTTTTCCCTATGGTTCAGCCGCGTAATCGACATGTATCATAATTTTGCTAGAGCAAGAAAACAACACAATTGAAACAGTACGACTGTTTTTAGGCATATGCCCTACTGTGTATCGGTATCAAACGTGAACAGATGATTCAGTAAAATACAAATCTTATTTTGTATATTTATATCATTAAATGTGTTCAGTGCATTAGATTTTCGCGTTATTAGATGTTCACTCAATAGCCGGACGGAAATGCTTAGACAATTTATGCTACAAACAAAGAATACAATCATAATAACCTTCCGAAGATATTTCCACAGCGATATAAGCAAAATTCATTTCCTTTGGTCACAGAACAAATCGCAGTTAGATAACAAACCGCTTCTTGAATGAATGAACTAAAAAAATATTAGATAAGACTAAGGGGAAAAAAAGGTTAAGCCCACGAATACCATAACTGGTGTGAGAAAAATTTATTAAGTAAATGTCTAATATGCAATATGTCTTTGTTAAGTAAATTTCTAATATGCAATATTTACTGCAATACAGGAGAGTTTTACCAATTTTATTGACAGGGAAAAACGAGTTAGAATACGAGACAAGTTTTTCAAGAATATAACAACACTAAACCATTTTCTAAAGCTTTTTCTTTTGAGCAAATTATGATATAATCATCATTTATAAATGACCAATCTATACAATTAGTAACATTTATTACTAAAAATTATTTTTACAATGATTTTCTTCTGAAATTATATCCAGTACTCTGAAGACTTTCAGCAATGAAACATTTTTCGAAAGTTATTCTCGTAATACTGAGTTTTGTGGTGCCATGTGGCAAAAATAGCTGAACTGTTGTGCCGTGCGCGATCATCTTGGAACGAGATCATGAGCTCGTTCCTGAGATTTGCATTTGTTATTACAGAAATTAGATTTCATCTGGAAGCTCCAAGGCATACCAATCTCTAGTTCATCAAAGATAAAGTCTCTTAGAGAAGATTTCTATACCGTTATATGAAGTTTTTTTCGGTCACAATAGAGAATAAAATGTAATTCTGACCCATCTGAATTACAGAACTGAGTTCTATTATAAGCTCTAATATCAATTTAACACATTTTATAATTTCTAGTTTCTCGCAAAGTGAATATTGATGGTTACATTCCCTGAATGTTCGATCTAATGACATAAATTATCCTTAAATACTTTATAAGCTTCCCAAATAGCACCTTTGAAATTTTGGAATATTTAGAGTTTCTCTGTTCAGGATATTTGTTCTCGAACTACATCATTTTCAAGAGAGTGCATCAACTCATCAGATCAATTTCAATTATGTCTTACATTCACTTGTTCATTTCTTTATTGAAAACTACAATATGGAATTCTATGGTCACGCGTTTATTAATACCATTTCAAATAGCTACATAAATATGTTAGACAGCTCTATTAATTGTTTTAATGAGAACTGACATTGAACTTACTCCTGATATTTACACCGTTGTGAGATAAAATCTTCCATTGACATAATACAGATCTTGATCTATTTTGTCACATTATACAGTATTGTACCTAAAATGTTCATTTTGTAGATGTAGAGATACTCCAGTAATTGGCAGAGATTTTAATACTTCTTTTCGGAACCAAACTTTAGTCATAAAACAAAGATTTAGTGATAATTTGAAAAAAAAAAAATTTGTACTGTCTGACCTGTTCCAACATTTCTTACGTGACATGTTTTGTAGACAAAAAATCCTGTTCAAAAATATAATCAAAAGTTACGTCAGGGAAGTTTTGTGAGAGAAAATCACGTTACTTCACGGTACATTTTCTAGCGTGTGGTAAGTTTCAAATGAACGTGTCTGTCCCACTCCATGCGAGTACTTCCATGTGACTCCTTGCGTAGTTACTCATTAATTGCTAAATTTTAAGAGCACAATTATCATGATCTTCAGCTGCAGTTTTTTAAGATAGTTTGTTTCTCTCGCGCAACCGGTTGGAAGCGGATCCATGCAGACTTAAAACAGTTCTAGTGGACTGTTCTGGGTGGCTGCTTGAGAACCTCAGTAATAGCTGCCTCAGTTCCGTGAGCACTAGTGTTTTCTTTCCTTTACGGAGAGGAATTTTCACATATACAATTTGGAAGGGGTAATGGGTAGCATTATCGAATATGGTTGGAAAAAGTTACATTAGAAATTTTCTTAAATTGGTAAGAGTTTCAAAGTTTCACCAATATATGTTTTTATGAGGACCATCAAATGTGATTAAGCGAATGGAAAATAATTATCAGCTCATTACAATCCATATTACTGCTACAAGTAAGAGACTTATAGTTGTCTTTGTTAAATCATACGTAGTGTATTCGAATATAATGTTGTTCGAATTTGTCCCGCGAAGAATACCCGAAGCACAGTGGAATGTTCACTGAGTTAAGAATATGGCTGAAAATGTAGGGTACTTCGGATTCTGCTTTACGTTCATGGTTATCAGTCATAAACGCAAATTGTGTGAAAGGTGAGGGGTAGATGCGCATTTATGGTTTCAGAAGCAACATGCCAACGTTAAACATGCGAGTTCGTTTGAAAGTGATGAGGCAAATCTTCGTCTCGCACGAGTGACAAAGTGCTTTGTAACCAACTTAAACACGGTGTGAGCATCGCAGGAAAAGAAGTAATACTATAATAAGAAAACGTGTACATAAGGAAACAGTGGTGAAGTAACGTTCTTTGTTCATTGTTTACTAAGCCCCGCTATGTTACATTGCATCCATTCGTCAAAGTTCATGACTCACTTTCGAACCAAATTTTATCATCCAATAGTCATGGAATTGGGAAGGTATTTGCTAAGATTTTATTGGGAATTTAGTTTGTATTAGCTGACAATGCAAAGTTAAATTATGATCATTATACAAGATGTGACGTGGGTTGCATATTCTGTGGTTCGAAAAAGGTTGACTAAGGGGCACAAAACAGACAAGTAATGAAAATTCAATAACTACCTGTAATTGAAAAAGCTATTATTAAACGTAGGTGAATAAAAATTTTCCATTGATAATATTAAAATCTTTTAACTGTAGAATTTTTTTAAAGAAATTATTGTGATATATATTTTAAGAATTAAAAAAAATATATTAAATAGTGCGGGCAGATTCCCACGGCACACAGGTATATGTGCCCGCATTTCTACTATTTTTAAATCTTGAACTTTTTCAAGTATCAAAATACATCTGCATAAGTTATGATATTAAAAATATTGTACTTTTTGTGAAGCAGTAAAGTAATTTAATGTTTCTCATTTGCATAATTTCTTCTTCATTTAGGGAGGGGAAAAGTAATGAAAACTGCGAAGAGAAGAACCAACGAAATAAATTTATAAAACTTCACAAATAAACAAAGTACAATAAAACATTACAAATTTAAAACTAATAAACACAATAAAAGTTTAAACAATAATTTTTTTTTAATTGAACATATTTTTAAGACACTTAAATATATGTTGAATATTACAACATTTAAAAGAATATTTTTTGGGTTCAATTTACGTTTCAAAAATGGTATATGCATCCATAGTAAAATTACTATCTAAACTTTTCAGTATTTGACTCAAAGAAAAATGCACTGACAAAATGTCTCTCAATAAAGCAGAGGAATTTTTATGAATGTAAATGTTACGCACAAAACTCGAATTCGGCCATTGGACGAAAAAAACGACCAAAACTAGTTTTGGCAGATGCGTTTTTGCCAGAACTAGTTTTGAAGGACAGAACAAGTATTGAGCATTTTCACAATAATGAAGTTTCGTCACAATAATGAAGTAGATATAATTTCTAGAGTACTTACTGTAGCTAACGTGTTATTTCCATGCATGAGACATTTATAAAAGTGTTCCATTTCCACTGTGTGGTGCTTGTAATACTCAGATTTATGAAAAATTTATATTTCTATGATATATGTACACGATTTTAAAATTAACATTTTTATGAACAGGCGGAATATTAATAAAACACAATAATATAAGACTACAAATTAATTTCTTCCACAATTTGTATCTGTCTACAAATATGATAGAATGATAAATTGAAAGGCGTTTCTATGTTGCTCATTGTTTTATTGGTATAAAGCTTTTTCGGCTGCATAGCAGCCATCGTCAGTAACATACACTGAAAAATATAAATGTACATAAAATGACAATAATAATAATAATAATAATAATAATAATAATNAAATGACAATAATAAAAATAGAAACATAATATGAAAGTATACAATAATTGAGTGAAACAGTATCGAAAGAAGTGTAATTTTGGTTGTTGTTGAAATAAAGAAAGGAAAGAACAATGAAAAATGAATAAAAGTAAATAAATACTCAGTGAGCAAACCGACAAAATTACGTACCTGAGTATTGAGGAACATTTTTGGCGAGTGCGCAGAGTACACCGAACGGATGTCATTATATGGAAAGTGAAGGGAGGCGGTTGCGTGGTGGGCGGGGGAAAAAGGGCTGTCGGAGTTTTCCAGGTACTGGCGGCAGAAGACGGAAAGAATTTCCGAGGGTTTTAAATGTTGGGAGTGGGGTGCAGTGTCCTGGAGAGTTGGGGGTGANGGGAATGGGGTGCAGTGTCCTGGAGAGTTGGGGGTGAGAGGGAAGGAATTTGAAGGCTAGTTTCATGAGAGGAGAATGAAATTCAGGGATTTGTTCATTTAATAGGGAAATGTTGTTGTTTTTTAGAATACTATGGATGTGTAAAATTTCTAATTTGATCCGGGGCCAAAATCTATTTTCTACTTCTAAAATATAAAAATCCTTTTCAATGTTAAATGTGTGTGTGTTTTCTACTAGGTGGTTGGCGAAGTGTGAGACTGTAGTGTTATTTTTCCACGCATTTATGTGTTCCTGTATCCTTTGTTGGAACGTTCGTCCAGAGTGCCCCACATACACGGAGGGACAATCACTACATGTGAGAGCATACACTCCACTTCGGAGGAGATGGGGAGTGGGATCGTTAGTGTATAATAAGGTTGTGTTACGTGTTTGTGGAGAGAAGAAGGTAGTGTGAATGTTGAAATGTTTTAATGAATTAGCGATTTTAAGTGAGAGAGGGCCTATGAAAGGGATTGCATGTCTGGTTTGAATATTATTGTTTGGAGTAAGTGATGTGAGGTTCTTCGTGTGATATAATCTAACTTTCTTAGTGATTATATTATCAATGAGAGAGGTATTGTAGTCATTGTTTGATACTATTAGTTTTATAATGTCTATTTCTTTTTTGATTTTTTCTGGTGAGAGTGGAATGGTGAACAGACGATGGACCATGGAGTGGAAGGCAGCGTGTTTGTGCGAAGGAAGGTGTTGTGAAGAATTGTGTATGGTACTGTCTGAAAGTGTGTCTTTCCTGAATATGTCAAACAACCGCCACCAGTTGGCTGCTATGCAGCCGAAATAGCTTTATAACATTAAAACTATGAGCAACATACAAACGACGTTGAATTCTAGATGAAACATTATTCTACCAATGCCGTTATGATGAAGTTCCCGCCAAACTGTATGTTTGGTACCCCTCTAGGTGAGGTTGAAAAAGAGCGTGATGAACAACAACAAATATAGTCGGAAACGATGGATATTTGTGTCGAGTCTATGGTTGTCGGAGTTGCTGAGATAATTATTATACTCGGAATACTCGGTAGTAAGATTCTGACACGGTACATCAAATGAACGACAATTCAATCTAACCCTTCCATAAAATAAACGAGAAAGAATTTTTTCTAAAACAAGTTTTTATTTACAAAGTGCTGTGCTAAAAAAATAAAATTTTAAAATGAAAAAAGTAAAACTATAAAAAATATCCTTCCTTCGTTACTCATTATAAGTGCAAGAGCTTAGCATATGCATAGACATAGATATTTTTAAAATATGAAATATTAACTCAAAAATCAAAGGTGTCGAGCGTCATAAACACTAATACAACTTTAAAATTTCTGAAAAAATCTTCAGTATTTAAAATTTTACATTGCATTCCCTTACAAAAAGGCACTAAGAGTATATAGTGGCTGATCTTAGAATTTGGTGTCATCGGAAATATCACTACTGGTTTCAGAGGTCCCTGAAACTACTATCTCAAAACTAATACCGGCCATTTCCGATAATTGTTACATTTCATCCCCTTCTTACCCCCTACTCAATGGGTGATTATCCCTCGTGGAGGATACTCGAAAATACGGTGGCCTCGTGTTGTGGGCGTAAGTTGCATTGAGATTGAGAAGTGTCAATGCAATTCAGCGAAACCAAAAAGAATGTATTCCACAACAATATCGGTCGTTTTTTAATATTTTAACTTGCCACCGTATTTCCACCCCCTCTCTTATGAGTGCTAGGAGCATATTACATCCCCTGTGGATCAATGGTGAACTTATTGTGGTTGTCCTTATCCACATCTACGGTACCGAAAATTATAGTTCCCAATCATTTTTTGTTTTCAATTATTACGTGCTACCCCCTCCCGTCCCTGAAAGTCCAAGGTTGTCTTATGCCCACAGTTCTTCTTGTCAGATAGTCAGTCATCTATGTATCAAGTTTGGTTCAAATTGCTCCAAGCGTTTTGGTGTTATGGATGCTCACATTCATACCCCCATTTCAACCCGCTTATGGATAGATTTAAAAATCGTAAAATCGTACCATAATCGTCTATTGTTATGCAAACTACACATATCCGTAGAATTAAAGTTCGATTGGAAACTTGGATGTGGCCGAAAAATAAAATTACGAATTTGGAAACGGAAGGACAACACACTCGTAAATACATATATACCCATCCTGGCCCGGGTTTTTCTCCGTTTTTCCTTCGGGTAGAGGCGGATTTCTTATACAGGTTCTCTAGGCTTTGTCTAGGGGCGTGTTTATTGTGACAATAAATCGTGAATTTAGTGTTATTTCAATTCTTATGATTTTTAAACACNTCTATAGTTCGATAATAACTTACATGTAATTTTTTGCTTAAAATTACAAACATATTGACATTCTATTAGTATTATAACTCGCAGCTAACTTTTTATCTTATCTAGGAATTTTTGCTGAATTTTTTGAATCCGCCTCTGCCTTAGGGCCCTTGATCGGAATTGATGGGATGGTCCCTTGCTTGCTTCCGGAGAGTAAATTAGTTTTTTTTCCTCCACGTGGTCATACGCAGTTTGTACTGTTTTTTGACAATAAATAAATTTATTTAAATTTATTTATTACCCCCATTTCACTGGCTTAGAGTAGATTTTCCTAAAATGGTACCATAATCTATTTTCATGCAAACTACACACACATACATACATACATTCAAACATCGAACGGAGTAAGTTAAATAAAAGCTCGTAATATACTCGGGATGAATTTATACCAATCGAAACATAAATACACTCATTTCCACCATTTTCTCTTATGCCTAATACGAAAAAAACTTTTAATCCGTACTAAATACTAAAAAAGAAGAATAATTGGCATCGAGTATAAGAAGTTTCATTATAGTTGAGAGAACAATACTAGTTTTGGACGATTCTCTTTTGCCATAGCTAGTATTGAGCACTTTGAAAACGCTCAAAACTAGTTCTGGCAAAAACGCATATGCCAAAATTAGCTTTGATCGTTTTTTTCGTCCAATGACCGAATTCGGGATTTGTGCGTAACATGAACACTTGATTTTATTGTCTAATATAAGTATTAAGTGTCTGACCGATAAGCTTTGACAGAGTTAAAGACAGAAATAATGTAGAGTCAAAGAAACATCGAATATACATTGTTGAGGACTTCAAAAAATGATGTTATATATATTACGCACAAAACCCGAATTCGGTCAATGGACGAAAAATTCGACCAAAACTAATTTTGGCAGATGCGTTTTTGCCAAAATGGTCGACGTATGGTAGACTAATACACTCTTTAGTTTCACTCACACAACGTTTTGTTTTACACTTCGACGGGTATTGCATCGATAATATAAATGAATTTACCTGGATACATGACATTCTACATAGTCCACGAACCTGACTTTATCTAAAATATGTAGACGAAACGTTGTGAGAATGAAATTATAAATCTACCAATATACGTCGTACATCTTCAATACATCAATGGATATCAATTATATTGTTCCGAATTTTCACGAGTAACCTTGTGTTTTGTGATAACAATTTATCATAGCTGAATAAGCTGTTACCTCGCAAGCGTCTGTCTGTGAACTACGCTGCACCTGACTGTTTTTTACGTGTTTGGTGTCATGCGGAACCATGATGAAAGCTCTCACGTTTTAAGTCACGTGTACGACTCGAAATGATACACCAAACGCAAAGCATCAAAGCGAATCCGACGGAGTTAATTAACATTAATCCATATTAATGAGGACCACACTAAGTTCGACACAACTCTTCGGGTACTTTTGTTAACATAATTTAATGAATTCTAAATCAAGTGAATTATTATAATCATAAAATTTAAAGGATTGACCCTCCATAGAAGAAACTATTGCACAATTTTTGTATGTTATCGCAAGTATTCTCTTCATAGTACATTGTAAATATANAGATGTGTATAAGAGACAGGTATAATATGATCGATACCAATCTTTGATATATCTAGTTGAGGGTGACGGGAACGGTCCACCCCCGACCCCATTCTGTGTGGGGTCTCCAGCAAGTCACCAAAAACCCAAAAACCAATACAATAATTTGATCTTACATATACTCTGAAAAAGTGAAATAAATAATAACCATGCTTATTAATAATTACGACTTTGTTACGGTCATCTAAAACTTTTTGTATGTTTTAAAACTAAATTAATTACGTCATGTTTATGAAGCTGCAATACAAGTTACATTAATGACAATTATTTCAATGTAATTAAAAAAATAAATTCCCTATCAGAGACCAATACTCAATACAATAATTACATCTCAATTACACTTCTAGAGTCGCGTTCTTTTCACTTTTTTTTCGATTCTTCCGTCTAATAATCGCCATACGTCAAGAAATATACGCAGCTTCTAACATTACCTCCTAAGGTGAAAGTTATGATTACAGCAACAGACAGAAAATAAACTCCGAAAAATATTTGCCAAAAGTATTGTTTCAGGAACCTTGTTTGCGAAACATTGTTCACTAGAGAATAATAACATTATACTCACACTGGTATATGTCTGATACAGACTGTTTCTAATTTCGATCGGAAAAGTTAATAAGCCCGGGTTCATGTCCAGACTCTATTTTTATGTGTACATCTAGTTAATGATGTGTCAGTCGATTTGTGGCCGAAGTACTTCGAGACACGATACAATTACATTAAGTTGTTAAATTAGTTGGCAGTACCCTTATTTATGAAAACGTGTATTAAGGACGTACAAACTCTTTACAGTTCGTACTTTCACATTACGTTTCGGGGATGTATGTTCCCCCTCTTCAGATGTATTCTTCCTTTCTTTTCAAAATTGTATAAAATCCTTANAAAATCCTTATTGTAAATTACATGGTGCACTTTNTTGCTGAACGCTCTTAGATGCATGCGTATACTGATTAAAAGTTATGTTAAACTTATTAAAATTATCTCATGCTATTTTAGTTGCATGTTCGTCTAGTTGTGGGCCATGCGGATTTAGCCTGATGTGCGGCATTTGGTGTTATCCTCCAGCATGTAATTTACAATAAGGATTTATACAAGTTTGAAAAGAAAGGAAGAATACATCTGAAGAGGGGGAACATACATCCCCGAAACGTAATGTGAAAGTACGAACTGTGAAGAGTTTGTGCGTCCTTAATATATGTTGTCATAAATAAGGGCACTGACAACTAATTTAACAAGTTGAAAGACAACATTACTCTTATCTAATTTATAATTACATTAAGTTTTCATTTATATTCAAAATTTTGAGTTACGTTGTGCTCCGTCATGGAAGAGTTTCTTCAACTTACTTCTTGCACTATCGGTGTTTCCAAATAATGGATTGTACAATCTTTTGATGTGAACATTGGAATTTTAGTTGTCCATTTGTTAAACTGGAGTATATTCACTTGTTCATTTTCTTTCCATCTTTCATAACTTATTTCCAAAACGTAAAATAGTGAAACGTCTGTATTGTTACACATATCATTCTAGCTTCAAAGAGATTTAATTGACGCGAATTGTAGATTGATCGCTGAGCATACGTCCTTGCATTTCACATGAATGATCGTTGCCTAGTGTTTTGACGTCAGTGCCCAGTATGTGTCGGTGGTAACTGGTTGTAAGGGTGTTTGTTCTGCTAATTTATTCGAACGTGCGCGCTCTTCTCCAATCGAACATCTGAGACAGAAGGCCTGGCAACATACGTCACCAGACGCATGGAAAGCGAGAGACATTACACGTAATATGCAAAGTATCCGCTTTCTTCTAAAAATTTACTTCTGAAAACATGATATATTACTGTAGAGAAATGTAGAGTAAATTCTTGACAAGATTAAGAAAAAAACATTTCTTAAAAAAACGAAAAAATGCGTTAATTCTAAATGCAAAATGAATCTTTACTATCAGAGACCGCTAAGTATGTTGATAAATACGAGCAAGAGATGCCAATATAGTATATATTGTATAATTACAATAGCTTTGTTGGATGTTTTGATGCGCATTTGATTTAGGATACTTATTTAACATTTTTCTAATAACTTTCTTACATACAACACACTCCAACTTGTTTCAATGCAATTCAAATTATTATAATTCATATTAGGATTAATGTTTTGACGATTTGAAACACATTAGATTTTGAATTTTTTAGGAAACATTTATACAAAAAATATTTGCTTCCCTAGATTTTCTCTTGCCCAATGTTGCAAAACAATGTTAATATTTCAAATATTTTATGATAGAATTAGCGTTCCAAATTAGTCAATTCACTGAGCAATATAATTGTTTTATAATTGTAATTGTTTCATAAAACAACATTATGAATTATAATGAAAAAAACTTGGTTGAATTTCTATGTATCAGGCAGTAGTATAGTATTAACAATATTCAGAAACTCGCTTGAAATTTAAAATGCATAAGAGCATGTAAAAACGTGGCGACCGATCTCAACTGTTTTGTAATTTATGCATCACAAATTGGAAAAAGCGAAATATCTATTTGTAATGTCTGGTGACATATAGAAAAATGTGATAAAAATACTACGGAAAATTTGCTACCAATCAAGATAAACCTCCATCACTTTCGTGATTTAAAAGTTGGTCTTTTGTTGTTGTTTTTTGTAAATATGTGCTTCCTCAATAAGACGTCATGTATTTCACCATCTATTATAATTGCAATTATTTAATTTAAATGACCAGTGAGGTATGTTTTTCAACTTGATATCACAATAAGCTCATATTACTCCGATTATTTAAACCGATTTCATTTATTTTTGTGATTTAATTCTACCTGCGCTTGTACTACCTTAAGTAATGGATGTATTACTTAATACAAATAAAAAACTATAAAGTAGTATTCTCAAAATAATTTCAACCGCATTTTGACTTAAATACCTTTCAACTTAAATGCATATACAGTTTGTATACCTAGAATAACAAAGGATTTTTAATCATGAAACCGCGAGGTAGAGCACATTCTTGAAAAAATATATGAAACCTGTAACACGCGTTATCAACTTTTACATCCCAACAGCTGTTAGCACAAAGATATATTAAAAGTCATTCACAAAATTTGAAACAAACAAAAGCTCTTCAAACGACGTAAGTAAATTTTTCTTACAACAATAATACATCCTTCAAACTAACACAAAATTGATCATCCAAAAGCAGGATAGTCTGGATAATAACGTTTGTAAACCATAATAAACAAAACACAGAATTTTAACTTAGAAAAAAATCATGCTAATTATTATACTTTATTACTGTACACAATAAATGTAGAACAAATAAAGCCATATTTATTGAAGAACCATTTATAATACAAACAATGGAATTAATTTCTACAAAACGTCGATGAAATACATCACAAGGGGTGCTTCGATTAAACAGGGAGAATACAGAACAAGGGTTTCCAACTGGCGTCCCGCAAAAGGCTTTTAGAAAAACAAAGCTTCGGACGGGATCGAGTGCTTCCATGTCTCAATCCTGGATACGCTATGCTACATTGTCACCCGCGTTTGTAACCCACGTAAGACAAGACCTAATTCCACAGAGCTCGTTCATAGAGTACAAGCTATTATATTTAAAGAATAATCATGAACATTCTAATTGTTAAGGTAATTTAACCTAAAGATGATAGTCTTCTTCATCAAAAATAAGTTTTTCTTGGTGTAGTTAGTTTAATTTTAATTTCTGTTCTTCATGTAATTGTTTAATAGTACTTTAAACAATAAAATGTTTAAGCCCTAATTTAAATCGAACAATGCGTATTATTTCATTTTTATTCCTCTCTTCTACTTGCAGAATTTTGTGAAAATTGAACAATTATTAAAATGCGGCTAGTTTTCACTTTTTCTCTCTAGTCCTTACAAGTTGAAAACCCTCTGATATAGAAAGACAGTTGAAGGAGGTTCGTCGAAATATCTGCGGTGCTAATTTAATGATATTTTCATAATCGTTTCAAAAAATATAGATAATATTTTAATACCAAACTTTAATCAGTGTGTCCTCCAAATACACGCATTATTGATTTATTTCCGGGTGCAGAAAATTCTATGTTTACTCTTTACGAAAATTCAAATGTATATTTTCACAGTAATATAGATAACAATTTATCAATAATTAATTTGTTATAGGTGATTAATGCAGTAATGTATATCATGTTCTACAACCCACATCTTTTGTAGAATCAGAGTGGATGAAATTTATTTTTAATTAGTTTAAACTATTTAAAAAAATTAAATGTGCCAAAAAGTACATTTTTAGACCTCTTATTCAATACAGTCCTCGAGACCACATAAGTATAGAAGTAGTGTGAAGCCAAAGTTTTATCATTTCAAAACAATAAATACTTCCTTGTGTGTCACTATTTAGGTGTTGACTGATATAAAATTGTAACAGATAAAAATAATTCCGAATGCTATCTCAACATTATACCCTATTATGTGTTATCTGTTTCAAATCTTTGAGAAGTTAAGTCTTTTGTGTATCCAAATACCGGTTCTCATTTCATAGACCCAATGTCAATAACATTTTATTTCAGTGCTATTAAATACTCTACAATTAAATGGAATAAACTTTTTTTATGTTTCATTGTAACTATTTTTCTTATCGTATTTAGAATTTAACTGGAAATCATTTCAGTTCTCTTTAAAAAATATTATATACTTCGCTCATTTTTCATTTCAAGTAAAATACGACGCGCATTCATAAGAGATTAAATATGAGTATTTTACCAAGAAAAAACAAACCATAAGAAGAACACGTCAACCTACAAAATTAAAACTATACGTGAAAAAACATGAAGCTAATATTTCTTCCATTTTCGCATTTAGATGTAACATAGTGATATTTCTTCCTTGCTACTCGTAATGTTGTTTCAATTGACTTTTCTAATTACGTACCCTATAATAACAAGTAAATATACACTTTATACATAAATAAAATATGCACTTATAAATAAATATTGCCTGGTACAATTATTAGAAGCGTGTGAGAGCTACGGTGACACTGTCGGCAGCATTTCTGTTGGTCAAGAACGACGTACGTGTTTGGATACGTGACGTCAGCTGTCTCACATATGTTCGTGGTGAAAGTAGTGTTTGTGCTCCGTTGCTGTTCGGAACGAGATGTGCAATTGACTCCTCACCTTTGTATGCTAAGGGTACGAGGAACAGAAGTAGGAAGAGAAAACGAGATACTTGAGTACAGTGGCGGAAGTATAATTCTTTGCGAAATTCCCTCGAGGAAACGCTAAAATTGCTTTTTAATGTGTGCTTTTTAATGTTTGCACGTGGTTGTCCCGCAAGAATTTTTTTTACGACGTAATCACATTCTTGTATTATATTACATCAATATTCTTCATGCACACGATTAAACAATACTCAGCACTCTGGTTTTCTTATTTTCGTATTTTGAGAATATTTTTGAAACACTGTTTTGCAGTTGACTAGTATATAAAAATAACAGAACAGAAAGAATTCCGAATGCTTTCTCAAAACATTATTAACTATTATGGGTTAACATTTGTCCCAAATATTTGAAAAGTTAAGCCCTTTTTGTACCCAAATATCAATTCTCTTTGTATGTATCAGAATTCAAAGACATTTTATTTCAGTAATTGAGTATCAGCTTTTTCTAAAGCGCTCCATACAAATCATAATTTTTATAATATTTCCTTACTAATGACATTCTAGTTAATTCTTGTAAAATAATCCCTCACTCTATTTACTACAGTCTTCCAAATTGCGAGCTAAATTTGTATTTTTAACTCAATGTACATTACATTGATGTTGTTAGTGTTGAAACAGTAATAAAAATATACTAATATTCTAGACTATGTATTTCGGTACATTCTTTAGCATATCAGGTAGAAATTTTATCCATGATTTTTGTATGAAAATAACGTCGATGCATTCGAAATACATTTGAAGATATTCATGTTGATTCTCCAGTGACGTAAAAATCAGGTTACAAAAAATTGACTTCCAGTTCACAATATCTGTTTCACATAATGAACATTTTTGTCCTTCATATTTACTCAGTACAACAAGGAGTATCATCGCAGAAAACTATATTGAGATTTGGATAATGTGTTAGGGAATACAAGTTTTCTACTATGAGCATGAACTCTTACTTTATTTTTCTCAAACTCTCGAGATGCAGTACTTTCAAATGTAGCGTTTCTAGAATTTGTCTTTGGAAGCAAAAATATATTTAGGCTCCTTTTGTAATGAGGAACTATTATTTATTGAAAGGTAGAAATGAAAAAATTCGGGATCCCGGAATTCGAAATCGCCGTCGACTTGTTTTGAAGTCTTTCTTTTGAGAGTAGTCGAGTCTTTCAACTAAATTTATGTAGTTTTTATTTGTTTACTACTTATAGTTTATACTCATAAATGAGCTTCTCACAATTATAATATACTATTATACAGTAAATTAAGAAAAAACCTCTTAGGATTAGGAGAGAGGGAAGTGTTAATGGGCCCCCCACTTCTAATGACTGTGCTGGCACGATTTCCTTCATTCAAGACATTGTTCCGTTCTCTCTTCCTACCGGATGTAATAGTTTCCTTTAAAACACCAGTAATAGAATTGGCCTAATGCAAATAACGTATTGCCGTAGGTCGCAGCAGTTAGAGGCATCGCTTCGCGTGACCTTCGACTATGCCAGTCATGCACGCTTCAGTCTTCTTGGCGCAGTCTGTTGGCTACTCCGCTTCGTCGCCTCTCGCCGAGCGCCACCTCCGCTGTCTCTCTCGTCAACCGTCACCGTCAGCCTCCGCCTTCCTCGTTTCCACCCCACCACCCACCTCCTGCAGCAGCAGCGAAAGGCCTAGCGGCGTACGTGGCCATGTCGATTTCGAGGGCGAACGTGCGAATCGTTTCCGCGGACTGCGCAAAAATAGCCGCAGCGCGTTTATTTTTCACCTACAGTGGCGGCCAAGGACGCAACAGCACTTGTGACTGCTCACCTGTGCACGCGACACGAACTGTACTTGAGGAAAATGCACGAGGATTCGAGGCTTAAGAAAGGAGACAAAACTGAGATGCTGAGAGGATATAGAGGATGAAAAATATCAGCCAACACCGGATTTGAAAGATATATTAAAAAATTCATGAGCAATGTAGATAAGGTACCAACGACAGCTGTGGTCTAGTGGTATCATTTTCTCTCCCTCGATACCATTGAGCGGTAGAGTGTGAATCAAACCTTGCTAGGTGAGGTTTTCCGCTGGGGTTTCCCTCTCCTACTCCAGACAAATGTCGGTTCGGTACCACAAGTTCCTTGGCAATCCAACATCTCTCCTTCCCAATTCCCTTACTCCAGTCACGGTTAAGTGAAAGAGTGGACCACATGGTCCGAACCTCGCCAGAAGACATTATATTTAAAAAAATTAAAAATGAAAGGTCCTCTTCCGTTGTTAAATTTTCTCATTACTAAAGATGTATTTGGGGAATTGAGAATGAAACAAAAATATTCTAAAAATTTCATCTACTCTGAAAGCTTGTTTGTCGTTAGTTTTAAATATTATCATATACACATCAACATCATGATTAATCTACCTCTTCTATATGCTGTTATTTTCGATTATAATTGATTTGATTATAAGCATATTTCGAGAAAAATGAAGCAAAGTATATATGGTGAGGTATACGTGTTTTATTAGAAGGCTACATTCGTCAGTTTTTCAAATGGAACCTCCATACTCTTATTTGTGAAGTTTCACTTCAGATTATCAATCTCACCAATTTTTACTCCTAGGTATTTGCACCTTTAATTTTTCATGTGAATTAAATTTGCTCTTGGTTCTTTTACACATATAAAAATCAAATTTTGGGCCTCAAACTTGTCACTAAACAAGACATGTTTCATTTGGATAATAGAAATCTCCGACGAAAACGATAGTTTATAGAGGAAGTTGATCAAAAGAACAAACTCTGATTAGACTTTCGATTTTCCTTCTTACATAAGGTCTTTTCTAATGCATGATACCTAGAAGTGTGCTGTGAGGAGTGGCAAATTGAACATATAATTCCATTTCATACAAAAGAAATATTATCATTTAAGGAACATTTTTCAAGTATATCCTCGTAATTCATTAAATCTGATGCCAGTTGTTGCACTTCGGCACTTTTGCATTACAGACCTAGAAAAAAGCCCTAAATAACAATATATTAATGAGAAATAATCTTTCAGTCCGCTCCCACATCTAGATATCTTTTCACCACCAATGTTTCTTCTACATAATTTTCATGCTGCTTATATAAAATATTACTCCACGATATTATCTTGAGCGATCCATGACGGTGTTGCTCTCAAACACTATCTTCCCATCCATATGCTCACTGCAAAACTCCCCCCCCCCTCGCTGTACGTTGAGGTTGCAGAGTATTAAAGAACATGTAATTTAAACGGATGAACTACTGATAAGCATATTGTATTATATATTACTACTGATAAAATATTACATTGTATATTACTACTGATAAGCATATTACACATTAAGCATATTAACCGTAAAAGGTAGTTTATAATTTATACGAAGAGAAGTTCTCATTTAATAACAAGTCGGTTCGAAAACCTCATTGTCGGAATATAAGTCACTGACACAACCACGAAAACATCGCAATTTCTAAGTGGCATATTACTCTACACGAACCTTACAAGTAATTATTATCTATTTCTCGTTCCTCACGGCTCTTGCACTTTATGTTCACGTGATAATTCACTAGTGTTTCAAATTCGCTTCCACTCTTTCAAGCATGTTTTACTCCGTCGCAACTGAGTGACATCTTCAAGACTCGTCGCCGTTAACTATCTAGTGTAGCTATCTCTTTACTCTGCATCAGTTTACTGTGGTATTTCTTGCTTCATATAGTCTACTACCATCTAGTGCTTTTCTTTTCTAGAGCACCATGCCTTTCAGCCCGCGAATGGAGTCGTTTCCGTGTTACATTTCTACCAGTAACACACACTGGTCAGTGGTCAACGCAAAATATCACCCATAAACACGATACAGCACAAACAATTTTCAATTTTTTTAAATCTCACATACTATTATCAACTACCTATCATGATTGATCCTTTTTTTCTCTATCGCCTTCGAGTTCAACTACAACAGCGATGTTTGTATGTTATGTAGCAATATATCTCACCTCTTTTCTAGCACTATTTATAATGTTTTATCGCAGGATTGCCTAAAATTACTTCAATTTCTTTTTTTTTCCGCCTATCATCACTGAATTCAAAATACTCTTTGAGTCTTGTTATTATTTCATTTTTTTCAAATTTATTTAGAGCTTGAACCAAGGACCTTATACTACAGGGCATCAGGGCATGACGTTTTACAGATACTTAGTATAGAGTTACAGTTATATATTTTTCATTATAGATTATTGTTTATTTTTTTCTGTTATTTCAGATCTATTGAAATAATTTATATGGATCCTATCACTCTTATATAAAAAAACATTGCATGCTACAGTAGTACTTTCATGTAATAGTAATTATTTTTTTCTGCGTGTAATTACGTTGATTTTAATATTTTACCATAAACATAGTGGTCCCTTTTTAACTCTTTTTTTAGAGCACAATATCCACCTTCCTTTAAAAACTGATTCAGTGCACAGCTCTTCGCATTCACCTCCTTACCTCACCATTTCTCGTACGTCATTGAGGCTACCTCATATCTATTGACACTGTCGCTACTTCCACCCTTCGACGCCACCCTTCTACATGACGTCACCCCACTCGTCACTAAACCTGTTACGCCCATTCATGCAGCGCGGTTTTCTCGCTGACGTCATACCGCCGGCGATTCACTCGCTCGAGAATGATCGAGTTCATTCATAGCAATGCAATGGCGGCGGCGGTTCTTTAAAGTTTACAAGAGCGAATCTGCATCTATATGGAGCTATTCTAAGCCTCGTAATGTGAGTTCGCTCGAACGAGATCTCCACTCGCTCGAAACATCGTCTTTAACAGAGATGAAGATACGAACGAATATGTTCCACGTTACACAGAATCCTATTCGGTCGTTTTCTGTAGGTTGTACGTGACATTGTCCGGAAACCTAAGCCCTCTTTCTCAATAGACACTTTTAGTATTTCATGTATTGGCATACTGTTCCGTTATTCAGTGCATATACGTTTCTTACGTAATCTTTCAACGATGCCTCACATAACAATCTGTTTTCAAAAGTATGGGCTTACTATGTCATTATGAACTCTGAAATAAATTCTAATTATATTTTCTAAACAGAAAAAAATGTTCCTTGTGTTAAAAGGAGTTTCTAAATTTACTTAAAATAGAATAAACGGAAACAAACTTCTCGTTTTCGTGAGGGAAGCACTAGACGCGCGATTCCAGATTTTTTGAGGGTCGGGCGCTTCCTTACTTATATTGGAATTATTATTCCAATTGTTCAGTAGTTTCACTTGGAATGATGTAGTGCACATATTTTACAATATTGTTAATATATTACGTGTTTTGTTACATGTCAATAATTTTAAAATGTATTCTGTATAAAGTTTTGAAGAGAAGAAATACCACCATATCATTTCCGGCGTGTTTCGAGTTCCATCAGTGTATGGCTTATGAATTGAAAAGGATTTTATGCAAATAGGAAATTTGCCATAGAGAAGCAAAAATTACGTTTAAAATTACTCTACTGCCCTTAATTTTTGAAATTTACTTTGCCTCTTGCAAGAAGATGAAGTCCTGTGATCCAGATAAAAATGAAATAACTTGTAGCAAAAAGCAAAGTAATCAATTTTTAATCGTAGACCAATTTGATACGAGAGTTTACTCAATAGTCCTACGTTTTAATGATTGGCTTCTAAAAGAATATTTAAATTGTTTTTAAAATAAAATAAACTTAAACGTTTCATCAGAAAATAAATTGTTATTCCGTGTGTTCCGGAATATCATTTCGGAATCATTTTAATTAACTCAACTCTGAACAGATAGAAAATCGCAACCAACGAAAAATTATTCAAAGACCTGTTTTTATTCCATAAAAAGTTGTGTTTAGTTTGAAATTAATTGCTTAGTAACTTTTCTTTGTTGTGTTTTGACGTCGATGCCAGCACCAAACCCAAAATATTAGAAGTCTTCTTTGCATCATTTTTAAAACTACTGTGAACTATTCTTAACTAATGACCAAATATTTAAGGGTTGATACTAAGACCAAAATATTCTTGCCTGTTCCATGATTAAGCGTTTACTACTCGTAATTATATATCATAACATTGCGTAAAAATATGAGGATAATAGGTTTACACAAACACATTTTGCTAGAGGGGATGGTTTGAGGAGTGAATTAAATAATCTCTCTTAAAAATTACTATCTTTTTTATTCAAAATATTTATCATCGAACCATTATCTTAAAAAAAAGAGAAATTTGAATGTTATAAAGAGATAATCGTAAAACCTTCAGATCAAGGATGCAATCGAACAACACATATAGTTGGCGGAAACACTGTAAAATTTTTAGTTGGTTTTCTTCGCCATGTTAAGCCGATTCTTTATCGAGAATATCACAAAAAACACAAGCCCGCGAAAGTTTCTCCGCATAAGCTCGTAGTAGTTTAAAGTCAAATAATTTATAATTTTGCAGGTATGAAAATTTATTGCTACTCGATGCGAAATGGTTCAAACTATCATTTGAAACATTTTTGAGAAGTACTTTGGCCTAATTGCTCTGACGGATATAATTACACCTTAATATAAACTCACCAACTCAATTGCTGATCTACTCATTACATCAAAAATCTTTTAGGTAATTTAGCCAATGCATCATTTTTTTTCAGTTTGTTGAGGGTACGGACCCCTTGGAATACCCACACTTAGGCGTCCTTGAATTTGTCATTAAGCTCATTCTGAGCAGTTTCTGCTCGCCGTGTCTCCTCCCATATGAATGTAATCATCATTTATGCCCAATTACCTAGATTAATGTGACATAAACTACTTAAATCACTTTCCCTATAATGTTTGTGATGTTCTTGTAAAAATGTCTTGGTAGGTTTACAGTTCACGATCCAATAACTCATCGCCAGCTCAGTTCGGTGCAGGTACACGATGAAGTAAACAGAGACTACAGGAATCAACTGGCTCAATCCGCCTCTCTCCGCTTCGCGAATGTACTAACACGATGACACGACCTCTGCAAGTACGTTTACGGATGGCGAGAGAGGGAGAGAGAGAGAGAGAGAGAGAGGTGGTGCAGGGACCGAGGTGAGGAAGATAGAGCTTGGAATGCAAGTTTTAAACACATTTTTTTTCGATACACGCTGGAGTGTCATCATTTCATTTGTGGAAGATTCAAAAGAAGTACCCTGTGTATGCCTGAATATTGTGATCAAATATGTTCAGAGGATTAGGTGACAAAACACCACACCCATAACTTTCAAAAAATAATTAATGTAATAAAGAAAAAAGCGAAGTTAATAAAAAAAACATTATTTCATCATTGTGTATATCAACCATCCATTCTGTAAATACAACATATTTCTTTCTGTAAATACAACATATGTCTCTTATATTTCTGCTCTCATCACTCTATAGAACACTATAGAATGGTCAAATAAATACGAGGATTAGTTCCGAAGAGAGGTGAAGTCAAAAGAATTAGGTGTTTTAAAAATTTTTCAAATAAAAAATATTGCGGAATTCCTATGGAAAATACAGAAAACACAATATTCTGTCAAGACCCTATAACAGTCAAATTTCAACAGTGTGTGGAGTCAACCATTTTCTAAATCAATTTTTTTTTACTTGAAGATGTTTTTTTTCATTTCTCTTCCTATTCTGTCAATTAGTGAGAACAAAATGAGTGAAGCTACTGAATTTATGTTGTTAAAAGAAAAATGGATACTGATCATGTTATTCATTATTTTAAGCTATATATGTATTTAATAAATAGCTTCCACAAATATTTTCAAATATAATTAGTCTTTCATAGATATTTCTATAGATAGACTTACGCAAAAAAGCCAACTTCTTCGGAAGAAAATCACAAGAATGGTGGAATATGGAGGAAAATAAGATTAAATGACTATTAAAATAACAATTTTATTCTTGTGTTTTTCATTATTTTTATTTCAGTTATTTCCATAAATGAACGTAAATCTTTGTATAAATGATTAAAAGTATTTTCTCATAAAAATTATAATTGAAAAGTAATACAGAACTTTTGTCACTTGTTATTTTCAGAAGTTATTTTTAGATTGCTATTTCTGAGAAACCATTTGTCTGAATAAAGTTTGAGCCATTGTGAGGACGTTCAATGTTAAGTATGTTTTGACCATGTTGATGTTTGTTCCAGGGCAAGTCAAGAAATGTAATGTCACGCTTTGCTTAACTCTTGTTTGAATACGTCACACACAAATAGCAGTCAATAAACTTAGCTGTTCACTTCATAAATGGTAGCTGAATGGTATCCATTTGAATCACTTATTCAAATGGATACTTGCTTAGGAAAAATTCATTATTAAACAAATTATTAATGCATTATGGCAATTTTAGCTGATTTGGTAGCAATGTTTCTACACTACTAGCTAAATCCGTAATGTGCATTTGCTATTCAGCATTTGACTTATTCAGTCCCTGCTGTGTGCGCTTTCTGTGCGTCTCATTCACGTTGGATGCATTTGAATTTACTAAATATTGCAATAAATTATAGTTTATCTTTGTTAAAAGTATTGGTAATTAACACGCAATAACAATAAAAATGATGTCAAAATAAGATTATGTCGTGTGAAAGACTCTCCTTGCTTTCCTTACTTTCTCGACACAATTCCCTATCAGCCCTATTGACAGGAATAGTCCCGTCTCTGCTGGCTGCTCCCAGAAAATACTGACTTCCTCAATGGAGTACACAAGCTGGTTCAAGTTCATAGTAATTTTCTTTCTTTGGGAACTTAAGTTTTATTTGTCAAAGAATATGTGAATCTTTCTTAAGAGAGTTCATACTCAAAATGGGGTATCCTGAAACAAGATGCTTCATCTCTTGTTTATCTACATAATCGCCATAAGCCATCTGTGCATTCATGGTAGACTCATAAATACGAAAACACTCTAAATTATACTTGAACGTCCCATTCTCCACAATCCATTGTACATCCGTTCAGTAAAACTCATTATACACACACGGAGATATGTGAGGGAAACTCACTTTTCTGTTATGAGATACTGACAAACGGATAAATTCATCAAAATCTCGCGATCAAAAAAAGATTTACACGATTACAAAACTTTCTTTATAGACTACATGAATGAAGAAGTAAAATAAAATACTGACAGAACAAAATATTTTCGAGAAATATCTGAATGCATTAAATATTTTCATAATATTTAACAGTCTTTTTAATTACTTCGTTTGCCTAAAGATATTTACTCTCGTTAGCCTTACTGTATATGATGTAACTTTTATTCTCACACAGCTTGAATTAACGTTTTTTAAGGAAATTGTGCTATCTACGAAGTTTGTAGCAATGATGCGAGTACACGTATCCACTTCACAGTCTTTAACGAACAAATAATGACAAAATTTTGCATAATTGTATGGGATATCTTGACAAAAACCCTAGACTCTGATATAGTATTTGATAATTATTTTATTCACGGGAGTACGGTTTTTTTCGGAATACTCTAAAAACCATCTTGAATTTTTAAACTTCGCTACGTTTTATCTCTTAGTGTCTGTAAGTTTCTCTGACCGCATCGTTTGCATCTTCTAGTTCCACACAAGTTGCATCAGCCTCTTCTTATCTCGCAAACGAGAATTGCAGCTTAGGGTCTAATTTTTGCGTCAGATTACGTATGTTTACATTGCACGGATAACAGTCTCCATAAATGGCCATACGATACAGATTTAGGGTGACATTTTGATAATTTCATAACATCCTTTCTCCAATCGAATCCTTATGTTTTTACTATTACATAATATATTTTTACATATATATGATTCTCTAGATACAATACAGATTAATTTGGATAAATGTTTGATGGAGTATTCAGTATAAATTAAGTGCTTTCGTGTTCGTTCACAACGTGTATTGTAGTAAATGTTCCATGAATTACTGGCGAAATTTTCATAATTCCTATTCACTATTTCCTTCACGCCATGACAAAACCCATTCTAATCTGTAATTAATATTACATTACGTGAATGATGTATGATACGCTTAAATTTGGTGGATAGCGGTGGTCTAGTGGTAGCGTCTTCGCGGGTTCAAATCCTGTTCGGTCAAAACGAGTGAGGTTAGGGTTTCCTTCACTTACTCCAGACTAATGTAATTTCGGTTCTCTAAGCTCCCCGACAACCCAATATTTCTCCCTCCCAATTCCTTGTCCCAAGTCTCGGTTAGGTGGAAGAGCGGATATCATGACCTGAACCTCGCTCCAAAACATATAAATGAAAATGAAAACAATAGCGTAACTTCAACTAATTTAATATGGGGACTTACTTTACATTAAAAGTCATGTAGTATATCCAATAATTACGACTCTTCACAAAACCTGTATTATTTTTCTTAAGTTGGCTAAATGTGATCATGTTAATTTTTGAAATAATGAAAATAAGAAATCCTCATTTAAAACACTGGCTTCATATTTAATGGCAAGTAAATGAGTAAGCCACGTGACAGTCTAATTACAATACTAAAAAGAATCAAGCCTTACAGTGAGTTTCTGGTCACTATCACTAGCCTGGTAACTTTATGAAGTCATCAGTTTCTCTTTCGTAATAACAGTCAATTGCAAAAAATGTGGAATCGTTACTAATATATTAAGATTAATGAATTAATTTAATCATATCAGACTATAGAGAAACATGTTTGATTTATTAGAATTAATAAACTTGCGATAAAAATGCTAAGATGCTAAGATACTGTGATGTCACATCAAAATAAAACCTACCATCCATTCAATCCATCCTGCGAGATGCGAGTTCAAGATAAAATGCAAGATCTCCGTATTGGCATGGAAAACATGACATGAAGACTATAAGAAATATATCACGCATATTTTTAAACAAATATAGATAAGTATAAGTAATATGCTAAAATTCGAAATTATAGCCGCAAGACAACAGGGACATCGTCTGCATTTAATATCTTGCAAAGGTAAGAAGAAACAATTTCTTGCAAAGGCTCCTATTTTATTTTTCTTCAAAATGTAAACTCAGCGTTAACTCAATCATTGATATATCCATTGGATCATCATATTTAACTTAATTCATGGTAAGGTTTTATTTTTCAGTATATTTATAACCGTCTGTACTCCCTCTTCGGCTACGTCATTTAAGGCACATATGTGTGTTTATCTACATACGACTATCTTCATCTATCTGTAAAATATTTCATGTACCCAGTGCTAATTTTACTAAATATCAGTGGTGATTAAAGAAAGAACAGTTGCACAAGAGACACAACATTCATGCGTACAAAGATGCAGTTTCTCAACTAATTTTAAAATACGTATTATTTTATACTTCTTCACGTCCTCATTTATGTAAGAAATTATGTTATGTAAGGAGGTAAATGAAGGAAGGATTGCATTTCAAATCACATATTTAACTAATGGAAATGAATGAAATGAGTTCAAGTTCAATCGTTTTCTTCTGTGGCTTAAAGAATAATCACGATGAACAAGAAACTATTAGGTTACAAAATGATAAAAATACATTTACTTTAGATACGTTTTACTACACAATTTGTATTACATCTAATCATTACTTCATCATTTAATGATAACATGAGTTAAATTAATAAACAAATTAAACGACCATTATGACATTTAATAGCCTTTACTTTAAGTTAATAATGTGCTTGATCATATAAAGTGATATTAAATTACGAATAGTCATCATAGACAATGCGTAGTATGTTTTAGAATTATTTAATTACTTTACTTCAATATTAATTGTACGAACGATTGTCGAGTTTCTGTTTTTCCTAATACATGTTACTCGTATAAACCTCACATAACTCATTAGAAAACTTATTTTCCTATTGTAAAACGTTTTCCTTATCCTAAGTTTTCTTTCAAAAAGTAACTGAGTTAGGATATTTTTTGTTTACATAGTATTCTAAGATATTTCTTCCTAAATTATTTTTATTTAATTATTTTTGTGAGTACAAAATACTCCGCTCAGCATTTCTACTCTACAGGTGACGTTCGAATTTGCAATGCAGAGAGCATGCCGAAATGATTGAATGGGGAAGTCAATAGATCCCTCCAAGAAAAATTAAATTGAAATAATTAAAATATTATTTGATTATGAGAAAGGTTTGGGTTTCTGTAACATCTGGACCAGTGCAGTTTATAGATTTTTGAAATATTAACATTTTCAAGCATTTTGCTAGCCGGAAATTCCTAAGGAGATTAAGGGTCGGGCCAGTCACCGCCAAATAAGGAAAAATACCGCAACTAAGACTTCCCGTTTATTGTGTAGAGGCTGAACAGTTCCCATCTACTTCTGAAAACTGAGATGAACGCCCTCAGAAGAAAAGCGAGTGTGGAGGGAATATTCCAGTGGTCGCCAAAAATAATGGTCAGCCAAAAGGGACGCAGTATTCTCAGGAGCTGAGGGGTGACCAAGCTGATGTAGAGTGCTCAGTACAGTAGCGAGGGTGTAGTCACGTGACCTCTGCTTCTGTGTATATATTGGGAGGATTGCAGATCCTAAGTCACTTTTCAGACCTTTCTGCGGAAGTGTATGGAAGTACGCAGGTTATTTGAAATGTAACTTGGCTCGTTTTGGTCGTCAGACCACTGAGAATTGCTGCGG
Organism: Laupala kohalensis; assembly: GCA_002313205.1. Classification (NCBI taxonomy): domain Eukaryota; kingdom Metazoa; phylum Arthropoda; class Insecta; order Orthoptera; family Trigonidiidae; genus Laupala; species Laupala kohalensis. The sequence continues at coordinate 318,664 of NNCF01128681.1, read as the reverse complement.
TAATTCTATTACATTGCAATTAGGCGCGAATGACGTAACTTGGAACAGTTAGTTATTTCGGGATAGCAACTTGGAAACTTTTGAGATTCGGATAATCTGGGTAGATTTCCGAGTTAATTCATAACACCAGTAGTTATAACTGTGTGTAATTATTGCTTTTAGATAGCAATATCAAGTAATAACAAATTCAAACTTGTATTTATGATTTGAGAGTTTGTCTACATTTGTAAATATTCAGATCTCTATTTAATTTGAATTAAATATTTTATTGTTATTACACGTGTGTTTGATTGCTTGGGGAAACCAAGCTGGAGGCAGCGAACTCTACCATAAAGGTTGTGGTTTATGGTTGAATCCCGCTTCTACCCAAAAAATACGCACATCGCATCTGGGCTTGCGGTGTGTTGTAACAGTTTCCTTTGGGCTGCAAATATGGATGCGAAAGTTATGATTTGGGTATCTATTTATAATGTGGGTAGGTAAATTTGAGGAAATTCAAAGTGTTAAGTGAAGGGCACCAGAGACATGAGGAAGGCCAGAGTAGAAATTGTTTAAGGAGTTTATAATTGACTGTTCTATTGTTGGAAATTGTAGTTCTTCGTGGATGTTTCAATTTTTTATGTAATAAGACGCGTTGAGAATCTTTCTTAGAAATTTGTTCTGAAATATCTGGATTTTATTTATATGTGTTTTTGATGCGTAGCCCCAAATCGGACTTGCAATAAGTAATAATGGGAGAAATATACTTTTATATATTAAGAGAGCGCATTCTAATTTTAGGGGTGATTTTTTGTGGATGATGGGTTTTAATTGATGTAGTCTCTGATGAGCTTTATTAAGTCTGCTTATGATATGAGGGCCACAGTTTAATTTTGTGTCGAATAATACTCCAAGATTTTTAACTGGCGTTTTGACGTGTGTCCACTGGATATATCCTGATTGAAGTGAGAGTGAAAGTGAGTGGGAGACTGGGCGTAGAATGAATATTTTGGCTTGGGATTTGCAAGGGTTTAGAGCGATTTTCCAGTTGTTAGTCCAATCTTCAATAGCGTTCAATGGCGTTTGTATATATGTTGCGAGCACATTTATATCCCTATGTGCGAATATTAATGTATCATCCTCAAATGCCACAATGTTACCGATATTTGGGATGAGGATATCGGCTACGAAAATGTTAAAGAGGATTGGAGAAAGTGGAGAACCTTGAGTGACGCCTGTTAAGATTTGGCGAGGATTATATATTATGTTTTAAGGGGCGATGGAACGATTTTTTGGAAAACTATGTTGTTTCAGGTCTCATTGAGACTACCGCCAAACCATTCTTCTCTATAAACTTTTAAAGGGAGGCTTCCACATCCCCCATCCCCCAAACATGTGTTCTTTTGGCCAGGTCCTTTAAAATCACACAGTTCTGTTACTAGCATTCAACAATTTTTCAGTTGGCGTTTATTGAACGACGCCGACGCTTGCGTCTTAGGAATTTTTAACTCCCCCATCCCACTTTCAACCGAAACCCGTGCGTCATTTTCGACCACCCGCTTCGCCAGTCACTTACACCATAGACCGTAAACCGGCGTACCTATCGGCGGTCTCTCACCCTTCGCGGTAGTCGTAACGTTCAACTCCGAACTTCGTCTTTCTGGACATATTTTACTCACTCTAAATGTGTTTTTATATTGTTATTAATTAAGAATTATTCGATTCTTACTATATATATCGTAAACAACTTAAACATGTGAATTGCTATTGATCGCAATAGAACGCTATTTCTGAACAGATCTTGAGATCATTGACAGCCGATTCGCCACTCATTATCTCTCAAAACGTTTTTTTATTACAATGTAGATACATTTTCTGACTATACATTAAATAATTCTATCCGCGTGGTGCATCCCACATCTTTTAGGTTAAACAAAATCAATTTTACTTATTATTTATAATTAATCATCCTACAACTAAAAATAATAATCATGTAATTAAAAAAAATGTATCTATATCATACGAGTATATGCTATGTGAACACAACGTATATCAATGTAGATAAAGAATCAACGCCAAAACCATATCGTTGTGTCACTTTTCAGATACAGTGACTAAGTACGAATTTTCATAAACTTTGTGTCTGTGACTAAGTAAATTCAAAGATGAGGAAGACACACTGAAGTTTTAGTTAGATTCGGTGAGTACTTACTGTGTTAGAACATTCTCAAATGTTACTCAAATTTTTTGTTCTCCACCCATACATTTGTTTGTTCCTTCGCTTATCCGATGGCGCCAGTTCTGGATTAGTGAGATTCCGGGTTGAAGACATTAGGTAGTGAATAAATATTCTCATTCAAATTATTATATCCCTATTACTATTAGTGATCCTCGTATAATTAATATTACCTCTCATCCTCCATCGTGCATTGTCTGTAGTGACCTTGTAACGTCTTGAATGTGGTGCGTATGTGCAATGACATATGATAATGATGTAATGAGTGGAGACAAATGTTTAGTTCATTATTATATATAAATGGAGATGTATTAAGATATTTGTGAACCCTTGTAAATTTATGTAATTAAGATTGTAGAATAAATGTTCATGTTATAGCCGTAAGTAGTATTCATTCCGAAGAAGTAGAATCAATCATGTGATTAGAGCGAGCCTTGAATAGTTTTGGTTTTCAACAGAGTAATAATAATACACTTGTTTTATTAATTCTATTTATCGTTAATAAACTATGAAATATGAAGATGGAGTCATATTCTACATTGTTAATACTCTTGAAGTTAGAAAATTTCTATACAAATCCGAAACCGAATATATGCTGACATTGTCTCGTGCACAATCCCAAATACTAGAAAAACGTTTAGAAACACTGAGGAACGCGCTTGTCTCTCCTTATATTACACCATGTAGTTAATATTACCCTCAAGGACCTTTCAACGATTCGTTCTTTCTGGTTGAATTCTTCTGTGGGTGTTGTGTTTGACCTTGAACCCACTATGCACCTCATCACAGCGTCGATTCATGTTGCAATATTTCTACGATACTGATTCTCATCATGTGGTCTCTTGTTTCTTTCACGAGGACTAGCATACAACCAAAAGTTATGTAGAATTGTATTAACGGTTTTCAAACTTTAGGAATTTCTTTTGTAAGAATTGTTAGAATATCTGGGTTAAATCCAAAAATAAAAGCATCTTACGCAAGTTCTTTTGAGAATACCAGTATTTTTTGCACAATCCTGAATTCGTAACTTATGTACAAAAGTAAGTAAATAGTTCCTGTCAAGCGCAGATCCTTTTTTTACGAACAATACAACGTAATAGGAAAATAATTATCCCCATTTGCTTTCATCTCGGTTAGTTTATCGTTGCGCCAAAGAAACATGTTGAATGCTACCTGTGACGAATTACGAACATACTCATTTAATAAGCAGAAATTCAGCATGTCTATCTTTGAGAAAGTTTGATACTAGCTGTGAAATCAGTTAACAATTAAATTCCCAAATATTGAGAAAAATAGACCGTATTTAATGCGTTTTCAGAATGGACGTAGGGTAAGTAAAAAATTGCGACTTCATTGTAAGATCACAACATGCGTCTACATCGGAAACAAAATTCTTTGCTATACTTTAATACATATATATATAATGTTGTATAATTTCAAGGGATTGATAATTGGTTATGGCAGTACATATTTTTTTAATATTCGGTGTGTATTTTCATGTTATACATTTATAGCAGCTTTGATGATATATAACTATATATAACTTCGAACTTGCCAACGTTCCGTTATATATATAACAAACCGTTGGCAAGTTCGGAGATTTCTTTTTAATTTATGACTTAATCGTAAGGAATTGTAGGTAAATTACCTATATAATCGTTTTAAGAATATTACCCACAGAAAATTCACCTTTGTAATGCATATTTCTAGTGAAAGTCGTATCACTAAAAAGCTCCAGAATATGGCAATTGCATTTGCCGAGGATATCATTTGATTAGCTTGATTAGATTGATCAGCTTGCAATGAAATTTATTTGTCTATAGTCCCATGGAAATCATATACAATTCACCCGCCGGTATTAAGAGTATTCTTTCATTGATGCCCTCAAGTACCGAGTTCAAATTAGGTAAGATGTGGAACATCATGCCTTTCCACGGAAGGCAAAGATAAAGCACCAGGGATAGAACTTAAGTACCATTATAATATTAAATATGCCTTAGTATATACTGATGCAACTGGCGGGTATCTAGAACTATCTCGAGATAGTTCAATTTATAAAAGAGTATAACTAACAAAATAAAAAGAAGAGTAGTTATACATTTTTATAGTTATATTAGTTATAAATATTGCGTTATAAATTTGATTGCAATCATTAAATAAAATGTCTTCACAGGATAAACTAAGCACCTGAATTTGAAATACTATTCACATATTATCAATCTTGTAATTTTGATAATATAATATTCGATGAATTCCAGGACGAGTTTGATGTAAATAAATGTAAACAGGTAACTCGAAAGTGGTCTTTGTTCGTTTCATAAGATTAACGGTCTCATATTAATCTTAACGGCAACAAATTCCGTTACTTGGAATGGAATTGTGTTGACCTGACCTCAAACAAAGAATGTTTTTGTTTGTTTTCGATCTATTTACTTATTGATTCTTTAAATAAACTTTGTACATTAATAACATGAGAAGGGAATCTTTTTCTCGGACAATGTAAGTAGTAACTTCATGTTTAATATAAGGCAAGTTTCCTTCAAGTATTTTATTTAGTTGCACCAATTTGCTTAGACGACGAGTAAATACAAGAAGTAAATTTTTTTAAAGCTTTTTTTCTCCATATATATGAATGTTTGGAAAACGTTTTCATATTTCTCAATCCTAAAACCACTATTATACTAGAAAAATATTAATATCTTTTCGTTCAACCAACATGAGTTACCATATATATGTTCAAATGACACTTCATGTTTATCTACATATGATATATTATAAATAAACTTTATTGTCAAAAAAGCGGTTACTAACTGTGTATTACCAAGTGGAGGACAATAAACTAATTTATTATCCGGAAGCAAGCAAGGGAAAGAAATTTAAAGAAATCTTTAATTAACGGATTAGAACGCGTAGAAAAGCTTCCAAAACAATTTAATTTTTTTGAATTGTAGTTACATTTGGAAATTACATAGTAGGTGTAGGTATTTTCCATCATTCGCATTTTCCTAAAGTTTGGTGTATTTAATGGAACATTTAATGTAATGTTGCCAAGATATGTGAAAAATGACTTTACCACAAAAATAATGGTTATCAAAACGATGATGGTTCTTACTTCACTACATTGAAATCGTCAATGTTATATCCATTTTTTGTCACCCCTTTTTGAAAACTTCAAAAAAAATTGTAAGTAAATTTAATTCGAGACAAAATATCAGACTATGCCAGTCACGAAAGACAGAAGTTCTTTGAATGAGTACAAAATAATCACTCATATTGTGAGTGCGGCTTTTGTGAGTAATCATCTCTTTAATCAAGAATGTTAACTGTGAAAAGTATGGTGATGCGTGAAAAAGAATTTAAATTTATTGACTCTTGAGAGAAATAGTCCAGTAGTTTTCCATCGATTATCTCTTTCAACTCAGGACTTGGACCAATTCCTAAGATTCTACCTACGATACTAAGATTTCTTTATCCCGTTTATCAATTACACAATTTTCTGACAAAAATTCTTCTTTTATTGTGTAAGTGTCTTTTAACTTTTAAGGTAATGATGACTTAAACGAAATGAAAAAAAAATACTACTTTTTAATTAATTTATTTTTTATAAAATATAACAATTTTTTAGATTTGCTTGAAGATAGAATTGTGAGAAGAACTCGATTTAATCATTCAACCTACCCTATCACCGAATACATTTATTACAACTACAGCCAAACATAACCTGTGGTAGTGAGGTGTGATAAAAGATATAAACAGAATCACGAGCTCGCTTGTGTCAAAACATCAACGGCGCGACTCACTTTGCCGTGTCCTTTGTCATTCTTATTACCAACGAATTCTTCCTCTCCCGCTCCCTCATTTCTTCCCTCCTTCTTCGTCCTCATGTACCACACGCAATACAAAGAGTCCACATCAACAACTACGAACGCAACCAATTTGAACTCGCTCGTAAATATTGCAAACGGCGTTCCAGGAAGATTAGTGTCGTGTCTCGCCGTCGATTGCATGCGATGTGTTTCGATAAATAGAAACGATTTTCTTTTTAGGGAACCAGTACCATTCGGATTCACACATTCTCAACCAGAGTTTCGGAGTATTAAAAGTTAAATCAAACCTAAAGAAGCTACACATTTTGGGATGAATTTGTCACGTGAAATATAAAATCTTCTGTGTTTGACAGATTACAAAAATGTGTTAATATTGTATTTATGTAAATATGCGGAAAATAAAACAATTTAGTAACAGCAAACTTCCAATGAGCAAGATATACCTTCAAACTCCAAGTACACGAGATAGCAAAAAAGAAATAATCGAGCGTAAAACAATCGATAATTTAGTAAATAAATCAAGCGTTCACGAGGATTATTGAGTACGATATAAAATAGGATGGTTTATTTGTCAAAGTAGTTGACATAACTGGAAATTTATGATGGGGTCTGCGAAAAAACCTCTAAAATACATTTCTCTATTTTCTGTCTCTCATTGAACAATTTAAGTTTTCCTTATTTGCTCCTCATAATGTGAACATGTAAATGACTGTGGTCGAGGAAGAAAACAAGCCAGTGACATCCCGAATTCCGAACGATGCATATATAATCTCGTTCTTTAAGAAATTTATTATATTTGTTAGCACGTTAAATCGAACCGTGTTAAATCAATTAATATCAAGATGACATTTATTACATCATGTAGCTGTGAAGCAATAATTTATTTACGTAAAGCAAGAACGATTAACGTAAAGCAGAAATGCTTTATTACGTCAAGATGGTTACAGAATTAACTTTTAGTTTTCCTCCTCGGAAAATATATAGAATAAATTTTCTGTTTAAAAGAAATCTCTAGTCAGTAATATTCTAAGAACTATGTAAAGAAACCGTAGGAATGGATTAAAAACTACATTAGAAAGGGAATATGTAGACTAACTTTATGCCAGAGAATTTTCATTTGTCACCGTGAGACTTCGTAAGAAAACGGGAGAGATACAGAAATACAAATTAAACAAATGTATTCAGATACATTTGAAGAAATGGGACTTTAGCAAAATATGTTTAACGTATCAACAATTTTAAAATTTTCTATTTGCATAGTGATCGAAAACCAAACAGGTCTCGAAATCGTCCAAGGAGTTCACGGAGGGGAGAACCCCGCAATTACTAGGCTACGGTACTAGGAGGGAGAGATGTAGCCATCACCTCGCTCCAGTCGGTTTAACCCGGTACTCATTTTACAGCAGACTGAATAGGTCTGGGAAGCAGTCTAGATGTTGAGGTGTGATGAAAATCCCCCAATCCACTGGGGGTCGAACCTAGATCATCTAACCAGCAACTCAGTGCTCTACCCACTGAACCACGCTGACTCCATCTACAACGTGATAATACTGCAAAAAACGGTAGTTTAAAATCCTGTGTTCCGTAGTGCACTTGTCAACTGAACCGTACTTCATATCTTAAAAGGGGCGAACTTCTGTTTTAGACCGTAGAATCGGAGTGGACACAAATCGCCGGTTTTATGAAGTAAATTTTCATGATTTGTTTCAGAACTAAACTCCATGTCTTTAGAATTTATATTGTTTGACGCTGACTCGAAGAGTTCAAACGAAAGAAACGGAAGGTATATTTATCGAAAGCAGACCATATATAAAAGCGTTAGTTACAAATTGAGTCGATACACTCGAAAACACTCGTTAAAATTTTGATACATTCTAGCTTTATTGCTTTTTTATTTTGCTTTCCCCTTAGGAAAAATACATCCTTTCTTGACGTGACTTACAATAATTTGAATAACGACGAGTAGACATAAAGGGACCGACGCCACTAGAATGTACTTAAGGAGAAAGTCGTTCATGGTGGACGAACCATCCTTACACGCCACTCTGTCGCTTTGGAACATTAGATACATGAGGGAGAAGTTTCGCAGATTAGGAAAACAATCTGCACCACCCTTTCCAAGGTTAGAAATTGCAAGGGGCGTTCTCGTAGGCTGGAACCCCTACGTAAATTTGTTCTAGTAATGAGCATATAAAAACATTGATTGGTGAAGTACTCGTTGTAGTGAGTTTTCACGTAACTAGATTAATTACAAATTTTATATTTGTATTTAATTTATTTCGGTGATAAATTACTTTTGTGAATTTTATTTGACAAACAAAATACGTGTGATCAAATATTTGAACCTTTCTTCATTATTTTCATGGTTTACATGATCATGAATATGTTTGGGTTTTTTTCTTCTTAATAAATATAAAATTATATCTTAACATTAAATATGTATCCTGGCTTTATAACACAAACGCTTTAATATTTAAAAAAAATCTAAGAATATAACATATTAATTATCCCTTATTCTATTTATTATTCCAATCCAAAATTGATCAGATAATATTCTTAATAATTAATAAAACATACGCAAGAACAGACGAAGAATGTGTTTCTACTTTTTTAAGACTTCCTGTCCATATTTCCCTTGATCTCTCTTCTCGCGTTACGATTTCTACAATTCGCTAAGCGCAGAGCTCAATTAGTTAACAACTGTTTCCACGGCTCCTACAACCGCGTTCAAACACAATAGGATGTGTGCGCGTCACAGGCTGTCGTCAGAGGGCGGGATTCGAATGTGCCTGCACAAAGCTAGATAAATGGGTAACGTTTGAAGCAGTCTACTCGTTTGTTTAAGCAGGTGTTGTGTAACTGTGACGTCAGACGAACTTCACAATAGACCTTGAGCATAAGCGCAGCTCACGCTATGGATCACAAGCGCAAGAAATTGACTGCGAATCTCAAAGAGCTTATATAGGAACTTAGCTGCTTAGTAGTACTCAAAGCCCTCAGAATAGCGACGATACAATTCTATAACAGATTTATATTTTTGCCAAAGAACTAAAATACTAAAAAAATTAAATTTCATGCCAATATACTAATTGTAACCATTTGTACAAAGAAAAGTTGAGATGTAAGTTGTGTGGATATAAATTATGAGTTTGGCTTTTATCCTGAACACAGGGAGGAAATCCTGCCCAATGCATTTAATCTTGCTCAGCCGAGAAATCGTATCAGTTTTCTCGCACACTGATTTGAAAAATTCCGTAATAATAATGTCCACACATGCATTCGCAATTTGCAAGTAATCAAATTACAAAGTAATTGAGATACACATTTATTATAACTCCAGCTTTCTTCTTGCGTATGCTGATACAATACTTGATGTTCATGGATTGGTTTCTTATACCTAAAACGTTGTGATTAAATTCTACATTTAGGACATCAAAAAGAATTAGTGATCAGCAAAAATTGTTCACGTAGAATAATATATTTAGAGGTCAACAGTGGGTTATTCTACAGAAATGGGAAAATAATCGTCCAAAACGCTCTATCCTGTTAGTTTAGATTTTTTTCAATATTTTAATATTTTTGCTAGTACAAAACATATTGATACAAATGAATCAGGTCATTTAATAACATCAAGTTCAATGTGCACGATAAATATAATTTATTTACGACAGTTTCTTCATACCTTTGTCATTACATGTCCCACTCCTTTGTCATTTTTAAATTTACGCCTGTCAAGGTAAAGATGGTCTTACAAGAGCGTTTGATGTGGTGGCAATTCTGTGGATTCACCCGAAACAATGTAACCTGCTTCATTGCTCAATAACCTCAGTTGTATTGTGTACACACATTGGAGCTGTTGAAAACGTGAAGTGTTTGCTCACGGACCTCACTCCTTTGTGTGTTGCAAAGTTCTTCATTTCCGTAGAATCACCCAAGTATATTACTGAGAATTTTCTGAAAGAGTTTTCTTCGGTCTACACTACTTTTAACCTATAATATTCATATTCGTTTAGGATATTATTCTTTCATAGATATAGTCTTTGTGTAATAAAATTTAATAACGTTATAGACTCGAGAATATATGTATTTTTAAATGTAATGTTGTTTTATTTCTTGACAAAAATTTTTTTTTCAATTCTTTTTCATGTGTGGCTAGAAAGTCTACAAGTCACATACTTCGTGCAGTTTTATATTATTATATATTAATGTCATCATAAAGAAACTTTATATACCTTGTGTCATACAAATATAAGATTCATATTGGATATATTAATCTTATTACCTCGAAACGTTAAACACCATTCTTATGAAATTTGCACACTTTGAGGCTAAAACAAAATTCAAGACTAGGCCATCAAATCATTTTGGTAATGAATATTTGTCATCAAGTTGTATATGGATGAAATTGAGTTCGTGCAAGAATGTGGAGCTAAACTTTACCTTCTCGGGAGAGCAAAGTATCGGCAAATATTTACATTTTCAATTCCATACGACTCTTAGCATTTGTTGGTCAGGTCAACGAGGCAATCAGAAAACTACTAAAGCACATTTGCAATAAATTCATTTTATCATCTACATTCATGGTAGTTTTGGAATAGTTATTTTTACTCAGTTTTCCACCAGATATTTAAGAAACTGTATAATTACTGTCTCAGTAATGGACAACCTTAGAGGATAGTTGTCCATTACTGAGAGAAAACGAAAAGAAAAGCTAAGAGGAGGCATAGTATGTATCATGGGGCAATGTATTTTTATAGAACGTTCTCCCCTTCAACGGGCAGATTTTTACTGCATTTAATGAAGGTCGGAAAACCCAGTCATTCTTATTCATATCGTAATTCATAAATAAACACAAAATTGTGAATCTACATCAAATATTTCAGAACCTGTGTTTATATTACAAGTTGAAAGAAAGAGTACTGAAACATTCAAAATAATATTCTGAAAAGAATTATTAAGATTGATTAAGATTTTAAAACAGTGATAAGTATTAGAAAATAAATTGCAATATCGTTGTAGTCTTAGTATATCTAAATAACATAAAAGTAGGCGATTATCATTTTTATTGAATCGAATTATTTTATTGCCTCTAGAGTGTGGTCAAGTCAATATAATTCTTTGGGAGGTGCCAAATTGTTTTCCCGCTCAAAGCATGTTTTTGGATTAAAGGCAATCCTTAATTATTTTGTAGACCCTTAAATTCGTCCGATGAATTTCATAAATAAAAGGGGAAAAGTCATTATGAGGGAATTTTTACCGACAAATTAACATGTATGATAAGAGGCGAGGAAGCTCAAGATAAGGTTCAGGGAAATTCTGGACAGAGGCAATGAACTTTCACAGGATGACAACCTTATCACCTGAGAGCACAAAGCAGAACAATAACGTGTTTTGAATTTCCTTGGTCGCCTATGTTTCAACATTGAATTCATTTCCTGCTTACTTCATTCTTGCAGTGAACCTTTCTGTTTTGGGTCGACGACTTTTCCGCAAGTTGAAGCACCGCACTTTCAAGGCAATACTTTTAATGAATCGAGTGACCTTAGCTTTTATTTGCATTTTACTACTGTTTCAAATTTAAGCAATAACACGTAAGCTGACATTTCATCACAAATATGGATCGTAAAACGTTTTATTGAGATTCATCTAGATTTTCCTTTAAAAATTTACACAAAATATCACACTTGACATTTTTATGAAGATAATACGACTGTGTAACTTGTTGCAGTGCTATTACATTAGGATTCAATTCTAACATCAAAGATCGTACCATCTTAAATTCATTTAGGTGTATTTCGTGTTTTATCCTCCAAGTGTTTTGACACACTTTTGACTTCATATGTCCAGAATATCATATAGATTCCAACCGTGCAGAAAACGTCTTTGAAAATTATTTCATTAACATAGATTTTGAGAAGGTTTTTTGATATAAATCAGAGATAAGTTATGTTTCTACCTGTGTGCAATTTTAAAGAAATACAAAATAAGAGATCCAACAAACTTTTTTTAAATAAAAAAATTATACTCATAAAAAACATTATCATAATTTCAAGTAGTGTTTTGCTTGAATACTATGAAATCTACTTGAAAATATATTATTTTTGTTTGAATAACCCACACCGTTTTCCCTACGTTATGGTACACCGAGAAGTGTTGAATCCCACTATCTCAAGCCATTCATGTAACAATGAACCATTAAGGCTATACAGCAAGACTCATTTTCATTTGAATGGTTACTTTGAAATTCAAATTACTTATACCGGGAAGAATTCGTATTCACTCCTCTCGGCATCGATGCTAGTATATCTACAGTTTACTGAAAAATATGTCAGGGCATTTATTCAGACCTATACCTTAGCAGTGTCTCAAAGTAAAATGAACAGATATATTGAAAACACAATCCAAGAGGAAGATACATAATATGCTATGAAACGTTTTCGAGCAAAGACGAGAGAAAATCCACAAAGTTTCTACTTTGCTGCAATATATATCACGTGTTCATTAAAAATCTCGGGGAAAGTTTTTTTTTTTTGTGTGTGTGGGGGGGGGGGCGGTAGGGTTCGTCAACAACAAGGTCATTAGAGCCATTAGAGTCATAGTTTCTTGGTGCGAATTGCAAAATCTCATAGAACATTCAACACAGGTAGAGCGTGGTTTTCGTCTAAATGTAAAATACAAATAACTTGAATTCCTGAAGTATCATATAAGTCAGGAATCTAGTAATGATCACTAAAATGACTAATATAAATATGGTTAAGACCTAGTTAAATATTTTATTACAAAAATTTCGCACATCTCTTCAATTAGTGCAGGTTTTGGACGTGATGGAGAAATAAAAGGAAATAATAGAATATATTGTGATAGTGTTAAGTTAATTTGGTTAGTATGTATTAAATAAACCTGATTATACACAATACCAAATTGACTCAGATAAAACATAGTGCATTAAAATCATGTTAACAGGTGATTACATACTAGTAAAGCCTAGATAAAACGATAATCTAATTAAAACGTTTCTATCGTTTTAATTAGAATAATTGTTTTGTCTGCAATCTTCGTCAACTCGCAGCGTTTTTCGTAGGAGCCCTATATGCGGATAGTAGCAGTTCATCGAGCGTAGGTGTCGCCCGAGCAGGGGAGTAGGTGAGAGATATGTGTTTCTGTGGATATACGAACAAATTATTTTATTTTATTTTATTTAACAAACTAACTAAAAATTCCGGGTGACGCTAGATGAGTTCAGCTTGTTAATGATATTAGAATGATTGAAACTATAAATTTCACTAAACACTCCAAATAAAATCATTCATGTTTTAACGGAAATATATTTTTCATAGTAAAACTTTCATTCGTATTATATAACACTCTCTTCATTCAGACACGTGTGTTATTGAATAACTAAATAAAAAATTAAGAATTACAATTCATAAATGCATTTTAATGCACAAATACACGTAAATTAAATACAGATAATAATTATTAATACAATAGTTTTATTTATATTCACTATGAATCCTCTACGTTATCATAGTGTCATCTTGTGCCCATATATGTCATAATTTGTATTCTGATTTGTATTATTAAAATATTTGGATAGATCGATAGTAAAGAAACTCTTTCACCTCTAATAAGAAACCAAAGTAAATTCAATTACCATGGTATGTTGAACATGCAACTCTAGATTTCAAGAATGTGCTGACGACTTACAGCAAAACATCGCACTGAATAAACGACAAAGGTTTGTCCAGTGCATGAAAACCAGAGAGCGTCACGACGTTATAAATTGCATTATTTAAGAAACTAGATGAGGCACTGCAGGAAAAGTTCGATTTGTCATTTCTACTGATGCCATTGTAAACCCATCTTGAAGTCAGTAAACCTATAGTCTCCGTCGAGTGCATGAAAGCGAGGTGGATTAAGTGAAAAACTGACGAAGACAATGGACACACAAAGACGTACGTTCAGAAAATGAACATAAAAATGGCTAATAATTATTAATAACGTCCCTAAATCCATCGATGAATTAAACAAATAAATGTTCAGTGTCACAGAGTATAATGTAAAAATAAATGTTTTCTAACGCTGCATTCATTTAATAACATTAGTAAGATATCATGAATTATATTAATTTGTATATTCTGTCAAAAATACTTCTGTAATTCGTGACAATTCTTTTTTTACAATTTCAAAAAAGATTTAAATCACAGATGTTTCCTAATGAAAGTTGATAATATTTGTATTGAGCATTATTTAAGTCTAATTACGAGGGTTATTCGGAAAATAAGGCCGATTTCTCACAAAAAAATATACCATCACAGATTTTTTCAAGAATTTTTTTTAATTTAATGCCTTATATCTTTCTCTATGTTTTAACATAATTTCCATTTTTGTTTAAACATATGCCATAACGTTCAACAAGCTTTTGTATGCCGAAGTCATAGAAGTCTGCCGCCTGTGAGGATAACCAGTCTTCAACTGCTTCTTTCACCTCGTCATCTGTGGCGAAGCGCTTGCCGCCGAAGAACTACTTTAGATAGCGAAACAAGTGAAAATCGCCCGGTGCCAAGTCTGGACTGTACGGTGGGTGGTCAATCTGTTTCCACCCAAAACATCGGATCAGATTTTGGGTTTGAATGGCAGAATGGAGTATGGCATTGTTATTCAGCAACAAAACTCCAAACGTCAGAAGGTCACGTCGCTACTTGTGTCTTGCGTGTCGAAGTTTAGTCAGGGTCAGGCATTAGACAAATTCCAATGCTAAAATTAAAATTGTGAATCGCCGGTCTTCACGAATTTTTCGTCCATGGCATTGACCAAATCTTCTGTGATCACAGATGGTCGGGCTGATCGCGGTTCATCATGGACATTTTCCCGTCCGCCCCAGAAAGCTCACATCCACTTATGCACTTTGCTGTCACTCACCGCATTGGGGCCGTACACTTCACTTATCTGTCGATGAATTTTCGCTGCTGAAACATTCCTTGCTGTCAAAAACCGAATCACTGAACGTATTTCACTGTCGGCGGGCCGATCAATTGTTTTAAACATTTTGAACTGACACTGTAAACAGCACACTGCAACAGTTATGTTTAACATGCAAGGCATGCCGGAAGTCGGTGTGCATGCGCGTTTCAACTTTCGCGCGACATTCGATTAGCTACGGCGTTTCGAACCTTACTTTCCGAATAACCCTCGTATCTTATCTTATATTTTGTAAACGGGTTCTCGATTGAAGAACACTCACAATTTTTAGGAAAACCATAACACGGGATCAAACCTATTACGGAATGTATTATTATTTAATATAATTAAATAATTATTCATTATTTAATTTATTATTTTAATGTGTGTAATTAATTACTTTTTAATCTATTTGATAATATAATATGAATATTAAATAATTATTATTTAATTTCATGTTGAAGAGATTTTTTATGTTCTCTTGATTTTATTTTCTGTGCTGCTTCTTTGACATCCGTAATAGTACGTTGCAGAAATTTCAGCGTTGAACTAGCCACTGCCCGCGGGTCTTAATGCCACCCGTAAATATATTATGATGGTACTCAAATAGCTTACGTTGTCAAAATATTGAAAATGAATTTACTTCCTTTGAAAGTAAGTATTCTGTTAAAGGATGAACAGTAATGCTCTTTTTCTGTTCTAAATCTAGTTCGTATCTTCTAATACATAAAACTGAACTTGCAACATTCGACACTTGTTACAAAATTTTAATAAGTTTATTCGTTTTCTCACTCGACTCGAAGGAATTTGAGTATGATCTACGTTAAAACCCAAAGAGTAGGTTCAATGTGAGCAAATTTTTATGGAGGTTATAGGTATGCATATTTTATCATTTTTCATCATTATTATTTATATGTAATAAATGTGATGATATGAGAAGAAGAATCTATAACGAATCAATTATGCTTAATCAGAAATTGCAGACATAAACGGAACGTGTCCATCTAACCATTGTCTTCTCATGAGTGAGAACTGCAATATCGACATCCTTTACAATTTCTTAGACTCATGCTATTTCTTTTGTATTTACTTACATCATATTGCTTCATATCACTTAATTCTATGTAATTACATCATATTGCTGTGTAGGTTGTCTTTGTTAACCCCGTCATTAATGCATCCGGAAAATTCGTTCACAATGAACAACAACAGTTTTATATTTAACGTGAAATAAAAATGAATATTTTTGAAGAGCTATGATCGCTGATAGTTAATATACTCTATTTCTATCAATCGTTCATTTCATTTTTAATCAAATTCAAACCACGATGACTAAAGAAACTTAACTACAAGCTCAAAACTTTATATTTTAGATCGATCTCCACACTCTCCCAACACAACATATGAAAATTTAGGTCACCAAGGTCCAAAACTCGTAGTGATTTAGCATAAACTAGCCGCCAATGTTTTGGGTAATACCAATAAAAATTACATCTGCCGCCAAATAGGAATTCATTCGAATATTTGTTACATTTTATTTAATTGAGTAATATGCCAATATTATGGTTCATGATATTGACAAATTATTTCTTTTTATTTCCAGACTATTTGAGTACATTAGAATTTGTGCAAGTTTTTAGTAAAATGGAATAATTTTTCGCAGCCACGAACAGCTAATAATAGAAGTAAAATCGAATAATAAATCGTTGGTCACGTTTTCGGACTAAATATTTGTAAGATAGGGGTATTTTTTGCGTTTAGACAAAAATATCTCCAATTTCTGTTCTGACAACGTTTCGATATTATTTATATCTGCATCAGGGTTAACAGTTGATGCACCTGAATAATGAAGAATGTATTCGGGTTTATAAACGATTCTCGCTGAAGCAGATATGAATAAATCGAAACGTTGGCGGGTTACAAAAATTGAAGTAAATAATAACACTTGATGTTAAGTGGTCGAAATGTTTTCAGTCTATTAACGTACGCAGAGCGTGCTGGATCTGGCTATCGTCAACATGAGACCGCTGTGTATGCCAGTCCTTAGCATTACGCACCGTTTTAAAAGCGGACGACCCCGTGTTCCACCGAGAGGCGGCGCGGCGCCCTTTCAAAACAGGTGCAAGACCAACACATGAAAGCGAACACCGAAGGCTACACATGTCGTACGAGAGCAGCTCTACTCCTCGAGCGCAGCGAAGCCGTTCGAAAGAAGAGAGAAGAGATGAGAGAGCGGTGATGATGTATTTGCGTGGGAGCGAGTTCGCTCGTGCTGAAGCTGTCGGTGCTGCTGCCAAGGTTTGCGAAGGGTTGCGAAATATTCGGAGGCGGCATGCGCCCTTGCGAGAGGCGCCTACACGAGGTCGCGGGGGACGGACGCCTCCGACGGTGGATGGAGGTGTCGCGCCGCTTCTGCCTCTGGCCTCCAAGCGACACGCCGCGCCGCGACGCGCTGCGCCGCCGCCAAGCCCGGTTGCGAAGGCATACAGCGCACCTGCTCAGTATCCACCAGGGATATCGAGTTCGTTTGTTCTTACACATGTAATGGGTCATGATAACATCTCTCAAGACTTCTTAAAACGATGTGAAAACATATCCTTCTCTAACGTTCTAAGTGAGGAATGAAATATTTCCTATGTAATGACTGTTTGTGATTTGACTTTGTCTCAAGTGCATTTTTAGAGAAAAAAATTTAATTGCATCATAATATTGAAAAAATGTGAGATAAATTTACCAAAGTAGCATGAATCAAAGTTGCCAATGTAATATTACTAGAGACGTTCATTCTCACGAATATCAACACTTCGACATTCAAGGTACTTCTTTTAAATTTTTGTATATATTTTAATGAATAGTTCAGGTTCATGGTTGTGAATAGTTCAATATAATTATTTTCTCTTTTGAACAATTATATTGTTTTGAAATGAGACATTATTTTCATATTTGCAAAAATTAATAATTATTGAAATACTTTAGGAAATTGTTATTTATAATTTAGTATTTATTTAACATAACTTCAAAATATGTATTACTCGTACGTTCTATTGTATTGCTAAATAATACAGAAACCAGGTAAAAATAGAGACAACTGAATATTCTTAATTCCGTCTTTAAAAATCGTGCCCTGTACTCCTATACTACATTTGAAAGGTAGGGGAACATTAAGTTTTGCTACACGAAAACTGTATCTTCAACCCCGAAACATTTCATTGCAAAATACGAAAAGAATAATTTCGAATTGATTTTTTAAAAATCGATGAAGTTCCGGTAAAGATCAATTTTGTACATCCGGGTACAGCATACTTGAATCATGTTTTTGATGTATCACACGTATCCAAAAATTAAAGTTGAATTCCTCTTATTGAGGAAGTTCGTAAATCACTCGAGGGGTTCGTAATGCAATACGTTTTTCAGATGTATCTCTCTAATCTAGTTCTTCTTGGCATACCGTGCTTCTCTAAAAACATGTATAAAATACTGTTTAAAAAACAAGTTTATTAATTAATTCATTTGTTGGATAGTTCAATTTAATTACATTTTCATTCAGAAAGATTGTGTAGTAATATCTCTTCCAGCATTCAATTTTCTGTAACGATTTTTATATCTTTGTGGGTCACATGGTGCGCTAAGTGACTGCAAGAAAGTGCATTGAATTGAAGATTCAATGAAAGAAAAGTGATGTAGAGAAATGTATGTTCTTAGAAAGTTGTTGTTCCCAGAAATACTTAAACTTGAATTCCGAAGAGAAAAACATATTTTATGCTACTCAAGTTTAACGGTTAAATGATACTTAGTGAAAGATTTCACTTCTGGGGAGTTTCAAGCATTGTGTTCTTCTTCGTAATTCTCATTTTCCGATTCCCATTCAACGAAGGGACGTTCTACAGACCAACACAAAATCCTCGTTTTGACTACTCCCACTCATTAACAGACTCCCTCCCACTACTTCAACTGTTCTGTTTAAATCACCGTTACGGTCTAAACGTCAGGTGGGAAACACAGTTAGTTGTCGCAACTGGTGTTGCCCTACCAGGAAATAATAATACACCTTGACAAAACATGTTACCTGTAGTCGACAGTAATGGGTGGACTAGAGAAAGATGTTTACGAAGTGAACAATTCTGTTCCTCATTTACTCCGATTATATATTGTGCCGAAACACGACGATATTGCAATGAAAATGCAATAAAAACTATCAGTGACCCATGGTTGAAATATTCTATTACTCTTAAAACAAATCGTTAGCATTCAAATTTATGGTGATATTCATGAAATATAGTACTTTCTTTTTTTCTTTTCTTTTTTTGCAAGGGGATTTGAAACACACTTGCTTATGTGTGTGATTACTCCGCTCTTGTTCCGTTTTAAAGTCAGTACCTTTCAGAAATGTCTCATAAAATCAGGAGGGCTCCAGGAAAAACTTTCACAGCGGAGGGCGGGGGGCTCATTCCAATACGGCATTTGATTACACTACACTTTGTATATAAGTTACCAAAAAAACTAGCGAAATGATTTAATATCTCTTTTATGTTCATTATTAATCCTAAGTAAAGAATCATCTTTTTTAAAAATTAAATACTGCTAAAAGAAAAGAAAGCAAGAATCTACTGAAGTGTTTTATAAAAATTTCTCTCTCTCTCTCTTTGAACTTTTAGAAGAAATAGAAGATAGTTCATTGCAAAATATTTTGAGTGTCTTTCAATCACTTCTGATTGACCGATCTTAGACACACATATATACAGCAGAAATAAGTACAGAATATTATATGGAGTATTCTCCTGATTGCTGTTTACATTAATTGTTCAATCTCTGTATTAAACAAACGTTAAAATTATTATGATGAGAAATTTTCAGAATAAGTACATTCATGGAAAGGGAAATTAAACAACCAAACCTAAACCTTTCAAAAAAATAGTGTCTTTTTTCGGGAGGGACCATGACACCCATAGTCCCCTCCTTGCAACAGCCACTGCATAAAATCCTTCTTTTTTTTTTTGCAGTTTCATTGTCTTTGAAATTAATTTCTCAACACTCTTTACTATAGACTTCAAAAGTATACTATGGTCTCTTTTCATTTAAAGATAGTTCTTGCAACTCAAACACCTACATCTACATCACATCCTACGAAAGATGAGAGGACGACAAATGTATTTGAAACATGAGGGAACCACTGAACAAAACCCGATATGTACGTGCAAACTACTCTGTAAACCTTCTCCTAAGAAGGAGTCATGGAATGGTGTTATGTTAGATTTCCTTACAGACAATGGTTTGGTTTGCTTTCAGAACAAATATGCCTTAATGTGTTTAATCCTTCATTTTCTAAATCTTATTATGTGTCTTATAATTAATCAGATATAGTTAAAAGGGCAATTTATATTTCTCTTTTATAAACTGCTTTTTAACTATGCAATAATTGAGTCTGTCCTTGCGTACTCAAAATATTTTTAAATTTTATTTTATTTTATTTTATTTTAATTCATATATTTTTCCGTGAATCTACGTGGAGAAGGTGAGTGATAACTCCGACCAGATGCACTGAGAGAACGAGTTTGTAAGGGAGATCCAATTTCCGATAAAGGAAAGGATTTCTCCTAATCTTTGGATGCGACTGTATTCTAAGAAAAATCCTTTCCTTCCTCTGAATTTTGGACCTCGCATCCAATCCAATGGTACACACCCTTGGTGTTTTCTCAGAGTGAAATTGAAGAGGAGCTGGGAATCGAACTCTGGATATTCTGCTTTCAAAGCATCAGACCTGGATGTATATTGTGCAAATTGTCAACCTCCCTACAATAAAGATGATTCCAGTTTCAATTCACGACTTATCATTTTTATCTTCACGTATTTATTACAGTTTATTTCAACATAAATTGTTGATACCAAAACAGTAAAGAATTTATTCTTCCGAATCAATCATTGCTAGAACTTAAAAGATTGCACAAGCACGTTTTATTAATTCTAGTGAATAACGAATTAAATTTAAAAAATTACTTTAAAAAAACGACAAGTCTTTAAATTTATGTGATTAATTAGGATTATCAAACGTTTGTGCCATTTTAAACACTTTTTGTTCAAGTAACAACTACTTTCAAGTTACAAGTACTTAACAACTTATCGCCAAGGGACTTGTATAAAAACTATATAGAATAGACCTGGACTGGACAACTCTGCAATACTATTATTAACTTGCATGCTCTCTTGATGTTGTTCTTCGAAACAAATGGACTGATAGGTTTTCTACTGAGCATGGCGATATTGTGGAATAATCGTCCCAGTGTTATAAGATTTAATTTAAAACCAAGTATAATTATCAATTTCTTGGTTGTTTTATTAAATATTTATATGGAAAAAGTGTTTACAGTGTTTAAAAAAAATATTTTAATTATGAGCTATAAAATTTTGGGGAATCCATTCATTGGCACCTTTTAGATTATAAAAATGTTTTAGTATAACTCATGTCCTTTCGTTTAGTGTTTGTTCCATCGTAATGTTTTAAGAAGCAAAAGAGCTACAGAGTTTACCGCAAAATTCTGCAAAGTATGAAATCGCGATACGCGCGATTCGCCACCCAGAATTTATTGTGGTGTTAAAAAAAAAATACCCATTTTCAGCTCTCGAAACTCAGTTTAATGAAGTGAAAATACAAAAAATAAAGAAAAGACAGCGGCTAATTTCTTTTTTATTGGTTGATTTCAATCGGTGGATTGACCCTAAAACTATATTTGTATTATTTATATCAAATTTCATTATATGATGTGGCACACCAGTCTATTTAACACTTATTTTGAACACTTCCTGAGGATGATCTGGAAAGTGTGTAACAATTGTAAATATGTTGTGGTTCCAAAGATAGGTTTTAAATCGGGGAGGTTGGATAAGGTCTTCATGAATTTGATACATTTTCTCGTCCCTGCAGTAAGTGCTTGGGAACATAACACACGTCTTAATTAATATTCTAAATCCCGTATATCCCTAGATTTCTCAATCGATGCGTATTGTAGAGAGTAATATTACAATACGCTAAATTTTCATTTAATATTATGAATTAATGAAATGTTAGATTCGAAGGTGAATGTATTTTTCTGATATATTATTAATGCGGGTGTGAGAAATTTTAATTTTGTATTCATGTCCATTCTTTTGAATTATTTTTTGGTTAAAGGGAGAGAAGAACAGGTGACCCTCCCTGTCCCAACATCTCACTCCAGCCTCTCTTGGTAGTCCTTAATTAAAGGCGCATCTTCGGTGTGAAATTTCACCGGTAAAAATATCAATTTCGATGGATGAGTTTAAGAAAAATTAGAAACGTATGACTATCGTGCTTCTGGAAGACGTTATTGAAGAATATATAGACAAAAAAAGAAGGAATTGATTTAAAAAAAGAATGTTTACCTAAATGCGGTAAATCACGATCCAATAAACAATAAAATGGTTACGTAAATGGGAAAAAAATGAAGTGAAATAACCTAACATGTTAATTAGCGAACGCAAGTATTTAATGTAGAATATTTAAATGATTGGAGGACGAGGTATGTGTGGCCATATTCCTGATAGATAGGATACCAATTAGTCAGCTACTTTAAGAGGTGGCTACAGAAGGGAACATGCGTTTGAACACAAAGTCAAGTTATGGGTGCGGGAAGAGAATTGGATCAATTGAATATATTATGAAAAGACGACAACAAAAATAAGTATCAAGATATATATTTAAGATAATTCATGTCTCAGGATGGCATGTACACTA
Source organism: Laupala kohalensis (assembly GCA_002313205.1). Taxonomy (NCBI): domain Eukaryota; kingdom Metazoa; phylum Arthropoda; class Insecta; order Orthoptera; family Trigonidiidae; genus Laupala; species Laupala kohalensis. The sequence goes on along the minus strand of NNCF01128681.1, from coordinate 295,914 downwards.
AAATTAAGAACAGATAACAAACAGTCTTCCATCATATCAGTGATAATATTCTATGGATTACAAAAAAATCGCATACACGTATATTCCCATGTCTTCATACACCACGAAGTGCCTAATTACCTATTTCAGTAAGAAATTTGAAAGTATAAGAAGGTCCTACAAAAGCAATAGTAGTGTAATCCAAAAAAGAAAGAATTAGCAACATACGAGAAAATTGAAACCAATCCCATTAAAAAGAAAGATAGACAATAATGTATTTGGATTATACGGTCACATGTGCATATTGAGCCGAGAGGAAACCCATATAAGTTTTTGAAACAATTTCAGGTGCTAAGAGGACGGCAACAAGACATCCAGCGACATCGAAGTTGCACGTAACTGAGATATGAGAGACTCCGTGGGAGATCAGACATGTCTTTCAATAAAAGAATACGGAGTCCCAGACACTTAAGAGTGTAAAAGAATCCTAGTTTCAAAAATATATTTCAAAAAATTAATTAATTAAATTAAATTTATTATGTATATTTATTATTTCACCAACTAATATACATGAAGAAGAAATGCCTTGATTCTTAGTTATAATTCACAGTATTTATTTCTCTCGTGAAAATTGTGTGAATGTGTATTTTAATTGTGCATGTAAATAATTTTATTTATAAAATTCACACATATTTTAATTTCTTTCGGCAAATTTAAGAGTTTGTGCAAATAAATTTCAACGCAAGAATCATTTCAATGACCAATAATCAATGTTTTAGAATTTCTCTAACGTGAATTTTGCTCTTGATCTATGACAAGTAGCAAAATTGCGAATATATCTTCGTGAATCTAATGTAACGTAACTTCAGTCATGAGACTCACTTGTTTTGAACTCTATCTCATGGCGTCAGAAAAAATGATTCGGATGTCATACTATTTTGAAGAGTGATGCAATAAGAATTTGATGAAAAACATTCTCGAACTAGCAATTCAAGGAAAAAACATTTTGGCAAATAATGTAAAAATAGTGTCAATGTCTATATATAGTCAGAAAAGGGCCTCAACACGACAGAAATATTTATAAAGTGTTCGCGAAATTAAATAGAATGTTTTCTTCACGAAACATTTTATGTTGCTCTGTCAGTTCCTTATCACTTTATTCCTTAGTTTGGGTTCCCAGACAAACTTACTGACAACAATTCAGAAAATAAGGAAAAGTCTGTTCAATTATTTTTGTTGAACCATATAAACACTGTAAACAACAGTAGCTTGAGACATCATTAACCTGAGAGGAATATTTCAAAATATTTCGAAATATATTTTAACTTTTTGTAGATGTTTTCGAAGTATCAAAAGCTTTAAATATATTTTATTACATTCAAAAGNTTTTTTTTTTTTTTTTTTTTTTGCTTTAAGGTTCATCAACAGCAAGGTCAATAGAGCCCTCCGACACGACTTGAGGAAATGATTTTCACCTTATGCAGCATTAGGAGGTATTGTTTGTAAACGGTGAAAAGATATCTCAGGAGAAATTAATTTAATTCATGGTAAAATTCCGCGGGATAATACTAAAATTAATGTTGGTATGGTGAGTTATATATTTTATCGATTCTTACCACCTCAAATAGTCGTAGAACAGTCACAGAGACAAAAAAAATGTGTTCTCGATAATTATGTTGCATTTCCACTTTTGTGAATCCAGTTTCATCCCTCCAAATTTCTGAATTCAGAATACAACTACAAGAATTGCACAGTCGAGAACGAAGAAAAAGAGGGGAGGGTTAAACTAAGAAATATTCTAGGAATGGTGTACGAGGGGAGGCTGAATCTTAGTTTTCGATATACGGGAATTATTCTATTCGTTTAAAACTTAAAGTTCAATTACCAAAGATAGTTTAAAACTAAATTATTAGTTTTTTTTAAGTTTTCCCTAAAAAATTGTTAACGAACATTGGGATTTGCTGTTTTGTTTGCGAGTGGAGGACTTCTGTTCAATGAAGTCCACCCTGCATACGCCACCGTACATATACAAATGTTAATATATTTTTCGGTTTAACCATTGAATTTGTATACTAATACTGGATGTGAAAAGAATGGTTTAACTAACATTGCTTTCGTTTTCGTACCATCTGCGTTTTATGAACCTGGTTACAAATATTGTATCTTGAAAGTTAATTGTTGTTTATGATGGACTTTTTGGAGTATATTAATATTTTCATTACTTTTTTTAATGTGTATAAAATATGACACTCAAGAAAGGTTTATTATTTCTCTGCATGTTAGTGATGGTGATGACGATGGTAAGGTTAACGACTATTGAAATGTAAATCAATAAGAGTTGCCAATAGGAGAACATTCTGGTGTTGATATCTGCATACTCACGTGAGAGCCCTTCCCCCAGGGTGATGGGGTGGGGTGGAGGTGAGGGGGTGTGCCTCTGACGTCTACGCGCGTCATCAAACGCGCGTGACACTCCAAGTTGCGAGTCGATATCCCATCGGCTCCAAAGGCCATCCTCTTAACTTCCCATCTCTTGTGACCGACCACGCCTCCAAAAGCGCCTGCTGGCCTGTTGTTGCGTCTACTTCCATCGTGACTTCTGTTTATGTAATGGATACGTTATTACGTCATAACATCTCTCAACTACGAAATTGACTAGCAGGTCTTCGTGGGGGAGCAAACTAATATTAATGAACTCGAATTAATAAAATAGATAAGAATATTTTGGGAAACTATGAAAACCAAAACCTTTTCAACAAAAGAAAGCAAAATTTGCCATATTTATAGAATCGTGTGTGTGTCTGAGAGAGAGTTTACCTTTGCGAAATATGTCGAGGATACATGCATTCTAAAAGTAACATATGTCGATAATCTTCGTTAACGATGTTTCTTATCATTACCTGAAATGATATAATTTAAAAAGAACACGAGGTTATAATGCTACAATCAACGATCATATTATGAGATATATGATCGCTATTGTCATTTGTGAACTATGTTTTTCAGAGGAATATCAATACAAAATGTTTCTGTATGAAAAGACTCAATTCGTGAAATAAATCATTCCTGATTTTTTTTAATTATTTAAATCATTTTTATTACCTAGTATGAGCAGAATTTAAAAAAATCGTATCAGATTAGAATGTTGATAATTATAATACATCGATCAAATACATAACATTTTCTTTTGATTTATTTATTATTTCATTGATTTTTATTCCGACTTTCAGTCTTGAAATCCGCTGTACCTGACGATCCGCATCGCCTACTTTCGTCAGACAATTTTTTTTCCGCTTCACATCTTCCTTCTCTCTTGCGTCGTGATTTCCCTTGTGATGTAGATACGGTTTCATTCCGTAGATTGTTTGTGACCTCTGATTCTCTTTAACAGAAATGGGTTAATGTATGACACGTGAGTTTGTTAGGTTAGGTACCCTAGAATTCACACTCAATGAACTGAAACAGTAACTAAAAATACAAGTATTAAAGGATTATGGTTATTTCGCGTTAGTAGGAATAGTTAGTAGGGGTGTAGAGGTATTAGTAGGAGTAGTTAGTAATAGTTAGAGTTAGTGAAACTAGGAGTAGGAGGAGCTGGGATTTGCTTTTCAATCGTCACAGCTATACATGAACTGGGACATTAAAGTGAAAAGCTACAAATTTTTTTCTGACCCCACTGAGAATTGAACCTGGAGTGTCTAGGTGACGAGCGAGCAGGTTATCCATCATTCCCATCAATAATTCATTATCTTCATTAAATCAGTCAACTTAAGGTAGATTCAAAGTGATCATTTAAAGTTTCGTAGCAGTTTTTCTTATTCGTAATGAGCACAAAACAGACAGTATCAGACAATACATTTATGTTAGACGTATCTGAAAACTTATTTATCATTTAATTCATCGGTTTTCCGCAATCTTTACTGCGCCATCGTTATTTGACAGCGCTACGCGACTCAAAATCCCATGCGAAGATACAAACATCTGTTATCGATAAGCTACAATGTTCCGGTTAATTTGGAGTGGGATTCTGGGACAATTCCACGATATATGACTTGACTCTCATACAATAGGTTATCGGCATTCAGTTCCGAGAAGGAACGAATAATTGACTATACCACTAACACGCGATGTCTTATTGCGTGTTTTCTTTGTGAATGTGAAATCTAACCTGAGAGTGTTTAATTTATAAGCAATTACAAAAGATTCGTTTGCACTGAATTCCGGGATCAGGAGATATATTTATCTTCGAAACCTTTCCAATTGCTCCAAAATTAGATTCAAGACGAAAGTACAATCAATTCTTGTGAATATTTATAACTGGGGGATACGTAAATTATTGTGATAACGGTCATTCTGTTAATTAAAACGTTCTATTGAGGATTTCAATATTACGTAAGTTTGTTCTCATCCATATCTACTGTCCAACAATACTATAGTTTTAAGGATTCTGTTGACGAAAGCATTTGCCTCTAAACTACATCACAAAAAAAGTATGTTTTCTGAGAACAGTAAATATGTCTTATACAATCAGCTATAAAATTAAGATCCCAACCTTTTTCTTCCTTTCATAACTATTTTGCTGAAATAGTATTCTCAATCTACATCATTCATTTTTAACTCTTTGCTTGTCTCCTTACAAGCAAACGATTTTTTTATTTTATTTTTGGAATTTGATAATTTTTTAAACCATATTTAATTACGCATTATCTTCAATAACTTAAAAAATGATAAAATCGAGTTACATTGTACAATTTTCTCCCAATATTTCGTCTCATAGCAGTAGCGTACCTAGGCGGGAGTGGAGGGGGCTGTCCATCCCGGGTCTCATCATGTAAGGGGTCTACAAATTAGCCACCAAATTTTATTTTAACTCGTAAATTTGAACATAAATTTTATCCAAAATATTTTTAAATCCGTAAACTAAATAATTTTTGATATATTTAATAAATAAACCCCAAATTTCAATTCATTTTTGTGTTTGGGGACCTCAAAAAATACTCCAGCCCCAGACCTCACGAGGTGTAGGTACTCCACTGACTCAGTCTTCAATTATGTTCAAATATATTCAGCATTCAACATAAGGATTTGGCAAAAGTTTTTCCCGAAACAACGCATTTTTCCTTCGGACCTCCTTTTGTGAATTTAACCTTACAATTAGAGAATATTTTAAATCTATTTTATTCTGGCACTGGGAAGAATTATTTTAAAAAGACTGTTATTTATAAGATGCCTAACTATAATGAAATAAATTTTATTTTTTGCAAAATATTTCAAGGACTTTCATGAAAGTCGTTAAGAATAGGTAGTTGTGAAAATTATTATAATAGAAATACTGTATTTTTTTTAAAGTAAATAATTGTAATTTTAAAAAATGTCTTTTGTTTGATAGGCTTGCATTACACTTCCTTAGGAGCGTTTTAACTATGGGGAAAACAGGCGCCTGACTTGCCACGAAGATGATGAGTAGATGTGTATTTTTGTCGTACCCCTGACTAGTCAGTTGTATACCCCTAGTGTTCGTCTTCACAAACAAACTGTTCTACGAGAAAAATACCAAGTCATAAATTGGAATTGAAGGACATCGACTAAGAAATAAGTCTCATGGTTGAGATACCATGGTCCAAGACCTAATTACCTTTGAAGTCGACGTTGTCCTTGCTTTCTTAGATTGTTTACCTCTCACCCTCTAGTGCCGTTCTGCCATTCTGAAAGGACACTTCGCAAATGATTCTCACGCACCCGTGGCACTTTCTACTGCACGCCAAGAAATGTTTCTTCCTTGTCTCTCAATTTCTATTTAATGCATATCCTTGCCACACTTAAACATCGTTTACTATTCCCGCAAGAGATCCCTTTAAATAGTCCTCCGTTAAATACTCCATTTGTTCATTAGGGATGCAGGAAATCATGAATCTATTAAACTCATATCAAACTCTGATTTATGTATCTAATCTAAGTATAAAATATGCTTTTACAAAACTATAGGAAATATACCGTCACAGAAAACACACGCTTGACGCCAACAGTCAAATATACATTACTTTTTAAAACAAAAATACTTGATCCATGACGTCTCCAGAGTTCTTAGAACCGTTGTTTGTATTATTACAAGGATTGTGGAAATTAATTTTTATGCTACAGAGATCTGCAGAAAGGTTTCAGATTTTTTCGCGAATATTTTTATTTTACAATTCTTTCTTGGTAAACTGTAAAATATTAATTTGAATATTTGAGAATGAGTATTCATTAAGGTAATGTTCAAAATATTGTTTGACTGGGTACTATTATGCGACCATAAGAATACATGAGTGAAGATTTCTATCGCCTTGTGTTTGGTGTCCCCCAAAAACTATATGTCAAACATCCTTGCAACCGACACGAACCATTTCGCATGAAGCATTTCCTTCTATTTTATTCTACACATTTTATTCAGGTAATTTAGGGTAATGCATGAAAATTGTACAAGTGAAATATTTTTCCCTGGTAAATCATTGTGATATGTTCAATATGCTCTTTACTACCGTCACAGACTATCCACATCCTTCAACCATTTTATCTCTACCTTGTAAACTATTGTTTCGACAGGGTCAAACTTCGCCGTTTCTGGGACCTTGGGCACAACGTATTAGCATCCTTTGTAGTTATTCTGAACGCAACACCTCCGGTTTGAGCGGTTGCCCATTGGGCAGTGCTCACGAGAACGGAAGCAGCACGAGGTGCATATTGCGTGATGGGTTTATTCACAGCTGGCTCGCTTGTTGTTTTGACTCATAAACAACACAGCGGAGGTGATTAACCTTGTTACTGGAGCGTGTCGTCGGCTAGAGATTCAATTCATTGATGTGTGAGAAAGATTAAAAACGTTTTGTTTCAACTGATTCAAACATTCAGGTTATTGGATAGACCTTTAAACGCGAAAGATTGGATGAAGTTAAATCTGGATTTTGTGAGGATTACAAAAGTCTGAAGATAAGAATATATGAGGGTGGGATTTAGAATCACGGCTCCTCCCAGGGCAAATTCCTCTCAGATTACCTATTCTCTTAAATTTTTAAGGTATTGTTCAGTATAGAATGACGAATAACATATTAGTCAATATTTCAAAATAATCAAAACGTATGCTTTAAATCCTTAAGCATGGATCCGACGTGGATAAACGATTCAATTCTATCAAATGTTACTTTAATGAATATTGTACATGGAACTATGCAGTCAAATTGTGGTGTAGAAATCCATGGAGAAACGAATGTCCAAATGCAGTTAAAAGGCATGACAATTAACTTCACTTTTCTCTATATTTTAACTCGGGTTTTTAGTTCCGTTGTTGAAAAATTCGTAAATGTTAATTATGCTTCTCCCAAGTTTAGAGATCTCTTCATTTGTGAACTTTAATGCTGAACAAAAAGAAAACTCAATTAACTCGCCAACGTTTCAGATATGGTCTATTCTTCATACGGGTTTTTAAGGGTCTTCAAAACATTCTTTCCCAACATTCCTCTACAATATGTAGAACCGACAATGTACTCTTCTCCGCACCATATGTCACCCATTCAAAACAACTGTAGATTACATAAACCAAAAGGATTGGACAAGAAAATGTACACAGTCCTCTACGAAAAATCTTTTGCATATAATATGAATTATGAAGTCAAAACCTCATCTTTTTCAGATTCGCATCCGATTATACGAACTCAACTTCCTGGTAATATGAAACAAACCTTTTTGTTTCAACGTAATGCGGAAAGGTGTTCCCAGTTCTTACATAACATGTTAAGGGATTTTTAGTGAAACTATTTTAGGAAAAGAAATTTATATATGGATATCTGCAGCCAAAATTTAAACACGTTGTGCACTTCGAGTTCCACGATACGTTTACTTCCTACTTCGAGTTCATCAAAAATTTATATCCTTTATCTTTACTCATCCATTCGATTTGAATATGTTCTCTCTCTTCATCACTTTCAGTTGTTGTTGTTTTTCTAATGACGTACATCTCTTGATTTCTCTCCTGGCGAAGCTCATACTGCGTCATATAGTGCTCCACTTTTCAAAGGATTTCCGCCATGTTGGACGGCCTCAAAATATAGTTGTCACCATGTTGTATGCGATGTTATATTCGATGTATTCGATGATCATGGAAAGAAATTAACTCGCATAGATGGTTAAAAGGGTAATAAATAAACTTTTTTGACCAGTATCGTACTCTACTTTTTGTAAAATGTATTTAAATATGAAAAAATTACCAACCTGAAAATTAATTCCAATGTACTATTTCTCCGCATTAAATTACAGCAATCACAAAGATAGGAAGTAAACGTATTCTATTGATTAATTTTTAAAATTTCAATTTGTAAATATAAAATACAGTTCGTCATACTTGTAGTAGAGGACACCCATCAAAGCGAATGAGTATCACTTCTGTGTGAATGCTCTACGTCTCTAACAACACTATCACTTTTATACTTCATGACTGTGACAGTCGTGTGTGATCCCTAATCCATTTTCAATTCCTAAAACTATCACAATCCAGTAATGGGAAATAAATGATACTCATACTCTCGTCACAATGTACATACAGAGAGAAAATAGAATTCTGTCTCCATAAATTCATTTAATCACCGAGGATGGACATTCGTGATTACGAGCATATTAAATGTCGTAAATATTGAAACATTAATAAGGAAATAAATTTAAACAATTTTTTATGCAAATATTGGGAAAGGCAAGATATTTTTTCACTTTATTTACACTGAATCTGTGTTGTATGGTCGATTTTAATGTTGCTCCCTCAACAGTTAACTCAAACAAAGTGACTTAGATGAATATTATGATTAGCTGTCCGACGATAGGGAAGTAATCTCGACATTTCTTTCTTTCTTTCTTTCTTTCTTTCTTTCTTTCCCCGTCTTCGACTTATGCGCAACTGGTGACCTAATTCCATGTCAATGAAAAATATGGTAACGCATCGCTGCACCGGTTCCAACTACGTCATCGATTCCATAGTCATCGCCACCTTCTTCGCAGCTAATGCTGAGTTGGGTGACGCAGTGCCACGCATCGCGACCCTTGAGACCCGACTGCCCGGCCTCGTTCCTTGCATCGGCGTCTTTGCCAGACAGAGGAGAGTGAGGTCGCGTGCCCAATCCACAGCGCTGAGCAATGTCCATCGCAAGCCGAGATTGACCTCCTCGAACGGCGACGCCTCCGGGCGACAGAGACTCACCTGCGCTCACGGTGGATCGAAGAGAGACTATCGCCAAGGATGGATGCCGTAACCGCCTGCTACTGCGAAGTAAATGGTGTTCATCGCTTAGAAGAAGAGGGAACATTAGTCTTCTTCGTCTACGCCATCTATATCGATGGGCATCGAATGAATAAATGGCATCAATATGATTTTGTGCAATTTTTCAACCTCAAGACTTTGTTGACGCCAACACGGTTTCAAAATAATTTATGAAGATGTACGTGATAGTATGAATGATATGAATAATCTCGCATGGGATCCACACATCACCAGGACATCGAACTCAATACTTCGGTGAATCCGAATTATTACCATTTCCGGCAACGGATCGAGAAGTGACCTAGTTGAATATATAATGTCAATGAATTGACAATGCCAATGGACTCGATGTTCCTTCTTGACTTGTGCAATGTTACAAGTAGTGTCACCTGGTAACTGTACCCGTAGAGAAAAGTCTTGATATCTCGCTACATAGCAACCCTTAGATTTATGAATGAAACACCACGAAAGGACTAGTTTTAATAGTAGTTTTAACTGAGTAATGATAAAGGTGTAGGTGATACAGTTTGTGACGTCTTCAATATATTTATATGTTGGATTTATTGATAAACCATATTTTGATATACGGGTAATACAATAGTATAATATTTAAGGAAAAATGTAATAATATTTTTTTATTATTATTACTATCTACTAACATTTCTCATATCTGGCATAGATTGCAGAGACAGAGGTTATGAACTATCTCTCGCTGAACGACCTGATTCTCTTATCAAAATAGCAAATGAAATAAGTACTTGAGAGAATGTGTTCCAGTTCCATTGTAAACAACCGTAAGGAATGACGCGTCATTTGACCGGCGTCAGTTTATTCTTTGTTTATTCCAGTATGTAAAAGAAGCCTCGGAAGGAAATGTCACCTGAAATGTAGGGAGAGCATAAAATTATCATAAAAAGGTAGTATTTTTAGTACGTCCTTTCGACAGGCCCTAAGCCAGATATCATTTTCCTCCATCTCTCCTCATATTATTCGGTAAGTTACACTGTACTTATGGAATTCTTCTTGGTTTCCTTTTCTATTTTTATCAAAACTTTGTTATGAATAATGAAATTTAAAATATCTTTCATTATCTACTTACAATACATCGAAAAATTTAAGGGGAAAGATTTTTGTTTCTATTTTAATGGTTTGAAAATGATTGAATTGAATATTTTTGATAATGCTGTCACACGTTGTATAGTATTTACGCAACTACTTAATATATTTAACTTAATAAATGGAATTAAAGAAAATATAATTAGGCGTACGCAAACTTAGAATTCTTCACATTTTGTGAAATAAGTTCCGCAATTTTCTGAGGATATTCGTCTCAGTTCGAGTGCTTCCTGCTGTTTTTAGATGTTTACCTCTTAAAATATTTTTATGAATAAAACACAATATTCTTAAGCTATACTGAGGATATGAAATGAAATGTTTGAGTTTTATTACACTATGAATTGAAGTTAACGATTTTTCTTTAGTTCTGAGTTGTTCTTTAAGAAAATTAATTACTCAACATCGTTCATATTTGATTTGATGCAAAGTGTGCTTCTCATCACCTCATGAATTTACGTGAGACATTTCGTTTTTTGTTGTTTTTTAAATAATAAATAAATATGAATTCATTCTTAGAAACTGGTTCTTTTATCAGATTGATGGATGAAATGCACGCCACCGTCATAATGAAGCGTCGTAATAAGAAAAGTCCCATCTCGCATAAGTCTCTTCCCAAACAGAGAAGAAAAAAACACTAACAAGAGAACACACGAGAAAAGGAGAGAGCTAGTGTTGTGAAAGGAAACCGGAAAAAGAAGGCGATGAAAGTCGTCGTTAGTTCCTTTCACTTAACTCTTCTTCAACAGACTACTCTCCACCGTGACGCCTCTGAGGAAACTGCGTCGTGCTTTTGATCAACCGACCGCAATACGCAATGCGTGTTCGCTGTTCTGCGCCCTGTATGGCTACAAAAGCTTCTTGTATGCGTCTCACTAGTAGATCTCTCGTATTTATCATTACCACATAGCTGGTTCTCTCACGAATTATTTGCTCTAGTAAAGGAACATGCTGTTAATATCATCCGCCAGCAAAATATTCCTCAAAAAAGTTTCAATATTTTTATAACCACTAATAATTAAAGATGGCCTTCGACAACTTTTCAGCTATGTTAAAATTGTATTACCTTAATAATATTGTTTTAGAGATGAGTTGTACTTCATTAAATTCGAGCATCTAATATACAATTCTCCTTTAGTTCCTGAAGCATCTTTTATTTCGTCAGATATTATGAAATACCATGTGTATCATAAGAGAAAGGTGTCGTTACAAAAATATTCTAAATGTAATCCAATAAAAAAATTGGGAAATTGTAAGTCTTCATCATAAATTCTTTAATAATAAGTAGAATTTAACATTTATAACATTGTCTGTAGTTGAATATATTTTTACAAACTGCGAAGAGAACACGAAAATATGAATTAGCTGTATACAAAAAACTGTTTATGTTTTGTTTGGGCATAGCTCTTGATGAAAATGATTTGCTAAGAAACTAATCAGTTTCTGTTGACGCACGCGAGTTTGGAACGAACCAGAACATCTCCGTAACCTTCTTGAAATAATGTTTGCTTCCAAAGCTCCACATTGGTCAGTTTTGCCTCTAGTTTTTTCTATCTTTTATTACACATAAGGCAGGGGAGCTTTTACAATGTATGTAAACAGAGAGTTCTGAAAGAACGGAATGTTTGAATCGCTAACCTTCACCCACATTTGGGGAAGTCAGCCCCTGAGAGAGAAGTCCCCATATCGTAGCTACTTCACAAACACCTGTCGACAGAGATTGACGAATTAATGGTGTCACAAGGCCATCTTTTTTTCTTATTTACTCCCGTTTGCTTTGTTGAGAAAGACTTAGTAACAAGATGCGTCAGAAGAACTAAACACGATGTTTTATATAAATGAAAACCAATATTTGTGTGTTTTGAACGAATTTTATTTTAAATTAATACACAAAATATGCTCTGAAAGTATTTCATTGTTCGAATCAATCTAAAACGCTTCATTAACATTTGCTCACTCACACGCTTGTATATGTGTGCACCTCTATCAAAACCCTCCCGCTAGAATTTATTTTATTTCCAAGTAAACTATTTGGGGAAGGGAGGTTTAGCTTCAGTATCTCATCTTGGGAAACACTATTGTTTGTTTTACTTTTCACTTTGGCAAGGGTAATTTCAAACCCCTCGATTGCAAGGGAGAATGTTTTTTATGTACGGTCTCTACATAAGAAATGCTGACGTTGCCAGAACCACGTGGAGCCCACGCAAAGGAACCAAAAATTTAGATTTAAAATGCTGATATCTAAATGAATGAATTAATAATGAACAATTTTTTCAATTGTGAAATTAAAATATCAAAATCCCAGAGCCAAAAAAGATTGTAGCTGTAGAATCAATATACTTTAATAATTTCAATGATAACGTTAATAAAGTTTATTAATTGATTACACTAAATATTTTCATTTTATTAAGACGAGTTTATAATCAATGTTTTGTTTTTAGTTTATGGTCTTTGAACTAAATGTCATATTTATATGGTGGTTTTTAAAATGTGACTCATATAAAACGTATGTTTACGTACAAATTATTTTTTAGCCATAATTGAAATTAAAAGAAAGTAAAATAATTTAAAGTAAAATTAGTAATACAAAATACAAAATAATGTCTGGTTTTCTATTACCTTCAATGAGAATGTAATTTTCTTCAATTCACTCTCGTCATTAAGTACAATTAGATCCACAATTATTGAAAAATTATTGATTTTGTTAATTTTGATCGTGAGGGTCAGTGATTTGATTCGAATTAACAATAATTACATGATTGTGTAAAAGGTTCTGAATCTCGTAGTGGCCTTTATTTTCTCTATTTAACACATATGAACGCACAACCAAAAAGAAGGCACAAAAAAATTAAAACGACTCAAAATGAATAAATTACGTAGGGGTTGATCCAACTTTCACACGGGAATTAAATCCACAGTATACGCAGTAAGGACTAAAGCTTTTCAATAAGTGCATTAAACTGGTGCACGTTATCTCTGTGAAACTATGACATATTCTGGATTCCAAAAGTGTTCTATTCTGTTTGGTATCTTTTATGATTGGTGATTAAGTGTCAATGATTATGCATTAAAAATAGAAATGGCGATTTCCCTCCTCTGACCACTTTTGAGAAGGCTACAACCCATCTTGCACCTAGTTCAACGCTCCAGTTCTCAGACAAGTCTTGAAGATGAGCTTCCAAGAAACTTAGATTTTTGGGACAATGACGATTTTTTCAGAAATGTATGTATTTCTGTATTTCAGAAATGTATGTATTTCTGTATTTCAGAAATGTATGTATTTCTGTATTTCAGAAATGTATGTATTTCTGTTGTCAAAATTTGATAAGAGACGATAAAAGAAAAAGGGAAGAAGACTCCTTTTTACTCATTTAAACCCTTAAAATAATCCTGATAGGAAAGGGACTAGTTCTTTGCATATATTTGAGTATTGTTTTATTTGACATATTTCACACAATTGTAATAAGATTAACGTAAGAATAAAATATTTTTGTCATATAGACAATGGGAGGACGAATCATCCAGGAAATGGAGAATTCCATTGATGTTCTCACCACATATGAACCCTTTTCTAGGGAGCTTATTATAAGGTCGATTATGGTGCACCATTTCCGGTTTGCAAAAATACATTTTCAGAATAAGCAAACTACAATAAATTATATTCTGCATAAACACATTTCGTACGAAGCACCGTCCTCGAGACACGCGAAAAATTTGCAGAACTATTATTATAAATTTACTACTATAATTTATCACAAAAATGCTCGCCCAAAAGGTTTCGAGATCTTGATAAATATATTTCCAAAATACGGGTAAAAACTGCGTATGAACACGTTGGAGGCAATAAACTAATTCACTCTTCGAAAACAAGCAAGATATCATCTTAATAATTATGATCCAAGGATCAGAAGCAGTGGTGGATTAAATATATCTAAAAGAAATTATTTAACAAATACCTTAGTTATCAGTTTACTTCTCTTTTCAGATATTTTATTCTCTTTAAATGTTTACGAACTTGTTCATAAAGAACCTGTTCCTTTTCTTTTCTTTGAAGAAGACAAAACCCAGTGGCGATTCTTAAAATAATTAGAAAACTTTAATCCCAGAAAAGGCGGTATTTGTTTTGTAATAGTGAACTTATGAATGAAGTGATTGTTTACCCATATTGAAACATTTTTATATTTCATGAAGGTGTAAAATATGATATCTTCTGAAGAAAATTGCAAGTTAATTCTCCAAGGACGAACTTTTTGTAATTAGCTTTTCTTTAGATCATATACTTGAACTATTTATGGTGTCCCTCAATTTTTTGAGCGGTAGAAAACCTGAAACGTGCTTTTGTTGACTCATTTCAATCGCTAGGATGACAAAACACAATGATTCATGAACGTGATTACAAAAGAATTTAGAGGTCAGTAGGAATTTTTCGAAAATTATTGTATCACTTCTATTTACGGCTTCTTTAAACCAAACATAATTTTACAGAATAAAATTGAAGAGTTTGGCTGGTTGAACCACAAACGAATGCATACAGGTTTTCAGAACGTAAGTAAATAAGTAAGAATAGACTTTTATATTGTTACAATTATTTTTAATTCCATAATGTATATAGATAATAGAAAATATATTCTCCAAACAATATCCAGAATTGTTCTTTTATCTGGAAATAACTACCTGAGTTGGTGAGCATCAGAAAGTAGTTAAACTAAATGTTAATTGACACGTAAAGGAGAATGAACTAATGTAAGGAAGTTCTTGAAATGATTTTTGAAGATTCCTAACTCACCTATGTATTGAAAAGCACAACGTTATATCTACAATTACTGATGATACGAAGATAGAAAGCGTTGAAAAATAATTTTTATTTCATAAAATTCATGTTGTATTCAAAAATCTATATCAAAGAGAGACAAATACAAAATGATATCGGCGTCTGATCTATGACAGAAACTATACCTCTTCTTCACGTAAATCAAAAATAAAATAAAATTTGGATAATCATGAACTGCAGAAATACTTCTCATAGTTTTGTCAATTTTTAGCAATAAGATTTTAAGTTAAATAGTAATTTTGTATACTTGTTCCAAGTACCAACAGTAGAAAAGATTCTTGATCGTTTGTTTCTATGCGCAATCGCCGAGTTTCTTCTTATATAGAGACTCATTTTAATAGAAAATTTATAAGCACATACAGGGTCAAGAATGGAGAAACGAGCGGCAAAAATTTAATCAAATGCCAATTTCAAAGGTTGTTTCAAAAATTATTGCTTTGCATCAAATCGAATTATTAAGTTACAGTCATTACTTTTATTTTAAAATTGTTCCTCGTGATCTATGTGTTGAAACAAAAAATAAGAAAAAGTTTGAGATTTTATATAGCTACAGATCCAACTTAACTACGCTTGACAATACTTATTTAATACATTAACGTATTTAGTCCGGTATTCTATAAACCGGAATGCCGTATAATCCGGGATCTTCAGCAATGATCGTTAATTTAAGAAATCTCTTTTCAATTTATTTTTATGTCCTGTAACTGACATTTCAATTATCCATGACATTTACCCCCATTGTCATAGGTAACCAACTTAACGATTATAATGGAGATGCTAAATGAATGTCAGTTCCTTATTTACAATAAGCTACTTTATTTAAAAATTGGCCTACATCATTACGTTTTCTTTTTTTTAATGTAAGTGGTAAACAAACCAAAAATATAATAATACATAGGTATAAAGCTCTCGTTCATTCATTTTGAACTCTACAGTTCAGAAAAATTCTGAACACTTCGGGTTATAAAAAAGAGTTCTGTATAAAATATGTTCTAATGTATCAATAATCTTCTACTATGTATTCCCATACGAGACAAATTTGCGGTATATCTCAAACGTTTACTGTCGCAGATAGTAAAACTGCAAATGAATCCTACTTTGAAAGAATTTTTTTTCTAAATAGGAATTAGGTTTCTAATTTTCTCTCACTGATATTCATTTTTTATACGTTGCATGCATTAACTTATTTACCAACATAAGTCGTCACGAAGATAGACGTTAAGTGGTATTGTGAATTCCTTCATGTGCTTGCTCTTTCAGAATAGCACTTTGAATGTCAGTATTAGAAACTACCTTCACCATCGCCGTAACAAGAGTCCTTGCTGTGTGCCGCAGAAAGAAATGGAATGGATCATGGTTTTGCCAACATCGGTCACAGAAAATATAAACTTCTTGTCTCGACTTATACTAATATTTAACCATTAAAACTCAGTGTTTTTAGCGATACTTAATGCACCAACATTCTGTAAAAAACAGATTCTGTAAAATTTTAATAGATACTAAAGAAAAAATAAGTTCATATAAAATCTATCGCTTAAGAAGAATACCCGAGAAATTCCTAAAAATTAAAGATATCAAGATATATGCTTTTAGTTAATAGGACTCTCTAGTGAAGTATTGGGAAAATTATCTCAATTCGGAGTTTAAGATCAATTTTCTTAAAATATGCAATTACGTGATGCACACATTTCTTCAATGTTTCTGCAAGTGGAGGGGTAACTACGGTCACGTGATAATGGCGACGCACTAAGAATGGAATCCGGAATCTCCGGCACTGAGTGTAGGAAAAGATTCCCAAAGCGTCGCCTTTTTCATTTGGCTGTAGTGGCACTACGTAATGTTTTTCCAGGGCATATAATTTTGCAGAACTATAATACTTTTAAAACACACATATTTTAATTAATATTTAATACATACTACATGGAATATTACATTTGCATCCGTACACAAAGTAAGAAGTTGTATAATGTACAGAGTTTTGAATATTTAATATCACTCAATTGGAATAAAAGAAAGTGTTCGTATAAACGTGACAATTCTAAAAAAAAGTAAAATTCTGTAACCCTTTTAAAATGACATGTCCTTCCGTCATAAGAATATCTGATCATTGGCCTCCAAACCTAGTTACCTGAAGTTACGTAACTCTGACAACATAGATTTGCTGGGGGCTACATTAAGAAATCTCGTTATCTTATATTTGCAATCCGAGAACAGTATTTCATATTATTTTAGTTCATGACATTTACTTATGTTGTTTACAAAGACCACTCAGTTCTACATCCCATTATACGAGATTAAGTTTATGTTAACATATCTACAAATTATGAGTTACCTGAAGTAAAAATCTATTTGCTCATGCAAAAAAAATTGTTCAATGAATAAAAGATTTGAGTTTCCTCATTAAATATTTATTGGTAACATAACGGAGATAAATGACTTTGCAGAAATTTCCTTTGTAGCTTTTCCGTGTTTGTGTTTTTCCGAAACAAATAAGCCCGTCAGACATAATATTGTTTAGCGGTCAGAGTCTGAATGGAAGTTTTAAAAAAACTCTCAGGTAACCGACAAGAAAATATCTGGTTTACCAGAATAGTGTTGATCAGGAATTAAACTTACTGTTTTGAAATGAAACATCAACGAGTACATAGAATCACGTGAGAAACAGTGTTTGAGGATTCAACCGCATATTTCAATGAACAAAATGCAGCTACATTCATTAGCTATTACTTCCAGTCGTGGATGATTGCTTGAGGAATAAAATAGAAGGGTATCTTTTAAATTAAACCCAACTTGGACAACGAAATTCATGCAAAGGCGTAATACAGGACATTCCGCTTTCAGTATATGGCACGCGACCCAGATAGGTCAGAGAATGAAGAAACGCTGCCTAACTCTTACAGCAGTGCTTTGGCCTTATGCAAGCAAGAGGCGGGAATTTCCATCAGCTACATTTTCCTTCACTAGAGATACAGATAGCCACACATATATGCTCCTCAGAGAATGTGAGTTAGTCTTTGGTCAAACCCAAAATTCACTTCCTAATCATAAAGAAAGCAGATGTTATCTGAAGTACATACCTTTATCTTGCTGAAACCAATGTTCTAGATCTGTTTTACGAGAAGTCATCTCAAACATTTCTTATAGATAAACAGGTTTCTAAATGTTAAGTGGGACATGTTATTTAATACTATGAAGTTGCAACAAAAAATATTTTAAACGGGCTTTATTCATTTGAGACGGAATTTATTTAATTTCAGATAATTAAATTAATTTGAGAGAATTTCATGAAGTTTGTATGAAATGTTTTGTGAATTTGAGATAATTTTTTTAAACAAAATCTAATGTGAAAATTGAGTGACTTGTCTGAGATTCTAGTTTTAAAAAAGTGCGCAGAAAATCCTATAAATATTTCCAGGTGGATAATAGGAATTTATAATTACGTTAGCAGCGTTAAGGATGGAAAGGTACTTAACTAGTCCATTAATATAACATTAGATTGAAAATAAATACACACAAAATGCAAGTTCATTGTGTCATGGAAATGAAACAGTATATTTTGAGAAAAAAAGACATATATTTGAAAACTTTCATACGAAATTAAGAGAGAAAATCTAATGAACTTTGTTCAAAAATATTTTATTTTTTATAACTCGAACTTCAAGCATTATTTTAATATTTTTTAATTGTAAGTTGCACGGTAATCCGTAGCAATTATATCACGAGGGAAAATTCAGGACGACTCATGGTGAACAAGAGCGATTTGCAGGCTTGGCTCTGCGAACAGAGGATCAATTCCACTGATCCAAATTGAATTTCACATGATAGAGAAGAGTCATTGTTGTCATCCTATAATTCCCATCACAATTTTCTCTTCATTTCGTATATTACCCGCCTTGAGATGGAGCGTATGGAAATTCTCCAGCGAGTACAACAATATCTCTGTGATTGCTAAACACCGATCGCAGATGCTTCAGATGATATGAAGTGAAAAGAATTGCATGGGTAGTATCGTTTTCATACGGCCATGCGGAGAAAGTATGTGCAAAACATCTAAACAAGATGTTTCTGATTCTATTTGTGCTAAGAAAGGAATCATGAATATTGCAGTTGTTTCTTGTTTTATTGCACAGCAAGCCACTAATTCCTTTTAGCCCATGCGAAAAGCAATGTACACGGATTCCTCTATATTAATTAAACACTGCTCTTCAAGTGCCGGAAAATTTCCGAGAAAGCACTACGTAGCATGCATTCCTGAATCGTAGGTAATATTAGGTCAAAATTGAGAATCAGGGTTAATTGTACAGTTTTGCAAATCAGGTGTTGGGAAGGATATTGAAAATTTAATT
>NNCF01128681.1:253898-271353 GCA_002313205.1 Laupala kohalensis | reverse complement strand
TATATATACTGTATTTATTAACTTACGACTTTTCTTGAATAACTCCATTATTCCTCGTGATTTTCATCCGATATGCTGTCTATTGCGAAAGTATACGTTATGTTCGTACTTGGGCACTTTCAATGAGTGTTCAATATCGTAATTTTATATTATGAGCCGTTCCCGAGGTTCATATTATTTGCTTTTTATTAACGCTTTCCTTGATTTACTTCTAAAAAAATCATTTATTTTTATTGTGGTATTTTATAGAAACTTTCTCATTACAATAATTAACGCAAACAAGGTATTAATCGATTTTTCCGAACACTAAAAAAATTATTCCTGTTTATATCTTAAGTCAAAGAATAAGCTCATGTATACAGTGATACGAATGTAAAATTATATCGGAAACTCATTATTAATGCAAATAAAACGTGCCAACATAACCAAGAAGTTTCCACATATTGTTCATCAGTGAACTGTAATGATAGATTCTCAGATTTTTATTTTTCAATTCAAACATCTCATCCTGTTTTCTAGTGAAAGTTGCGGGAACCTACAGTATGGAGTACGTTAAAGGTTTATCGAAAGCTTGATCTAAGGAATGTGTAGAAAGTAAGAGTTGTTTCACCTTTACCGCTGTTTTAATGACATTTTGGGATAAAAATGATGAATAACTATGAGTATTCTTCACGTTCGTATTGCATTATTCATTTCTTGGAATGATATCATTATTTTTTGCGCGGTATAATAGTCATTAGATACTTCTTCCACATGCTTGTCAACTTAAGTGACTGTTTCAATGTAACTTCTTAGATGTGTTTATTAAAAGTCATTGTTAATCTCATAGCTTTTTTCTATAAAATATTTCTCATTCCCGATTAAGAAAAAGGGTGTCTAAACGTTATCTCTAATATTTGTTACAACTTACCAAGAGTTGAAACGAATTGTGTAAAGGAAAATATCACAATAAATATTGTGACCAGTTCAATTTTACATATATTTAACTATATTTAACTACATTAGCATTAAAGTAAGTTCACGTGTGCTCTCTACCCGCATTTTGTTGAGTAAATATTCATGTTGCATCACTACGCGTCTCCATGTATTCGTATCCTCAGTCAAGTGCTGCTTACTCGGCAAAAGAATGCAGATAGCAGTGACCCAATTAATTAAAGGAAGTTATTTTAAATACAGCGTACGTTGTGTAACTCGACGAATCAAGAGTAGACCCAGTTTCTTATTCTTATAAGTGTTATTTTTTTTTTAGATGTCATTTCTTAGATGTTGTTTGGTCAATATGAAAAGAACCATATGACCACCTTTAACGTGTCGTTTCGGCAATATTCTACCATAATTAGGGCTTGTTAAAACTATTTTTTTTCTCCCCAACACTACCAAAACGTCTTTGCAATGTACAGGAGCAATAAAACATTAATCCTCCAAAAATATATAACATCAACCGTCTTTCAAAAAACCACTGTTCATTACATGTTTTAAAAAGTTGTATTTTTTGTTTATAAGTGTTCTTTTCTTTATAGTATAAATCAAATGTAAAAATTTATGAATATAGGGAAATAAAAATTACTATACTATCTCAAATTTTATTAAATTTCTTTGACAAAAATGAAGTTTTTAAAATTATCTTCATAACAATTCTGAAAACTTTATTTCCAGTTTTTTTTTCTTGAAGTTTTACAATGAATGAACTATTTGTTTAATGAACCCCCCAAAAATTATTGCCTAGTGATTCTTTCCTCTCATCACCAATACAGATCTGTAACTTTAACCTGAAAATATTTGTGAAACATCCCCCCAGAACTGATATTGAGTATAATTATCATTCATTTGTTCCGTAACTAAAGTACAGAGCTCCCTATTTTCCTTTGTGAGTTTCCCTTAAGCTGAATGTTGCCAATTCTAAATATTTTTAAATACTCGATTAAAGTGTCGGACAGGGAATTCGGTAAAATGTACTATAGCGCTGAGTTTAATAGTAATGATATGTCTCTAAATCAATAACTTGTTACAAGAGTAATTATTCTTTTTTCTTTTCTGAGATAACGCGAAAGAAAAAAATTCAAGAAATCCCTGTATTTTCAGCGCATGGTTTTGAAAGGAGAATAGAAAAAAATGATGCTTTTTTGATGCTCGACATGGTCCTTAAGTCTCCACCCATACCTAATCCTCTCTTATAGTGAAGCCAGTGTTATTCCAAACATTTTGCTTGCAAACACTCAGGTTTATTTTTGTTTTCATCCGACCAAGGTTAGCATTTCGTGACGCTTTGTCCAGCTATATTTTGTTTATTACTTTAGGTTTGTTTAATATTTCTCAATCATGTGGCGGCTTGAGTCGACAAAGAACGCATCGACGGAGGTATGAGAGTTGCCTTCACGTTTTTAACAACTGAGGAATAAGGTTTATTTGTTACCACAAACGAAATCTGTCAACTTTTCTTTGTTCGCATCGGACATTCGAATTACTGACGATGCCGTATTTCTGGGACACTCTCAGTCGTTACGAGAAATGTTCACTGCTGCAGATACAGTGAGTGTATTAACTATTATAATTTTCACCAACATAATTTAAGAGCCATACTACTCTACAAATAGGATTAATACAACGCTACGCCTCTTTTCAAAAAGATTATTTTTCTGAGGGACATTGCGATCATCCAATCCTCTCTATCATTTTTAATGTGTCCTATTACTCCATGAATACATCACACTTTTTTAGATAAAATATTGATTAATTTAGTTGATATTATGTAATAAAATCAGTCTTTGAAAAATACCTTATTATTAACTTCTTTGAGACATAGATTGTTCTTAATTTTGATGTATTTAATTTTTAATTCAGCGCGTAAGACGTGATATACTTTTACATGTGGTGTATTTTAATTAA
The DNA here is from genome assembly GCA_002313205.1 of Laupala kohalensis. NCBI lineage: Eukaryota > Metazoa > Arthropoda > Insecta > Orthoptera > Trigonidiidae > Laupala > Laupala kohalensis. Next base: position 268,467 of record NNCF01128681.1, on the reverse strand, counting down.
TGATATGAATAAAATTTCAGTTTTATCCGGTGAATAAAAAAAGTAACAAACTTAATTGTATTTTCGCTAAAATATCAGTTTCTTATCATTTCCAAGAAAAAAATCAATGAAAAACACTTTTTAAATTTAATAGCTTTAGCATACAACTGAGGAGTCTATGGAATTATTGCACTTTCAAAAATAATGTACTTTCCCTTCATTCGATAGTAGTATTTGGATAATATAAAAAATTACCTTCAATCTGGTTCAACAATACTTATTGTCTTTTTAATATACACTCCATAATTTGTGATTCTGAATCGAGTAGGTCAAATTGGGCTGCGCTTCAGTTCACATGCTTTTCTCAACAACATCAAAAAATGGAGAGAGAAGACATCGATTTTATGCATTATTTGATGCCTTTCTGAAAAGAACTTAGCGTGAGCAAACAATTACTTGCAAATTTATTGCCAAAACAAGCAAACTAGCGTAACGTAACTTTCGGACATATTGATCATAGAAAAATGAAATAAAATAAACTATTTCATTATGAAAAGACTTTCTAAAAAGAGCATAGATGGAAACACACACACACACATACATACTTCCACACACTTCCCTTATATAGTATTTTTAAAACAAAACTAGTTGTCTGTGCGTTCACTTTTATCGATACCCAACATAGTATTTTATAGGCATCATAGTTTTTATCAATGGACACTTATTTACCCTAACATTAAAATCTTAAAACAAAATTAGTTGTCTATTCCGTTGACACTGAATTCTGTTACCTTTTGAGTTGAGAATAATAGAGTATATTTTCCTTGACCAATAATTGATAACAAAATATTACATTGCTGAAGGGTACATTTCCTTAGTATTTCAATTATTCAATTACTTTTTTTTTTGTTTAAAAATTCCTAAAGTTGGAATTTTTGCACTGTTTGAACACACACTTCTAAACTAAAAAGTGAATAATAAATGCTTTCTCGTAGATCAATTAGAAATGTTCGGAAGAAAGAGTATCCGGTTAAGGAAAATCAATATAAATATCTTAGTGCAAAGACGGAAAATTTCTTCCCCATTTTCTTTTCAATATGTCATCATATTAAATACAGCTATTTACTTGCTGCGAGCTGCATCCGTGATACAAATGGTCTGAGTATTCTACAAGATCAGTGTACACGGAGTTCAAATAAAACTTTTTATCCTGAGAGAACATAGCGCACGAGAAAGTATATTCATTACGCAAATTTTACAGTTCTTTTTTCTTCTTTTTTTTCTCGTGTAAGCTCCTCACTAAATCATTCAACACTCACTCCAGAAAGTATATTAATCTCTAGAAGGAATTTTAGGAGATTATAGATCTCTCAACTTGTGTTCAAGGCAAAAAACAAAAGTAAAAGATTCCAAATTTTAATCAATTTCAAGTCATTTGGAGCTATTTGAAAACAACGCAGTTGTTTTGATGAACGAGAGTAACCTACTAAAAATCAAGCAAATGATTTTCACGTGAATTTCTGACGATAAAGTCCAGTATAATTTCCCCTTTATTTACGACAATTTAATATTTTTTGCAGCTATTCTCGTAAGCGTGTGTCGTTGAAAATAAGTTAATTTTCTTTGTAAAATCTTACTTGTGGACATTGTAATTTATCGTTCGTCTTCAGCTTCAGTCATCTTCTGGACGTAGGAAGTTTGATGATACTGGGAACTTCTCTTCCCAATTATTTGAATAGAATTTCAGAACATTCTACCTTTCTTAAATCGCTGCACTTTATTTCTCAAAGGAAACTTTTCATAAATATCATCTTTTAACAAATTTTATTCCGTCGTACCCAATAAATATGTCGTAACCTAATAATAACGACATAAATACTTGCAAAAATACGATATAAATACTAAAATTGTTTACAGAGTATTTTAAATATTTTATTAAAGGAATCGCAATAGTAATATCTACTAATTTTTATAATGTTTTAAAAATCAAACAGATCGAATTGTCGTAAGACGAGATTTTTTTTAGCATTGTACTGAAAGTCTGAGTTAATTGAAACAAAAAGTTTAGCAGCAATTTGGTAAATTTAAACTGTCTTACTGGTTTTCCTTCTAATAGTATGCGTGCGAATCATTTACTCCCGTTCCACTATACTGAAAGCCATAACGTCTAACACGTGCGTATGACATAATCATGTAGGTTATATTCTCTCTAATTTCGAACATTTGAGAACTGTCCCTCTCATGGATTCCCCCCACTTAACCCCAACACACACAAAATGAAATCCTTTTTTATGTAAACCATTACCCAGAAAGCTCTCTTCCCCATCGCACATTGAAGACAGATTTGTCCAGCGCTGTGCCGTCTGTTTGCAAACACTGCGACGTCTACTTTGTTATTGTCGTTGCAGTTGGTTGCGGCCTCGTTCCGCCGCACGCCTTCGTCCACGTTCGCTAAAGCAGTTGCGTGCCTCAGATTACATCGCCTTGAACAGAATAAGGCGCAGTATGCATGCGCTGCGCAAAAAAGAAGAAGATAATTGTCTTAATACCATTCAAGCAGTTGGAATCTGTAGATGAAACTAATGTACAAAATGAGAGTCGCCAAATTATACCTTAAATGTCTCGAAAACGTTTTCCACCAACTCCATAATAAGTTGATGTGAAAAAAAAAATTTTCTTTAAGTGCATTATGTTTTATTATACTTATTTATTTAGTTTTAATTCCACATCTTCAACAAACTCATTATGTGAAGTAGTTTTGTCTCGGTTCTTTTAGTGGATATCTCCTTACTGGGGGCGCCCATCTCTAATACATCACATTCTTCAATACATCCCGCAGCGTACATATCTTCAAGGTATAAGTTTTATTATAATAAAATATAGAGCAAGGAAAATGATGTCTTTGATTTTAAATTATATAATGTTTAATGAATTTTATAGTAACTTAATTGCCCCCCACGTGGTCATACGCAGTTTGTAACTGCGTTTTTGACAATAAAGTTTATAACAACCAACATTCAGGAAGAAGGTCAACAAATGAAAAGACGAATTCCTGCCTACGTTTGGACGTTAAATACAACGTCATCAGGACATCACTGTAAAAATACATAAAAGAAACAACAACAAAATTACAACGAAACAAAATCCACTCACTTCTCTTACAGTATCATCCTGCTCACCCTCACCTCTCCCTATTACTGTACACACTGTCAAATTCTCCAACCTGCCCGCGGTATTTACACATTGTTGCGTCACAAACTGAATACGAAACCCTACTAAAATCCGTATCAAATTACAAAGAAAAAACATCATAAAATACATTACTTAAATACATTTACAAAACCTATTATACTTCTTACAAAACAAAATATCATAAAATATGTTATTAAAAAATACAAAACTTATTATACTATTATCAAAGAATTATAAAATACTACCAAATTATCATAAACAAGTTTACATAATTCAGGTCAACACAATATCAAGAACAATATACAATATTACAAAACACAGTATTATCAAATTCATCACACAGTATTACAAAATTACTTAATAAACATAATCAGTTTGAACACACTTAGAAATACTTAATTAACATAATCAGTTTGAACACACATAGAAATACCATACATATTTTAAAATACCTATGTAACAACTATGTAATATTATTTTACTTGTGGTGTTTATTTGGTTTTGTAAATTTTACTATACACATCATGTACATTAAGGCATCTTGCTATATCTGTTCCATGGTTAACAGCATTCTTTGTTTGTTTTTTATGTAAAACATCTCCAACCATTTAAGTTTCCTTTCATCCCGGTGTGTTTTTACGATAATAAAATTATCTACGTCAATATTGTGTTTTTCAGTGTAGGCATGTGTCACTAATGCTGCGTTCTTTTTGTTAAACTTTATCGAGTGTTTATGTTGGTACATCCTGGCTTTGCAGTATTGGGTGGAACATCCTAAACAAGTGGCACTGCAGTCTAAACATTGAGTTTTATAAATAAAATTGGATCTAAGTTCTTTAGGTATCGTGTTCTTTAGGTACTATTCTCGGATGTGATGGTACACAGGTTACAAAATGAACGAATCGTTACCAATTGGTACCAAAAACTTTGCTCGTCAGGAAGGATGATCAATTTTTTTTTCTAACCAACCGTACCACCAAAAAATTAATTATGCTTACAAATTATTGACAAATTAAATTCTCTCAGTGGTGAATCTTTTCATGAATCAAACAAAGATATTATTACAAAAGTTCTTAAACTTAACAACTTTCCACATAGGCTAATTAATAATCTCAAGGCGACTGTTAACAATACACAGTAAAACACTGAACAATGTTAAAGTCAAATAGGTTAAAATTCCATATATCAAGAATCTAAGTTGCAGGTTAAACAAAATCTTTAGACAAAAATCTCAAATGAAATGCTCGTTTTATAATAGGAAGAAAGTAGGTAACTTATTTACTAATCTCAAGGATATATAAACTTACTCACTGATTGACTGACGACCGACTGACTGACTGAAGAATCACGAAACCTCAGGAACTACAAAGCCTACAAACTTTAAAAATTGCCAGGTAGGTTTCTTTTAGGATGTGGACATCCCCTATGAAAGGATTTAACGAAAATTCACCCCCAAGGGAGTGAAATGGGAAATCGATGTTTTCTAAAACCTTTTTCTGAATTACATTGGAGAAAATGAAGAATTGAGAATACACACCAAAACTATCAAACATCCAACATTAATGGATAACGTTCTCACTGGCAATGTGAGAAAGAATAAAGTTACAGACAATTACAAAATTCACGTGAGCTAAGCCGCGGGGACTCCGCTTTGAAGGTGGGAGCCGAAACTGTAACTCGAGTATGTAAGAAACTTTTGTTTGTTCTCAATTGTTTTATCTGTTAACGTTTTTAATTACAAGAATATAGTAGTGTTGCTTAATTTCAATATTTCCTTGTTATATATAACAGTCAGAAAAATCATAAAAATTACTCATTCATTCAAAGAAACTGTTTTGGCTTTCGCTTTTGACGAAGACGAAACGGTTTCCTCAAATGTATGAGTAACTTTGTATTCATCAACATTCCTCAATTCAAAGAAGCAGACAGAAAAACACTAACCATTATTCGGCTATCTTGGTAGAGCTCAAGTGCCATTTCTGAAACCAACACCAACTAACAAATTAGAACAAAAATGCTTAGTCATTGAGAACTTCAAATAAATTCGACTTGCTCAATGTAAGCTCAGTTTCTACTTAAAACATAATTGGTGTCAATTTTCTTTTCTTTTACTAAGAATAGAACATTGTCTTGTCGCGAACTAACGTGAAATGTTTTGAAACAAAACACCCATTACCATTCATGTTTATTTAAAATTTTCCAGAAAAAAATATTTTGACTTTGAAACATGAGCTCATTCTATTTGACGCAAAATGGATTCTAGCTCCATTAGTTGCTAGGTGTCACATTACTATTCAGATACCATCCACAATTTATAAACAAGTATCTCTGAGCAATTCTGATTAGAATCCAGAAAAATGTGTGCACTTTTCGATGACGAATGATGTTGAAATGGATGTGCAAGACAAATGTTGAACACTAAAAATGAGAATGGAAGAAAAGCTCGGAGAATATATCAACTGGGATGTGTATGGAATATTTGTCACCACTTTCAAGCTTAATAATAATAATTATTATTATTATTAAGTATCACATTGTTAAGGATCAATTTTTTTATGTGCGTTGTGGACAGGGGCGGAGTTATTATTATTATATAATAAAATGATTATAATTCTGTCATACCAAACTCCGCCCCTGTCCACAACGCACATAAAAAAATATTGGTCCTTAACAATGTGATACTGCATAGGCTTCATCGCAGCAATAAAATAGATTAAAATTTCGAGTAAACATTGTTATTGGTTACATATTACCCAATGTCTTAAAGACTTTTCAAATGGTATGCCACGATGGACCAATGTTGTTCGGGAAGAAAGTTGAGATATTAACTCAATCATACGGCGCAGATTCATGTTACGGAGTGTAAAACGCGCTTTATGGAAAAGTTTTAAATGATTCTCTTTCAAAACGTATTAAAAATATAATTGTTCATTATTTGATAAGAAATTCCATTTACATAGAACATTATCATAGACATTTTATACATGGTATTTTCTGTCATAATTCATTATTGAGGAAATGAAAACATATTTAGCCCTCTCCATCAAAAACTTTCACATCATTATTAATATTTTTAAGTTTTTCAAGTAATACAATATATTTTATTACAAAACTTATGATGATATTTTGTTACTGAATTGCTTTGCATTTATGCTCTGTCCCATTTTTATGCTCCACAACAATTGTGCATGTAACTTGGAAAACGCAATGGGATTAAAAATCCTTGAATGTTTATATACGTGACTTGGGATTTTGAATCGAAAATTCCTGAAAAATGCTGCATTCCAGTAATACATTTTAGACCATCACGCCGGTCGGATATAATGAAAAAGAGGTCCGAAACTAAGGACTTAGCAGTTCATCCAGGTACCCCAGAGGTATGAATTTGTGTAAAATATAACCCCACAAGTGTGCGGGGTTGCTCCGTTAATATTCCTCTTTCCGATTCGTTGTTTGGAGGAGTACTGCGTATGTGAGAAGTGTATCTCTGTCGTCTCTTTTTCAGTTTTCTCTCATTTTACTAACAAAAGATTGTTCAACGGAAGGCAATTTGCTAGTTGTGATATAGATCGATGAGAACACTCGCGTTTTCCTATCGCACAAGTCGCTTCCGTTGACCACCTTTTCTTTTTCTCCGAGTCACGATCGACCGATTTGTTCTTCTAACAGCTTCCGTTCTACACCATGATGACAGCCAGAGGGCGAGATGACAGAGGCGCGAGTTCCATATGTTAATTTACCGATTATTTGATTTCTCAAGAAGACGATGCAGGAAAAGCAAATGGAATTCTAAAAAGAATTTGCCGATTAAGTAGTAGCCATCAATCAGTGACAAATATGTTATCACATATAATAAAATTTGCAACACGGCTCAAAAAGAGAACTATTTAGTTGGTTTGATGCCATTTTACAAGATACAATTGATGACCTTAATATATTTATTGCTATGAGGTAAAGCTCTCTTTAATAATTTTGTTGTGTTTGATTAAATTTTGTATACAAGTAATACCCGACACTGATGCGACAAAACCTTACATAGCCATGTTTAACCACAAGTTGCAATTATTTTGAAATATTTACAAATTGAGTGGTTGATGAGCAGAGCGTAATTTCTTTGTGACTTAAAGTCTTAGCTTTGAAAACTAAATAGAAATAATTTGTTCACCGGTGCATATGTCGCTTAATTTTGTTTGGAAGTTTTAGCCTATGTGGATGTCGTATCATCCGCCCTCTTTAGAGGCTGCACTCTTTAGACTTAAGCCAGAGAATGATTTAGTAATCTACAAAGTTAAAATGGAAAGTTAATAATTTAAAACTCTTCGCTCAATTTATAAACAGCAAACCTTTCAAAATGGTTCATTAAAATTTAAAGTACTCACCAAAATCTAACCCAAAAATTATCTATCAAGTTTATAACATAATAATATGATGAAGACGTAAACAGCACTACTATTACCACAGGGCCAATTCGTAATGTGGTTTCCTGGATAATATGAGGATAGTTATTTGTATAAAAAAGATCATAAAAGTTGGTAATTCAATAAAACATACTTTAATGATGAAGTTAGTTGGAATAGCTTCCAATATATCTAGTTTAATTAAATCTAACACAGTTCAACTCAATCTCACTTAAAAGTCAAATATGTAACAAACATTGTCGGAAAATAATCTTAATAAAACGACATGTTACGCACTTCGTGTTAGTGAGTATAATGTACTGAAACTTCAATAAACATAGTTTCACCGTGTGCACAATCGCAAATCGTAAATATCGGATACACCATTTCATGTTGAAAAATTGGAAATCACCCCGAGTTTCTCCAATAAGACCTTCCTGAGACAATGCCCCAAAAAGTGTCGGGATGAGCATCACAAGTGATCTTGCTATGGCTAATCCCCAAATGGATGTGTGAGGGTAAAAACGAGTGAAGCGAATGGATTTCTTAAAATGAAATGAGAAACAAACGTACAATAAAACATGTAAACCACGCCGCTCGAATTTTGAATGTAGAGGAAGAAAGCTCAAAGCGGGTATCCCACCCAAAGAAGGTACGAATCGTTGTTTATGAGTTCATTCAATTAGTACAAATAAATGTGAGTACAAATATGGCGGAAACACCCGAACACGATCCGACGCGAATCAGTCTGACTGAGGCATCGGAGTCGCATGGCTTTTTCGGTAGCGTAAAATGTAACTTTCGTCGATTTTACTAAGAAGAATCTAGAGTGTTACCCATTCAACATTCCAATTACAATTCATAACAAAAAAACTCATGTCACTAAAAACCCAACATTGCACTAAAAATTCAAAAAGAAAAAAGATTCAAAAAGAAATCATAATCCATACTATATATAAATGCGTAATGCAAAAGCGTGTCTATCTGTTTGTTACTTAATCACAACTAAACTGTGGCTGTGTGGAACTGATCATGATGAAATTTAGCAAGGAGATAGTTCAGATGCCCAGGATGAACATAGGCTAACTTTTATTTCTTAAATATATGGAAAGAAAGATAAAAAATGAAGTTGAAGATAAATGTAGATGAAGGAGGGGGAAATCGGTCACATTCTCTGACGCTACCTAAACGGTTAGAGATAGATGACAACTAAGAGTGTCAATATTGTTCGTCTCGAAGAGTCCTACAAAAAACCACGCGATAGCATATTCTATCTACTAAGGTTAATTTAAATTATCCAAAAAACTTTATGAAAAATAGAAGTGTTGAAATACTTCAATTTAAGTGAGTAAATTAAGAAGGAAAAAATCAATCATCATTAAATTTAATATATTATATGTTTTGCGCATTTAACAAAGATAAAAAAGTCTATAATCGTATAATTTTAACGAACAGTTTAGATTTTACAAGAATTTTAATGAAATGGTGCAGCCGCGTCATGCCTCTGAAGCGATAATTCGACCGGCGCGGCTCCCGCGTGATGGTGTAGTGTATACAAATGATGGTGTAGTTTTGTATTCAATTTGTATTATTATAAAGTTGAAAAATTAGGATCCTGTACATGTTTTTAAAACCATTAAGTAAAAATATTTTGATCTTACAATTTTAGATTTTATTTTTTCCTTAGTACAAGATAATTAGTCTGAGAAAAATCCCAGGCAACGCCGGGAAATCAGCTAGTTTCTTTTAGTTATTAAACTAGATGACATTAACATATTCAAAAGATCAATCGACTTTAAAATATTTATCATCACTTTACGTAGTACACTCCTAAACATAATATCTGCTCGTACAAGTACAGATTGCATGAATTATTTTCTACCTTAAACTCTTCCCAATAGTCTTACAGATTGATATAAAATCAACGCCTCCAAGATTTTCTTGAGACTCATTATTGCACAATTTCTTTTGCTGTATCTCGAAAACGGTGCAACGTACAGGAATGTGATTTAACAATTTGTACGCAGAATTAACTGATCAATCAAAATGCTTAGATTCATACTTTAAAAATTTGATATTTTAAGAAACCGGAAGTGGAGCGCGCTGTGTAAATGAAATCGGTATGAGCTGTCCAGAAATAGGCTTCTATTCCCAATGCATTCAAAGTCAAATCTCAAGTTTGGTTTCGATGTATCAATCTGTTCGAAAGGTATCGGGGGGAAAAAATTCTTAACAAAATACATACTCACATACGACATTAGAAATAGTCGCCAAAATTTGAGACTAGACTCTTCTGGAGTCAATTCGTAAAGATCCGAAGAGATCTCAAAAAACATTTCGACCGATACAATATTTTCCTTACACTCTCTTTGTTGCTGGAAAGTACAAATGTCAAGGTATATGATTAAAATCATTCAAATCTATTTTGAACCGTGTTCCTAAAAGTTTGTGTATGTTATTGTGCATGATACTGGCTTAGAATTCTCAATATGCGGTTTGACTTCAATTTCAAGTTTTGAGGATATTTTATGAAAGATCCAAAAAGCATCTTTTAGACTGAACGAGTAGGGGTAAAACAGGTAGCCGCTTTGCCTTTCACCCCTTTACCCAATAGATTACTAGTTCGAGCTTGTTATATTTTTTCTAAGACTGCCAATATTGATTAGGTATAAGATACTAGTTCTTTATTGGATGTTATAGGAGAGTATAACAGTTTAAGATTGCCTTAAGTGATAAGGGAGACTAAACTTTCGTGATTTTCTATGGGAGTGCCAATGCTCATTAGGTGTAAGATTGTTTGCTGGATATTAAAGAACAGGTAAATTTCAGTTTCGAAGTGCTTAATGTGATTAAGTTGCCCAGTTTGGGATCCCTTCTCCTACGGTTCAGGTATAATTATAATAATTTATTAATCACTTTTTTGCGAAAGTATTTCGGAGGCACTAAAAATGGATACACATAAAATCCATTGCGCGCAAAACAGACAAATCAAGAAATAGACCTATCCGCTAGCTCTGTAGGAATTTAGTGTACTACCTGACTACCCGGTTTTGCCGGGATTTTTGTTAGACCAATCCTCTTTTACTCCAAAAAGAATTCAAAACGCTTGTAAAATTTAAACTATTTGTCCAAATTTTACTATTAAAAGATTTTTTATTTTCGTTAAATATACAAATCAAGAAAAACATTAAATTTGATGATGGTTCATTTTCTTTCTTAAGTTAGTCTCTCAAATTGAAGTATTTTAACGCTTCTATTTTTAATTACGGTTTTTTCTTCGATAAGTAGTATTTAATAATTTGTGTATGGACATACGCTAACGCGGACTATTTTGTAGAACTCATTGAGGCAAACAATGTTGGCATTTAGTTTTGTCACCTATCTCTAACCATTTAGGAGGTGTAAGCGAAAATACCTCTTTATTAAGATTTCATCGACATTTATTGTCAAAATCATTTTCTACCTTTCTTTTCGCACACTTTTAAAATAAAAGTTAGCCTATGTTTATCCTGGACATCTAAACTATCTCTTTGCCAAATTTCATCACGATCGGTTCAGTAGTTTAGTCGTGATTACGTAGCAAATAGACACACTTTCGCATTTCGCTGCATATATTAGTATGAAAGGTGTATTAAAATTGTGATAAGCTCGAAGTTTGCGAATAGCTTTCTTATCAATTTTAAACACGAGTTAGTGGGTGTCTTGCAGTAATACAAAACATAATGTTTCATAATAAATACACTCGTATAAATATTATATAGCGTTTATAGTTTTTAAATTTTAAAATTCGGTATTTCTTGTAAGTTGCAGAAGTAAGACTACTTTAATAATAAAACCCCTTAAAAATCTAATACTAATTCACAGTGAGGATGTTGGTATCCTTTTGGTGTCTCCCGAATCCCTTTTGATCCATCATATATAAATTAGTGATACAATAAATTAGAAATACAATAAATATGTATCAGAAAGGTATGTGTCCGGAAAGATTGCCGAAATAATACAATGATGTATACTATTATTATTGTCTTACGATTACAGGATAATAACGCTTGCCATTTAAATATATACGTCGATACATTCATTAAAATGAATACTGCTGTTTAATAATCGTAGTGTTTTCCCCTTGGCCCAAACACACTCTGCCATGGGTTTTTACACGCTATCTTTATTGTGCGCGTGTATAATAGGGTTTTAAAATGTTGAATTAGACAATCAAAAAGACTGGAGTGAACAGGTTTCTCCCAGAACGGATAACGTCACTAAAATCTCATTCACAATCACAATTGCAGATAACAGTAACAGAAAAAAGCCATTTCCATCACAGGTATGACCTGAACACGATAATAAGTTTCCAAGTGAGACAGGCACATTCTGATAGTTCTTATCAAGGTAGTCAAGTGAATTTACAAGTGCGTCATCAAAGAACGTAACTTTCAATCATCGTTTATTTTCTATTTAGTTTCCAAGACCCCTTTTATGGTTCGAAGTATAATTGTACCCACAGTAGTTTGCCTAGGCGAGGGCGTAGAAGTTAGTTCGCCCCGCGCTTTATCCTACAAGGGGCACCAAAAATAACTCGTAAATTCGAACTTAAATATCCTCTAAACATCTGTATTATAATAATATTGGCTAAACCTATGCGATTTAACCGCACCGGAAATGAATGAAACTAGCTTTCTGTGCGATAATTTCAATATTTACTATTTTGTTTAGCAAGACTTTTATTTACCTGGAGAACATGGCAGATACTACTTTTTTCCCGTTTTGCTAATTGCAGGCACGTTTCACCTGGTTTCATATATAGCATGGGACTCATATAAAAAATATTATTTATATTATCATGGTCAGACGCGTCTGCGCTGTCAATTTGTAGTCAAGTAGCATTCTTTTCAAATTAATCAAGTAGTTTCTTTTCTTGACGTTATTTTAAAATGCTGTTATCTCGGAAAGCAAAAGCTGAAATAATAAATAATAGGAAAACGTCGTAACATCTTTTAATGCTCTGAAGTGCGATACTTCATTTAACGTGTCTAATTTAATTGATCGATTGCAAGGGAATTTCGTGTAACACAAAAAAATGTATTTTCGCCAACAGCAGGACTATCCACAAATATTCTAAAAATATTTCTATCGATTGTTCGTCGAATATTCACCTGGTCTCTCGGTGGTGGCGGCGCAAGTTCCCTCACTCTCTTAAAATGTAAACAATTTGTGCAAATTTTACAATGTAAAGAATTTTTATTTTTGTTAAATTCAAAAACAAAGGATATAATTTGACGGGGATTAATTTTTCCTACTTAAATTACTGTCTTACTTTAAAGAATTGGCACACTTCTATTTTTAACACCTTTCCTTGGATAATAATGTCGCGGAATTTTTGTACTCTGCTGTTTCACGCGAACAGCATTTCCATTCGTTTTTGTCACCTCTTTCACCGTTTTGTCAGCGTAAGCGAATATATTTCTCCGAAGATGGATTATTTCCAGCTTGATTCACTAGTATCGTCATAGCCAAATACAAATACATTATAATAAATAATAAATAAATAATAAATTTATTGTCAAAAAACAGTACAAACTGCGTATGACCACGTGGAGGAAAATAAACTAATTTACTCTCCGGAAGCAAGCAAGGGACCATCCCATCAATTCCGATCAAGGGCCCTAAGGCAGAGGCGGATTCAAAAATTTCAGCAAAAGTTCCNGTTATAATACATATATAATGTCAATATGTTTGTAATTTAACGCAAATATGTTTCTAAATTTACATGTACAAGTTATTATCGAACTATAGACTATTCTGAGTATAGTGTTTAAAAATCATAAGAGTTGAAAAAAACACTAAATTCACGATTTATTGTTACAATAAACACGCCCCTAGACAAAGCCTAGAGAACCTGTATAAGAAATCCGCCTCTACCCGAAGGAAAAACGGAGAAAAACCCGGGCCAGGATGGGGCTACAGAATTAATGTACACAACCGTGCCAAAGTTGAGTACACATAAAACTAAATTAATATGAGCCATACGGCAACACAATCATGCAAGAAAATAGTTTTTGAAATTGTTATAAGTTATTTAAAAAGTGCTACAGCAATGGCGTGATAAAGTACAAGACGAATTTAACTTTTATTAAAATCAATAAATTCTTTTACAGTGTAGAAGCACTGGTGCAGGAGGTAGTTTTTAACCGCGGATTTGAAGATATTCAATTTCATAATGTCTTTTATATTCTTGGGCAGGGAATTATATAGAACGATTCCCGAATGATAAGGTCCTTTTTGGCAAAGAGTGGTTGACACTCTAGGGCGATGAATATTATTACTATTGCGAGTATTGTGTTCGTGAACGAGACTGTTTCGTATAAAGCAAGGGTGGCACTTCAGTAATTCGGTCTTAACAAACACGACCGTTTCATAAATATAAATGCAGGGAAGTGTTAAGATATTTAATTCCTTGAATAAAGGTTTACAAGAGTTTCGGGGGTGAGATTTACAAATTATCCGAACTATCCTCTTCTGAATTCTGAAAGTTTGAATGCTCTGACCGGAATTACCCCAGAAGGTAATGCCGTGACGTAAATGGGAGTACGCGTTTGCAAAATATACGCAACGGGAAATACGAGGACTAACTGCGTTAACTAAGTTTCGGAATGCGTAACACAATTTGCTTAATTGCGAATTAAGAATGTCAACGTGACAATTCCATTTGAGGTTGTCTTGAATATGGAGACCTAAGAATGTTGTATTCGTAACAGTTTTTAATTGTGTTCCGTTTAAAGAAAGAGAAACCTGGGGTAAAGATTTTGTATTACTATTGTGAAATGACATAGACACTGTTTTGTCAGTGTTTACAATGAGACGATGTGCATGGAACCAAGTCGAAAGGTTAGACAAAACGTTTTGTGCATTGGCGTGTTTACATAGTAAAATAGTGTCATCAGCAAAAAAAACCATTTTGCAATCTGATGTGGATGATGACATGTCGTTCACATACAATAAAA
>NNCF01128681.1:230144-244403 GCA_002313205.1 Laupala kohalensis | reverse complement strand
GAGAAATAGATGGTGTGTAGTAATATTTCTTTCCCAATGTCTGTCTCATGATATTTCATCCAATGTCTGTCTCATGATACATATTTGGTCTATTATTGATCTGTCCGTCTGAAATCCACACTGATACTCTCCAATCAGCTCATCTACATATGGTTTGAGTCTATAACACACTATTTTAGACAACACTTTGTAGCCTGTGCAGAGTAAGGTGATAGCTCTATAATAGTCACACAACGTTTCATCCCCTTTCTTGTGTATTGGATTAATAATTCCACATTTCCATTCCCTCGGTATTATTTCCATTTCCCAAACTTTCGTAATCAGTTGGTGCATAATTTTCATCATCGCATCCCCACCACATTTATATAATTCACTCTGAATTCCATCGCATCCTGGCGGTTTACCACTATTCAAGCTTGCTACAGCTTTTTTAATTTCTTGTACCGATGGTGGAGCTACGTCTGGTTCCGCTGTTTGGTATTCCCCATGTTTCTCATATCCCCTCATACTTCCATCCTCTTTGTACTGAAAATGATTCGCGTAGTACTCTGCCCATCTACTCGAAATTTTGTTTCCCTCCGTTAGAATTGTTCCATTATGCGCTCTAATGATTACTGCTCTAGGTTTGAATCCATTCTTGATGTATTTGACTTCCCTGTACCATTCTCTAGCTTCTCCGCAATTGTACTTTTCCTTAATATTTTCCATCTTACTATCCCACATTTGTCTCTTTTTCTTCCTATACAGCTTGTTACACTCCTTTCTTTTTCCTTTATATGTTTGTTCGTTTTGTCTTGTCGGTCTTCTCCTGTACTTTTCACACGCCATATTCCTTTCATGGAGAGCCTTTCCACATTCTTCATCAAACCACTCATTTCTTTTCGGTCTTCCCTCCTTCCCTAGCACCTTCCCCGATATCTCTACTATGCTTCCTCTTACATTTTTCCACACCTTTTCTACATTTGAATCATTCTCATTGATTTTCAGGAGTGCATTTTCTAGCTCTTTACAATATTTCTCCTTGTATTCCTTATTTTCTAATTTTTTAACATCCCATTTCCCCATTTCACTTTTCTTTATTTTTGGTGTCTTACTAACTTTCAAATTAACTTTGGCCCTTACTAGAAAATGGTCCGTTTCTATCTTTGCTCCCCTCATACTTCTTACATCATTTATATTCTTACAGTGCCTCCTGTCTACCACTACATGATCTATCTGATTCAAATATCGGCCGTCAGGTGATCTCCAAGTACCCTTGTGACATCTTTTGTGTGGATACCATGTATCTGAGACCGCAAGGTTTTTACCATTGGCTAGATCCACTAACCTTCTTCCGTTATTGTTAGTATTTTCGTGTATGGTATACGGTCCACATGCTGGTAGCACATAACTTTCCTTGCCCACCTGGGCATTGAAATCCCCCAATATGACTCTCATGTCATATGATGGTATAGTGTCGATGACTCTCTCTAATTCAGCGTAGAAAATCTCCTTTACATCATCCTCCTTCTCCTCTGTAGGAGCATGTACAGATACAAATGTAACATTATAAAATTTCATCCTAAGTCTAATGAGACAAATTCTTTCATTTATTAACCTATAATCTATCAAACTGTGTTGTACCCTACCACTTAAATAGAACCCTGTGCCAAATTCATGTTTTCCTTCTTCTTTCCCACTATATACAATTGTGTATTTTCCTTTAGATTCCACACCCTTCCCGATCCACCTAATCTCTTGCAGTGCACATATATCCATTTTAAACTCTGTCATTTGCTTTTCTAGTTCCTTTACCGCCCCCTTTCTGTATAATGTTTTAACGTTCCAGGTTCCAATATTCATTACCTTATTCAATTGCCTATTTCCGTCATACTTGGGATTCCATTTCCGAGGCTTCTGAGTTTTCCTAACCTTAACATTTTTTACAGAGATAGGGTGTCAACCTAAACCTAACCCCCTGAGATCCGGAGGACCAATGATTTTTGGTCGAGGTTTACTCCCCTAGGGCGGTTGGTTCCACTACACCTACAGAGGCCCCCCTCCCCCTTGGTTTTCTGTCAGGGTTTCCTTCCCTTAGCCTATGGCTCCCGTTTGAAGGCGCCGGAGACTCGCCTTTCGCCTGTTCTCGTTAGCCACAACACAATTTGGCTTAGGCAACCGACTCGCATCCGCTGCCATCTCCGATGAGATGGCGCAGAGTCGAGAAGGTACCCATGGCCACCAGCATCTCAGAATCTTAAGCTAAGGTTCTGAGAGCCACATGTTGTGTTGCCCAGGGGTCCCCACTAGGAGGTGAGAATCAGACTTGACTGACAGAGCCCTATTTAACGGGACAGCATGCAGGCACTTAACGGTATACACTTATAGGCATTGTGTATCCCACCTGCGCCATATCAGCCCATTGACCCCCGATTTAGACACCCACCAAAGATAAAATTTTGAAATATGACTCATTTTTCTATAACGCAAAGTTTATATCCAAAATTTCAAGAGGGAGAAGACAATTTAATATTTCAGAGTAAAGGATAAAAGAAGAAATATCAACAATACATTTATGAATACCCAAGAGGATATGCGAAGTCGAAACATATGTAACAAAAAATTTTAATATTGCAAAGTATCATATTTGAGTTCTGAATGAATGGTACGTCGCGCCTACAGAGAGAAGTGATTAAACCCCTCAATGGTGTGAATATAGGAATAAATACGTTACTTTTATTTTAGAAACAAATCTAAAGAATGATATATATATATATATNATATATATATATATATATATATATTGTTTATTCATCATGTCAACGCAAACTCCATTGCTTTTGTAGAACAAATGGTAATCTGATTTCTATTTATTATTCGACCGAAATCCGATTCATTACTCGACCACAGTGAAATTTCTATAGAAGATTAAGTCCAAGATACAGAGCTGTTCACAAAATGCCAATTAAGAAAGAAATATCACCACACTTGAAATCGCGAAGAGAATTGCTTTAGTGAGTTTTCATTGATACTACAGGGCTGTTAAACGAACTCCATACTAAATCTAGAGAGTGAAGGCATAATCCGAAGAGAAAAGGAATCAGAGCATAAAAGAAAGGAGTATAGCTCTTCAAGAATTAAGGAAATCATGTTACAAGCTCTGAGTACAAATTCAACCACGAAAAACTTTTGAAGAATGCTAAAAACTAAATAAATAGCTGTACATGTGACGCAAATTTTAATTAACTGAATCGGAGTTTCACTATAGCACAATGAAAACTGTTGAAATACAAGTTCATATCAAAATAGTTCATGTGTTACGTCATATGGAAATATGACACAAAGATTACATAAAACAACTAGTGAAACTACACAAACTTTTATTTTCTTTAACATCAACAATGATCCTCACAGTTCTGAAGCCATGAAGTCATGAAAATTTGAAGTCATGAATCTGAAATATAATTCGCCGTAACCTTTCCACTAAAGTATTGCTGATAGACACCATATATAAACAGGCGAACTAAAATTTCCACCTCTCATGATGAGCGCCCTGTAACAAAGATAAAGAGTTTGTTCTTTTTTTTGGTCCATCGTTTACACTTAAATTTAGAGTCGTGACTCAACGGACATCGCTATGAACTTCTAGTCATGACCACCGCGTGTTAGGGTTTCCCACTGTGCTTGCTTAGCAAGAGTAAAAAAAAAAGGCAGTAAGAAGATTTAAAAAATCTATCCACAAAAAGGGAGTGATACAAGAAATAAAGAGTTGAGAAAGAGAAGAGAGAAAGGATTGGACGAAAGGCATGGTGAAGTGATAGAAAAAGTCCTTGAAGTTTGGACTAGTAAAAAAATCCATGGTCACCTGGTTTGGTTTGCTGTGCCGTTTAAAGAAGTACCGTCACATTTTAGTGAGTAACCGGATCTTAATCTCAAGTGGTTGGATGCCCTCAAGTGACCCTGAATGCCTTTAAAGTGAGTCTGCTACAAATCAACCTTGGATCAGTCGATGGGAATGGGATCCGCGAGAAACATGTGATTGTGTATTTGAGACAGAAACCCACGCACAATGTTGTTGAGTATTTGATGTTAAGTAACGAATGAGTGACTACCTTTGTGATAGAGAATTCTCTAGTGGGTGTCAGTACATAATTTAAGTCGGTTAAGAAACGTTATACTAAAACAAAACTAAATCGATGAATAACATGGAAATTCCATGTTCAGTGTGACATCTATTTTAGACATTTCAGTTTATAAAAATGTTGGATAGCAAAAATTAACGTGGAGGGTCAATTGGATGTCGATGTACCTGATCTAATCCTAGTAACAATTATTTGCGAACTATAAGTCTCGCCCCTAATTAATACTACAAATTTTCTTATTAATTGGAGATGGGAGTCAGGTTTATCTACGGAAAAACTTGGATTGCAATTTTTGTAGAGACATTGTATTGACGAAAATGAAATAACAATATAAGGTTAAAGAAATACATCATTCATCTCATGTACTTAGGAAACTTCTTGATCTTCTAAATGACCGTATGTACTTTGATTTTAAGACTTGATAACCAAGGTGAGGGAGGTCGAATATGTACTCAACTGCATTTCTCCCTTAAACTTCGTTCACAGAGGGAAATGACTCGGTCAGAAGTTAGTTGTGTTCAGTGGAGACAAAATTACTCATATTAAATAAATGATTCCTTTATATTATAGAGACAGGATATGTGTTGAAGATCGCTGCGAAGTTGTCGACCATGAAGAAGGCAACGGTGACGGTAGAGGCAGCGCGGTCAAGCACCTGGTGCACCCAGTCCAGATAATTGCGGCGGCCTTCAAGTCTGTGTCCGGGGCCTTGAGAAACACGCTACTCTTCCACAGCCCTCCACCCTGTGTCTCCCCCACTCCTATACAAGTGCCAAATTCCTCTCCGTTCTCTTGCCAAAACCCGATTCGCCTGGTGGGAAGCAGTTTTCTTTCTCGTTGGTATTTGCCGTTTCGGTCCTACGCACGCTACTGTACTTCAGTTTTAGAGCGGTTCGTGAAGGAACCGAGATACTGTTTAGCTTCAGTTCAGTGACACGGTGAAACTAATACAGAATGCAGATTACTATTCATTTCACGCAACTCATCGACTTTTTAAATTATGTCGAAGTATTGAAAGGACTAGAAACTATTATAAACTTAATAATTTTTTAAAATTGATTTCCAAGAAATTACCAGTCACGTTTCACTATGTACGTAGCACTAATATTAATTATTTGACAATGTACCGATCTGATGTCGTTGAAGTGTAAACTTGGAGAAGAATGTAAATTGGACTCAATCATTTTTCAGTACGTTGTTGTGTTCAGAAGCGCGCTAGTCAACCTGGTAGCGATAAAACTTCCCTTTTTAGGAAATAGATTTCTTGAATAATAATAATTATTATTGTTACCGCAACAATGTATTACATTTGTTGGTGACTTTGGAAAATAGTCTGATATGATCTACACGAGCCAGTACACTATTTACCCGTCACCCGTGAATAGAAATTTATGAGATTTCCCTAAAAGCACTCAGGGGGTAATTGGAGTTCGTTTAATGTGAGTATCTCCGAGGGTGGAAATATCAATGCATCAAACTTCGTAAAATTGTATGAAACGGTTCGGAAGATTCTCATCCAAACTCCCGAGAGACAGTGAATGATATATGCTACTATAACACTAAACAAACTAATAATTATGACCGAATAACATTAATTTTACACATATAATCGAAGTTAATGTTTATAATCATTGAATACTAAAATTCAGACTAGCACCTGGAACTTTTGTGTTTTTTATGAAGTGTTTTTATTTATTTTTCTTGTTCCAAAGAATGAATTAAAGTTACAATGTTGATTGCGGAATCAAATATACAACAAAAGATTCTTTGGCTTTGTTCTCAAGTGATTTGTAGAAGGTATCATCCAGTCATTCAGTGCTCAATAGTGCCTCCCAAAAACGTTTTGGAGAAGTTCTGATTTTTCCTCCTTCGTGGTGTTTTAGGGCACTGATTACGAATTTCAACTTTGTACCTTCGAGAATATTCGGGAAATATGAAAAAAATATTTAAAAATCACGATCTTTTTTAGTTTTTCATTTATTGCATGAAAAAACCGTGCACTCTAGGAAGGAAAAATTCTTTGTAAAAATCAACTAGACAAAATTTCCTTCAACAACTATTCGTTCATTTTATTCTCAGGAGGATAACTAGTCAGACGGCGTTGAATTCATACACCGGCATTTTGAAAATTATTGTCCAAATCTTGTGAAAAAATTTGAAACTTTGCTTCATTTTGTTTTTCAAGATGTTGTTTACGATTTTTAACTTTCCCACTTCGTAATGAGGCAGGAAATATCATAAAAACACGAAAAACTACAAAAAATGCCTCTTTCTAGGATTTTGCTTATTTCAACCATTACGTTTGCAGCAAGAAACTAGGAAAATTTCCTATAATCTATCCCCGTACGCTTTTTCTATCGGGCAAATAGTTTACCCGTTATAAAACATTGAATTTATACTCCAGGACGTTCCCGAGATGTTTTGGAGAATTGTTGAATTTTTGGTCCCTTGAATGTTCTTTTAGGATGATAGTTACAAATTTCAATATTTCCTTCTCAAGAAAATCGGAAAATATAAAAAATGGCAAAAAAATTAATTGGATTTTTGTTTACTTTAAACATATTAATAGTGCTCTCTTCGAAGAAAACGTTTCATTACAAAAAGGAGGGAGGTAAAATTTCCAACAACTTATTCCTACACGCTTTCTGTCAGACAAATAATTTGCCCGTTATATGGCGTTTACTTTATACTCCAACAATTCCTTTAAAGTTTTGGTTAAGTTCTTTTTTCTTTCTTTTTTTGCTCCTGCATGTTTTTTTTGGAGGGGGAATACAGATTACGAATTTTAAATTTTATTCGTGACACACGTTTGAGAAATATGAAAAAGATTATGCAAATTCCTTGTTTTGTTTTGCTCATAAAATGTCTACTATGCACTTTTCGAATGAAATGTTTCATTATTGCAATAAACGTATCAAAAATTACTTCAACTCTACGTACGTTTTTGTCAAACTAAAAGTGGCCGTATGTATAATGATAATCATTGTTGTATTCATATTCTTCACTTTTTAATTCTTAAAGATCTTGGCTGCGTGGTAAAAACACCTAATGACTGAACTAGCACAGATTGTCACATATACATAAAACTCTTGTGACACACATTAAGCAAATGTCAGTAATATTCCATTTACGGTTAAAAATTTCCTGTCTGACACATTAATTCAGTTCACACTTAACTCATTCGTAATCCTGTTATTTTACTTACGAGTTTTATTTACTTAAATGTTTCAAGTAGTTCTTATTTCCGGTCTCTCTCTAGTAATGTTATGTACAGATTCGTATGATAAATTGGTTCACCGGATCAGGCCGGATGGAAGTTGCGTACAAGCTTGGGAGTCGAGGCGGGTGGTGCAGTGGATAGCACACCTGCGGCCAGAGCAGGAACTCCCGGGTTCGAGTCCCGATCCGTCGCAATTTTCACCTGGCTGTTGACGTTGTACCTCCACGAGTAGTACTCGAAAGTTGTGAGTTAAAACTTTAATGTTAGGTTTTACTCATGTGTGCATTAGTGTTTTTTGGTATAGAGTCTCATATGAAATACCAAAAGAACGTGTTAAATGTTTTGTGAAACAAAATTATTTAATAAAGTTGTAATGGATCACTGTCACAAGTTTTGAAAGTGGATTGTATTAAAAAAACAAGAATTGTGACACATTAATTGGTTCTTCGAGTATTGTGACACGTTAATTGGTGTTAACAAAAAAAAATGATTGGGTCATCAACCCATCTCGTGGCATGTTTAAAACGACGTGCACTTCCAAGATCGCGTTAAATGACTTCTCAGATGTGTGTCATATTGAAAGGACTGTACTAAGAGATGAGATTCGTGTGTTAATTGGTGATTATTTCAGAGATTTAAGAACCGTTCTTTTTTGCTGAAATCTCTCCCAAGAAATGTGCGTTCTACATTTAATAAAATTATGAACCACTGACATATGTGTTTCGAGAAAGTTGTCGAATAAGTCAAAAATACTCTAAAACGATTACACATCTGAGCACTGCTCACCGACAACAAACATCGGAACGATACAAATGAAGAAGTGCCCATAAAACATTATTTAGCCTACTCCAATTAAAGTTTGTATGAAAGAAGAGTTCGTTATAGTATGGATCAGTGTGATGAATATTTACAATTTATTGAAAAAAAAGAAGCATTTTCTTTCATTATCACGTTGATTTAATCTGTGTTGTTGATTTCTATGGTCTTGCAGTATCTGTGGGTTGTTTCTCTATGTCGGTTTAATCCGTCCAGTAATCTGAAATAAGTACAACACTAAAACATCGTTCCTCTGCTTCACCTATTCTGACGAACTGACAAATGCTGAGAAGCTTACAAATGCTTCGTAATGTTAGTACTTCTACACTGCTATTTACTGATTTTATTTACTGAATATCCGTATAGACACCGAAGCAAAGAATTACGGAAAGAAAATGAGATAAAGGAAAGAGAACGATTTCTGAACCGATGAACACGGTACTATTCCAGCTCAAGTAAACCATTGAAAGTCCACAGTAAAAATCAATGTTTGTTAACTATATCCCCCGGTATACAACAGAACAAACCAAGAAGTCAGTAGACGTTCAGTCGTGACAGCAGCTATCCACACCTTTACCTGGTGGTGCTCATTGAGGATGGTCACACGGCTGAATTGCTGACAATGCATCCTGAAATGACGAGTGCCATGACCGCCTGAAACCGGCAACTTGGGCATTCTTTATGATTTAGAAGGACGAAGAAGTTAGTAAATCCAAATAATGTGACTTGGAGAACACATTTTCTGCTAGTGCGCATCTGAGGTTGCGGTATGAACGTGAAGTGCAGAGCCATGCGCCATTCAAGGCTGAAGCACGGCGACCGTCTCGATCTACGAGCTGCTGCTCAGCTGATCACTTTGCACTTTGGCATAGTCATTTGCCCCGTGACACATCGTTTGCGCGATACATACATGTCGTGAGGATAATTGCTCTATGATATTTTGTAAAAGGATTATCATCTTAATACATACATATAATATATATTTGAATAAATGCTGTTATTTTATTTTTTCTCATTTCCTCATTGGTATCAACTGAGAATGTTATCCATTAATGTTGGAGGTTATATAACATTAGTATTGGTGTGTACACTCAATCCCTTATTTTCACTTATGTAATTCAAAAATAGTTTTTAGGAAACACGAATTTCCCATTTCACACCTTTAGGGATGAATTTTTATAAATCCTTTCGTAGCGGACATTTTTGATAATTTCTTTTGCTACGCTCTTCCCCATCACACACTCATAGGGGCGTCGTGCATCTCATGTGGTCCGAAGGGTACATTATGTAATTGGAAATACGATTAATCATCTCAGAATACACAATAACCATGACTCGACACTAATATCAGTCTTTTTACTTATTTTTTACGTCCCGACCTTTCCGCATCCAGCTCCAATAATACCTTACTCCTATGGGAATCCATCTTGAACGGCATTGGTAGTGGAAACATCTCGGCAATCCTAAAACTATGCATCTGATACATTTATATTTTTTTTATATTTCAATATTAGTTTTCAATTATTTTTATCCATAAACCCATTTCCACCCGCCCACCCAAAGGGTGCTAGTGGTGTGTTTGATTCATGAGGGCTGAGTTCAGACTTACACAATTTCACTATCAACTCAGCGACGTCGAAAATTATGGACTCGTCACTAGAATGTCATGTTCGATTTTTTTTTCATGGCATCCCCTTCCCTAGGGGTGCCGGAGTTTATACGGGCTGATTGTGGACTTTGACGTCTTCGAGAATCCTTCTACTAATTTCAGCGGCACTGCAAACTACGATCTAATCACTAATAACGGCCACTTTCGATTATTTTTCCATTTCACTCGTTTTCACCCCCAATACAAAGGGTGTTTATTTTTCACGGGGGTTGATCACGAGCTTAAGTGGCATTGAGAATGTCACACTTCTCAGTGGACCGAACAATGTCTCACTTTGAGTGGACCCAATAATGATGTATTCAACACCACTATCGGTCGTTTTTTTTGTTTACCTGTCCTTCATTCCCACCCCTTCCTTAGGGATGCTTTGGGTATATTATTTGCATTGTGGACTGATTGTTAACTTAGAAAGCATGTGGGACGTCCTCATTCATCCCAACGCCACCGAAAACTATGGTTTCGAATTCTTCCATTAATTTAACATGTCATCCCTTTTATCACCCCCTCCCTAGGGTGCAAGGTATGTCTTATCCTCATAATCCTTGTTGTTATATAGTCAGTCATCTATGTATCAAGTTTGGTTGAAATTACTCAAGGCACTCTAGTTATGGTGGGATACATACATGAAACATTCCAACCCCTATTTCATCTCCTAAGGGACGGATTTTCATAAAATCGTTTCTTAGCGGATGTGTACTCCCTAAAAGAAACCTACCTGCCAAATTTCAAGTTTGTGGGCTTTGTAGTTTATGAGATTTCGTGTTTAGTCAGTGAGTGGTATTTCGCTTGTACTCAGAGAGAGAGAGAGAGCGTGCGCGCGTGTGCACGTGTGCGCGCGTGCGTATGTGTGCGCGTGCGTGTGTGTGTGCGCGTGTCTGAGAGAGAGAGAGAGAGAGTGAAATCATTTCCTTATATGAGCACCACTTTATTCATCAAAAGATACCGTTAAGCAGGTTTCATCACCCCCATCACCACCGATATATCTGGGAGTAAACAAAAGAATGAAATGATTCCCATGCAAATTTGGTTACGACTTTGATCAGAATACACTAGGAAATTCCCATTTTAAGGGTTAGTTCAAGTAAGCTAAGTCGAAGTTTAAGAAAGGGTGAAAATCAAGTAATNCCCCCCCCCCCCCCAAGAACACTACTCACGGGAAAAATCTACCCCGGAGTCTGCGAGTACAAAGTGTTACCCTGCGGTGGCACGTTGCAATGTCTTCTTTTTTCTTCGATCTCCTCCTACGTTCTTCACACAAGATCTGCTCTCGCTTCAGATCTCCACGCGCAGAGCGCATGGCTGAGAGTGGGCGTCCGCGGACCCCTCTTTGTTCTCTCCATCCCCTCCCCGCCAGCGCGTCAGCGCTAGAGATAATTTGCACCGATTCATATCATGCAATTTTCGCCGCTAGTTCTTTTGTTATGTGCAGCGCGTCTATTCATGGGATGATTGCACTTTCCCGCGGCCGCGTCTTCGCCCAAGACTAATGTTCCCTATTAGTTTTATGTAAACTGTAATTCTAAGACAATATTTTATGATTAATCACACTGTTAAATAATCCACCCGTTTGATATTTCATACACGTCGAATTTCCTGTTAATGTTGATCCGGGCTTAATATACTGGGAATTTATCTGTATTATTTATCCTTGTTTCAAAGAACGAAAGTAAAAAATGGTTTCATTGTTTTTATCGAAATTTAAATCGTAGAATACAATCGTATTTATATATAACTCGTCTGGGGGCAGAGTAAGTTAATTTTTAAAATAACATAACAGCAATTTATTTTTCGTGACACTGCCATTAAGGGTAAATCGACAGCATTTTTTTAGCAATTCGTGTGTGTTCAGTGTAACACGTATGCTCAAATATTTAGTTGGTAATGAATGTCCACCGGGGGAACTATGAGTTTTTTATTGTTTTTAAACGTAAAACTACCCGTGAAAATCATTGATCCAAAGAATAGTGAAAGAATAGTAAAAAAATTCTGGCAGTTGTTCTCTTAAAACAACAATTTTCCTCAGGAAAATGGAACGCATCTGTTGCACCCAAAATGAATTCCGTTTGGGTTCTGTGAAGTTCATGGAACTCATACGACTTTCTTGGTCTTTGAATATTGATTTCTTTGAAATTCTCGAATTAATCAAGACTTCTTAGCTGTATGTCACTACATTTCGAACATGGATTGTTCTAAAATATTTTCCTATCAATAAACTGAGGAGATACATATTAACATGATCGATTTAAGTTTTGTCATTCAATATTAAACGGGCAAAGTAAAATAAAACAAATACGAACCGAAGAGAAAATATTTACACGTATTCATCGTTCATGCACACCCACTAGCGTTTCTACTCTTCACAAACATCGAAATCTTGGGTTTGTTCAAGAAATTATCCGATAACTAGCCGTATTTCTGGACATCATTCACTAAAGTTGCAGCTGATGGTCCAACATAAAATAAAAAGCAATCTTGGCTTGCAGCGCACTCAAGAGACGTTGAAATTTCCAGCTCTGTATTATCTAATATTTGAAAAGTGTAGTAGTAGTGTGCGTGTGACCATTGGTCGGTAGGCAGCGCGCGCACATTGGCTGATATGGTTTAGAGAAGTGGGGGGAAGCAACTCTGCCCCCGCTGCTCGTCGCCTCCGCCGACTCCACCAACGTCGCCTTCGCTGGCGCCCGTCGGCCGCCACCACCGTTGCCAATTAAGCGTAGTGAATAAAAGGCACGAGCAGCCGGAGGGGCCCGCCAGTCGTCTGCCTTGGACTTCCATTCAGTGCTTGTGTTATCCGTGCAACTGGAGTTCATCCGTCTACAACTGTAGTGTTGTGTCAACTGTTTTCATTCCACACTCCACTCCGGATACCTTACTCTCTGGTGAGTGCGCAGTGTTTTGAAAGATATGCGCAGCGTTTTGTTTGTTGTCATTAGGGATAAATGTACCTCGTAGCAGAACCTCATAAGCGAGACTTGAAAAATTTGCTTTGTCCTGAACAATGTGCAAGACGCGTTTTTTGAATTTTGTTCTTCAATGTAACTATCCACTGAGAATATTCCTTTTCGGGAAAAACTTGTCACATTTCAGACGTGAACTTTGACGAAATAGGCCCGTTACTATCAAAATCCAATATTTGTGTTATTTCTGTGTATAGTTGTGAGGAGTTTCCAAATAAAGGAAATTAATTTGAAAAAGTTTTTTTCTCAAATAAGTACTTGGAATTCAAAATTTGTGTCCAGGGTTCAAAACGAGACTTTGGGTCGTAAGAATTGCAAACTTTCTTTTCGTGTTCTGCAAGCTGGTGAAAGTAGGTTTCTGCGCGAGTATTGCGCAGTGCGCTTTGGGTTTCCCCTGTCTGATGTTCTAATGAGAAGTCGGAAACTGATTATTTCCGGTCAAACGACCAATTTCTCAATTCCTAGTGCTGCGGCGATATTCCGCAATTGATAGGGAATTTTGCTGATATATTGGAAATGTTTTAACATCTATGTTGCCATTCTCCCGGATATCGTGGTTTGTTTACCTTCAGCGGGAATAAGTATGTCAGCACTGTTGCGCGAGCATTCTTTCGACTTGGCCTACTAATCGATCCGTTCCCGTTCGGACTCCTGTGAATTCTAAGTTGTTCTCTGACCACACACACTTGACAGTGAAGTGTTTACTAAGTGTGACACTTTGTTTTCAAAATTTATTTCTCTCTTAAATTATTTACTTTTTCAAGCAAATTGTTCAGTACAAAATAACAGAACCTTGTTGATTAGACAATTTTATGTTTGGTGTCAATTTTCTGTTCAATATCAATAAAATGAGAAAAGTTTGTTTCATCGATTTTTTTTTCAAACGTGAAAAGTCAATTTTAGACACATTTAAATTGTTAATTGACTGCCGTAAAATTTGTGTTCGGATCATTGAGGGATGTAAAATGAATTAGTTCTGTCATCTCGTTAGCACGTGGAGGCCGAGAGGACATCTCAGCGCTGCGACCTAGCGAGTGAAACCGGGGCGACAGACGGCCTCTCCTCCGCCTCCCTATCCTCTCGTCGTTCCCGCCACGCGATCAATACACGCCGCCTCTCGCCGAGCCGTACGCGTCGGCGGCAAGGTCACGAGCACTCGCGACCGCGCCCTAGAGTACACCCCCGCACATGCGCGCACAAGGGATAGGAACAAGCGCACATTCATAACGATCGACCCACCATCCCTCACGGGAGTTCCTATCCCGTGTTTTTCCACACCCGCCTCTCCCTCCACCCCACCCGGTTTTTGACTCGTGACATTCTCATCCCCTTTTCGTCTGGAGTCAGCCTACCCTCTCTCTCTCTCCCCTCTGCGGTGGCGGGAAAGCGTTGCCTAGGCAACGGGAAGGATGGTTCTTGGTGGCAGCGGGCGGGCGAAGCCCGCGCGCGGCGGTGCGGGGTTGAATGACCCGCTTG
>NNCF01128681.1:163292-230048 GCA_002313205.1 Laupala kohalensis | reverse complement strand
GTAGTGGCGTGGCGGGTACGAGTTGAGCGCGCGGGAATGTACACGGCATTAGGCATTCGGATCTTGCAGAACGTGGAACGGTTAGGATTAGCGCCGACTTATTTGTTTGTTTACTAAATTGGAAAAGAGGTCTAATGTTGCAGTTAACTCATGAAGTGTTGTTTTGTTACAGTTTCGCCCCTTATGTCTTTGGCAAGTGTTCAACACCCAACGGAGATGCACGGTCACGATCACCACCACCATAGGTATGTATCTGACTAATTTCTTATGTAGATTTATCACGTGAACTGAATTTCCGAGTGGTCCATTTCTGGGATGGTTTTTTAAATATATATTGTTTATTTTCAGCCGCAGCATCGGCAGCTCTTTGGAGGAACTGGGATTCTTTGGTAGTGATGCAGTTTTATCCATTGAAGAACTTCGCCTCCAGCTCAACTCCTGCTTCACGTGAGTACATTTTATTTTCAAATATAATTCCGACACAAGAAGTTATCGAAATGACCTGGTGGTCCCTTGTTTAATGAATTTTCTCTAAGGGATGTATTTTTTTAATTTTTAGGTGTGGAGTTAGTTGGTATGAAGACCATGTGTCACTGGACTGCAGAGAATGTGGTGGGTACTCCCTGGAAAGACCCTGCCCACTCTGTGACGGCCAGTGTTCTGCTGTTTGGAAACGTGACCTTACCATGGTAAGTGTTTTTATTGTGATGTATACTCTTCCAGTAAAAATATGAAATGTGTAATACTATTTCTAGAAGAACACATTATCTAAATGATTTGTGTGTTTTTTTGCAGTCTCATGCATCTGGTAAAGCCCGTTGGGAAGGTAGCTGTGCCCTCTCCAAGGTAGAACCTAAGAGGCTTATCAAGTCCATATCTGCTGAGGAAGAATCTCACTTGTGCAGTCGGTTGGAAAAGCTGGGTGCTAGTTCGTGATGTTCTTGTCCCTTAGTGACTTAATGGACCTCACTGCAGCATTGACTGATTACAGCAGCAGGACCCACATCCCTGATCATTGTGAGACTGAGGTTTTGCATGCCTAGAACATGCATCAAACCATTCTGCACTGCGTGGGCTCGACATGATAGACATTGTTCTTTTATGTGTAAAGGAGTTCTCTAATCATGAATTGCAGTATTGTCTTGTTGAAATATGCTGAGCTTTTGTAATTTATTGGTTTATTTGTGAAAATATGCTATAATTTAGCTTGAGTATTTCATAAGTACTGTTAGAGCTACTGTCGGAAGACTGGTTATTAGATGTAACAGGTCTTCATAACCGTTGAATCAGTGTATCTGTTACATTGTATCTGAAATGGTATTTAGTTGCTGTATGAGCTGCTACTGTAATTTTATTATTATTTATTCTTTGTACTCTGGAACTGTTTTGTAAATAACTTGAAATAGATCTGTTTTTTGGCCATGTGAAAGGCTAGTATGCAAGTTTTTTTAATCATATTTGTCAAATTTATTTTGGTGTTGAGAAAATTAATTACTTTCTCTATAATATATTATTTATATTCAGTTCAAATGTGTACATGTTGACATCCTGTATGTAAATTGCAAATATTGTATTTAAATTCTTGTTTCCATTGAATCAGTCAAAAATGTGTTAAGTGTGCAGCTTTTTATATATAGTTAACTAGTGAACTTGGTTTGTCCTTTGTCAATATTTGTATTATGTGCTATTCTCTTTTTTTTATATAAAAGAAATTACTTTAATATGTGTTTTTATTGACCTTACCCATTTCAACATATCATTATTAGAGTGATTTAAATACTTGAATCACAAATTAAGTATATCAGAACTTAGGTAAATTTTTAATCACTTTACTTCAGTACATTATTTCTACAGATTAATCTTGATTACCATTAGAAGTATAACTTGGTTGATGCCTGTTAAGTAACCTCATGTACTTTTGCAGTCTCCCTGTAATTCCTTTTTTAAAAACTTTGTCATCGTAAATTGAAAAATTGGGAGGAGAACTGGTTACTATATGGAAAACTCTTTTAAGTATGTTAATCAAGTTAACATATGCTAAATTAATATCATCAGTGTAAACAATGGATGAAAAAAATCCCTTATCTCTTAAAAGAAAATAATTCTTGCGAGAATGTAAAACTTGTTTAATGTTTGCTTCCAGTTCTCTTGCAGCCATTTCTTTTTGTTTTTGATCCTCCCTCTTTTTTGAAGCTCTGATAGCATTATCTGTGATCAGGTCTACAAAGTTCTCAACAAATGAATCTGAAAACAAAGCTTCACTCTCTGTTGCTCCTTTCTTCTTATATCGCAGGGCACTGTCTGCACACGCTGAACACAAGGTTTCACACAAATCCTTGTTACATTCCGTTGAGCCACAAGCTGGAAATTGGAGAAGAGAATTATAATAGTCAATATCCTACCAAGCAATACAGGTGGATAATGTCATACTGAAAATTACATGTGTAATAATAATACATTGCTCTACTAAAATATTGCCATGTCAATATGATTAATCTTTTTCTGAATGCTGCTTCAATATGATAGTATACAACTGCAGCATATTACAAGAAGACAAGTAAGTTCTTGCTGGTATTAACTTGAAAATTGTTGACATTTTGTATTTTTGGAAATAATACAATATTCTAAAAAGGAAGTTATGTCCTAAAATGCTATTAGTCTCTACGATAATTTTGGATGAGACTATAAAAACTGATTTGTAAGAGGTCATAATTAACAAATATTTTTCATTGATCTGGATAGCAAAAATTGAACTCGTCTCACTTTTCCATATAAACAGCATTAATAATGAAAACAAAAATTGGTTTATAATAATTGCTTGTAACTTAAATTTAAAAAGAAAGTTATTATTGCAAAATAATGGTTCCTTTTTATAGAATTATCCTACAATCATAATATAATAAATATAGCTGGAGGAATGAGTCCATTAAAATATTTTGTATTTCACATGTTTCAATTTAGTTTTTAACAATTATTGTCTTTTTCCAAATGTTTCTAAGATAAATAAAGAAATTTCCATTATTGTCATTATTTTATAAGCAAATAGTTAATCTCCACACTGTAATTTTTTAATTATTTGATCGGTTAGAAGATTAACACAATTTTGTTACATAAAAAAGGAAACTAGAACACCTAGATCATGTTGAGTTTAATCAATTCGTTCATTCTTTTGGTCTGGTCACATGGTGGCTCTTACAGTAATGACAAAGTACAGAGATCCATCCATACCAGATGAGGACACATAGAGGAAATATTGGGGAAAATAAAATAAAATGACCTTGTAAAATATATATTGTCTTAATATGATGTCACTTAATAGATAAATTAAATTCTTAAGTGTTTTAAGTATAAGAAACAATTAGACATTGAAAATTGTAACTGAAAATAAATGATGTCTGAGATACAAGTAAGAAATAAAGGGAAAGGTTTGTTTAATATAATATTGCTTTTATTATCATTAAAATAAACATATATGAGCAACCTACCAATAGAACATATTCAAAACAATTAGGACAATAATTTCTAAGGCAGTCCTATATACAAGTTACTTCTTGAGGTGACACAAGGAAGATGAATTATGTAGCATTGTAAAGAAAAATAGTCTCCACTTCTGTTCATCAGATATACTGATGAGATAGGAAGGTGAGAAGAGTCAAACTTATTTAGGACTATCATGTCTTCTGTCTAGATATTCAATGATCGGTAAAGAAAGTAGCATTACCAAAATCTTAGATCTCTTCAATTTAATATAAAGACCAAAATACAAGAAAGTAAGTAATGTATTGTAAGTATTGATTCTAAAACAATTACAGAGTGTTTCTCTACATTAATATAATAATATTTTAAGATTGGCTGGTAACATCATGTAGCTAAGAAAGTATTCCAAAACTTGAGTTGAATATATAGAGGTGTCCAGTAGGGACATTGGGGATCAAAAGTTGGTGATGGGGTGGGGAACATTCGTTGACAATTTTCATTTACAAGACATTTTCTGCATATTTCCACTAAGTATGATTTAAATAATGAAATAAATCAAAGGAAAGACAATCGGTGACTACCACATTAGGGATGGTGTAATTATTTTTATAATAATTCTCAGTTTTAGACAGTTATAATGAAATTTTTATCTTTTCTCAAGAAAAGGGAGGGCGACAGCATCCCCATGACCCCCATGATGCTGCCACTGGAGGTGTCAAGAAGTTCAAAGTTAATGCAAGCATATTTATATGGAATCTATTGAAGTTGCATTAAATTGTGTAAAACTACAAGGAAATATATTCTGATATTCAAAAAAGTAATAAAAAAAAATTCATTATTTAAAATATGGAAATTCACATATGGTCACATTTAAAAAATTAATATTAATTTTTTTTTCAATATAAATATTTTTTTAAATTAATATATCATGGGTATGGTTTACTTTTTTTATCTGTCATGAGACTGGTCAAAGTAATTTTACTAATTTTCTGAGGATGTAAAAAGGTGTGATTTTGTCCGTTTTGTGGAGTAATTTTTTATAAACATAAGTTTTTCACCATAATATATTACATAGAATCTCAAGTACAATTCATTTGAGCAGTTTTTGCTAGATTATGAATAGATAAAAATACTTTAGGAATTTACAGGTTAATCACTCCAATAAAATATTGTATCAGTTTAGTCGACAATGTACCCAGATTCTATTCTTACTCAGAACACACATTTGGAGTTGAAAGGAAAAAAGATAGTCGAGGAGTAGAACATGGAATCTAGAAATTCATCCGGATTAAAAATGTAAGAAGTAAGAAAGTCTAATAAAACAGTTGCCATATTATATAAATTACATCATTAGGCAATATTAAGAGTACTAGGAGAGCTAGTTGATGCACAAAGAATGTTTGAAAGGAAGACATGAATAAAGGATTGTGTGATATCAAGGTTAATGAAACTAAGAAGATATGGTACCAAATTTTGTGTATTAATAACATTGAATAATTTACAGAAAAATATAAGTAAAGATGTCACTCCATTCAGAACATTCAAATCTCCAGAATACAAAAGAGGACAGTTCAGACAATATGATATTCTGGTATTAGGACAGTCTATGAGATAAGAGGAATTTACAGAAAAAGCATCCCCTTATCTCTGTTAGATTTTTCATAGATTTTCCAAAGTCTGTAGCTTCCCTGTCAGGACTGAATCTTTTCTATGGCAATGGAAGATGATTAGCATAAAGAAATAAATTTTTTGTTCTTAATACTTGACCAATACTTCTGTTAATTTAAAGATAAAATTTCTTACTGCATTTTTTGCTGTATCTTCAAAAAAAATAATGAAACAAGATGATTTCAGAATACTATTTCTTAAACCATGAAAAAAAGAACAGTTTTCTTGAATGTAAATAAGTTAAAGAATTTGAAGTTGTATAAAAGTGTGTAAACACTGTCAGGAAAGAAATGAACGAAGTTATTTTCAATTTTTCACCTGAATACATCAAAACTGTACTTCACTATTTGTTAAAATTATTGCAAAAATATATTTATTCAGAGATTTCTTCCAAAACATTTATTTCCTACCACTGCTGATATTTCATTATTATTTATGTCTCACTCAGGTAAAAGTTCATACATAATAGCAATGTTCGAGAATGTTTTAATATAATCACGTTTACACACAACATCATTGTTAAAACATCCCCACAAACTGTGCATCATAAAAAACATGTCAAAATGTGTAACAGACTCTATTAACAGATCAGGATAGACCCTTCATAACTCCATTAACAATCTCAAATCTGTATTTATTTGTTTTACATTTAACAAGAGATGATGCTTATCATCAACAGAGGTGGTGTATTTACTCCCAAGGTAAATGGGAGAGTTTGATTCTCCACTTGTCTAAAACTGAGTAAGGTTTTTTCTCCATTAATCCGTTCGAAGATTTGAGACCTGGCAACCCAACAGCTTGGGGCACACAAATGATTGGCCTCAGAACATTCCATTTGCCACTGACTTCATGCAAATTAATGTGATGGTCCCTTTTTACTTCCAAAAAGTAAGTTAGTTTATTACCCTCCTCATAGACAAAAATCCAGTTTGAAACTGTTTTTTTTTTGTAACGTATTTTTTTATACTCGTATTATTATCGTCTCTCCTGCCCAATTCTCTCACCCAATTCATGTAGTTATGAGAAAAAGCAAGTCTCATAACATGATCCTGGCGTATCAATGTAAGTTATTAATTAATTAATTATTCAATAATAAATTAAATAGATAAATAAATACATTTTTGAGCAATATTTTGTCTTAAAACATATAATATTGATCAATGATGTCAGTAATATACATTGTGTCCTTCACTTCAATGAAATCTAATATATGGAAAAATCATTCAACGATCCAAGCTCAGTCTTTCTCTAGCTAAATAGTGGTTAAAGAGACTTTTTTAATTTACAATTTCCTGAATGAAATAAGTAATAAATGCCAGAAGAGAAGTTTCAATAATATAAGAAATATTTTCCAGTAGATACCCAGAGCTACCCAGGAATTATGCATCAATAAATAATTGAATAACAACAAAATAGTAAGTAAATCATAAATTATTGAAATTGAGTGAAGACCTTGAGAGACAATTTTGCTTATTATTTCTTACGTGCTTCTGCTTTAGGTAGTTTGTACTTTCTTCTCAGTCTTCTCAAATGAACTTCTTCATTTTCAGCAATTGTTAAAACCAAATGAGGTCTTAATCCCCTATTAACCATGACAGTTGCACCATTTAAATCCATGTGAGTAATACATAAGTATCTATTCTCATGGGCTTTAGTTAATTCTCTGCGATCTGAAATGTATTGAAATCTTATGTCATAACATATTACATATTGCATCTAAAAAAATTATACCTTGAGAACTGGTATTAAAAAAGTATAATGTTTTTATTATCAGGTCTAATTAAATAAATTTTTTACTGACAGATCAAAAGTTTTCTTTGTACACTATGGCAATTTTCAATATTTCATTTGGTAAAAAAATGTTGCAAATACTTAAAATCATTTATACTCATATAATTTTAGTTTTGAAATAACATACAATGTGGCAAGTAACATGACAAGAACACATCAGTCAAACAAAACAAGTAATAATACTGTGAAAAATAAAATAATTTCTTTTTGCAGGTAATATTTGAAACAATTACTTCTACAAGAAATGTATATTATTACAAAACTAATTGATGAAATTTTTGTGATATCTATATGATTACTTAGAGAGTTAACAAAAGTTGTTCTCAATATACTCACAATTTTTGGTGACTTTACATTTTAGACAACATAAAAAATTTTCTTTTACATGATTTGGTGGTATAATTGGTGATAGGAATGAAAGCTTTAGACAAAAAGTTATAAATTAGAAAAGGTTTATAAAATTTACAGTAATTAAGAAAATAATTGAATAAAAATTTTGAAACTCAAGGACAGAGTTCAGAATGAATGTATGTAAATTACACATAGATTTGAATTTGATACAACTGTGGTTTTTATAATTTTTTAACTAAACCTCTGTAATAGACCAAGATTTAAAAAATAGATCTCCCCTACCTTCTTGGAAAAAATTGCGAAGTACAAATAAGTATAAATAATCATAGAAAAAGTAACAATAGTACAAATAATTTGCTGAACAACAATTTGAATTGAATATATTTCCTTTCATTTTATGCCAACTTCATCAAAATATATTCAGTCTTTCCCAAAATACCACCCCTCAAACCTAAATTTAACAAACCTTATAAAATATAACATTTTTCTCTCTCTATTAAATCCATTTATTTAGTGCCAAATCAGTTTGGTAACTTTCAGTGAGATTTAAGTGTTTACCTAGAGCATAACAATCACCAAAGATTTCTGTGTAAGAAACAAAACATCCAGTACGTGCCATATCATTAATTTTATCTCGAGATAAAAAATAATAATGAACTCCATCAGTTTCATTTTCTTTTTGTTTTCTTGATGTATGACTTACAGCAATATATACCTATGAATATGAAAATCATGGTGTTTATTAACAATATGTCAATATTTAATTGTATAAACAATAATAATAACAACAATGCAAAAATAAACATTACCTTATTTGGAAGAGTCTCTCCAGCAAATCTGGTTAAATGTCCTTTCATTGATGCTTCTGGCCCAACTAAGATTACAATTGGTAATTGTCTCTCATCAATAGGAATTATATATGGTTGAACAATTGGCTCATTAATTTGTTCCATCACTAAAAGTAAAGTGTGGTATCGAGAAGCTATGATTCGCTCATCAGGATCCAAATTAATTTTTGCTTCAATCTTTTTCCATGCAATGAAGAAAATTGATTTTACTGCATGTGTATGAATGATCCAACTTTTATTTATGTTTCCTATATTGTACCACACTTCAAGCAGTGTTATATTTATGAAATAACAATTGTATCCAAACTACAATTATATTTTAAACCCTTGAATTTTTTCTCTAAGTTGAAAAGAAGAGACCTTATTAGGAAGAGAAAAGAATTAACATGATAAAAAATAAATTGCGATTATTGGCCCAAAAAAATTTTCCAATATTTTTCCAGCAATAATTTTCCTTAATATATCAGGAATTATCTACGAAAAAATTCAGGCTAATAATCGAAAATAGTGAAACATTACACATAAATCCTAATTAAATACCTAAAATTACAAGTTCAAGATATTATTTTAACAACTAGTTCCTTTAATAGTTTTTCTTTTGGGTATAAAAATATGAAGGTGAAAAATATCCAGGTGAAAAATAAAAATTAATAAAATCTATTTTTGAAATTAAATCCACAGAGAGAAGATAAAACAAAATATAACAGAATATATTGCAACATTTAAAAATATGTTTAAAAAAACTGGAATTCACATTAATCAATAAGTATTTGTTTTTTACTGATGGGGAGGGATACTACTTTGATTCACTTACCTGAGACATTTAAAATCCTCTCTAATGACAAGGAGGGGTGAAAATTGTTTAAAGGAAATGTCCAAAACACATATGCGATTCTAGCACTTAAAAATTGTATTAAAATTATTAATTTTTATGAATTCTTTTTGGTTTTTAAATTCTTTTATCACCAAAAAACAATTTAATAATCCAGAGTATTATCTGATAATATACACAACACTTTTGCTATTAGAAAGACTGACAAAATGACATATGAGAAATTTTACTTACTTGTGACATTGGACAAAAATATTCATGTGCAATATTTGTCCTAGTAGAAAAAATCAAAAGTTAAGAACCATACTAAAAGTGATCACATTAACTTACTTTTGACACACAATAATGAGATTTGCATGTGCAACCTGTTTTAGGATAGTAGTTCTCAGAGACCACATGCAGTGTGTCTATGTTAAGCAAATATAGCAAGGGTGGCTCTGGAGTTTTTGTGAGTGCATTTATATGTGGGGGGATGGGGGCATTCCGGGACTCGCAGGGGTACAGGATACCCTGCTGGCTCATTGAGGAATTTTGTTTATTTAAGAATGAAAATTTGTAGTTTAAGGTCAAAATCAAATATCAGATTTACCAAACATTAGAAAAATCCATCTTTGTCTGCATAGTGAAATATTGTCTGCTAAAAAAAAGACATTATTTATTTACTCATATTTATTTGTAGAATTCAGTGGAAAAACAACATCGCTGGGAAAAAACAAGAACAATACAACACTTTAAAAAAATTTAAAACACACGACATTTATATTTGCAAGTGAAAGCTCAAGTCAAAAGCTCTTGTTTTTACTATGATGTTTTTCCACTGAATTCTAAAAAGAAATATTGTCTGCTACAAAAAAGGTTGTTATTTCTTTACTCATTAGAAAAGTAAGTTCAAAATTTCTAAAAAATAAAACAATTATATATAACTATATAATTGTAATTGTATTATATTATTATAATTAATTGTAGAAGATGGACATAAATCTGTTTTTCACTCATAATAAGAGTAGCTATGCTTGCAGTTTAGTCATGGGTTAACTTTGTAGAAATAAGAGTAAATCTTCTTTTATCGACTTTGAAAATCATGGTAATGATCTTCCTTAACAAAAGAATAACATATGCACCTGAAAATATGTTCCACGTTATTGGCTCAAGTAAGAATTTTTAAATAAGCAGTCTTTGTTCAATAAATAATTATGTTAAAAGGCGTAGAAATAGTGAGAATACAAAAAAATGCACAAAAAATGCGAAAGGAAAGAATATGCACAAAAAAATTAAATTGTAAATACCTGTAGTATTAAACTAGCTAAACACTGTGGGACTAAATAACAAAATAAAGTTTTTTATATCCACTTCTTGCAAATCGGATGATAACTGCTTCTACATCAATATCATTGTTTCTGTGTGTATGTAGAAGGCAAAGTCCTGACAACCTTTCAGATCCAGCCCAAGTAAGAATAATTTCACAAATGGTGCCGAAAACATTAGGTTTTGTCAATAAAATTGTTGGTGTGTGGACATGGCAGATGCAAGGTAAAAGAGAATAATCGTAGAAAGGAGAATATGCTGGTTGAAAAAAAGGAGATAATAGGTTTGTCGGGGTCGAGAAGTATTTCAAGTGAAATAGGTATGGGAGAAGGAGAAATTCAAACAATAGAAAGGCGCACGCGTGGTCTTAAAGAACAGGGTAGGAATATGAAGGGAGATGATGTGCAAGAATATGACACACACAGGGTAAATAAATGTTATGAAAGATTACAGGAGATATTTAATGGAGACAGATTTAGAAAAATCCCAATGAGCATTCAAATGAAGATATGTAACGGGGTGAAGGAAATGTGGAAGGCTGTTGAGCGGTTCAAGAGTACAAACGTTGATCCCCGAGAGAAAGTGAAAGTGATAGTGGCATGATGAAGATGATGAAAGTGATAGTGGCATTGAAAGAAAGTGAAGAGAATATGATTCAAAGTATTAAGTGTACAACTCATGAAATAGATTTAGAAAGTATGGAGGAGAGGATAACCGATCGAATGGATGAGAGGTTCAATATAATGACAGAAAAGATAGGAAATACTCTGGAAGAGAATTCATTTCAAATGGGGGCAACAAAACTGAAAGATAAAATTATCAGAGGGATGGAGTACAAAATTAGAGATATGGTGGATGGGAGAGAGTAATTAACGGAAAGGTCGGTGAAGTAGAAGTAACACTGGATGAGATGAAGATTGTGGTAAAAAGATAGGGACAGGACAGAGAAACAACAGAGGAGTACGTCTGAGGGAGTGGGAAATCAATCGATACACCAACTGGACACAATAGAGCGCAAGCTAGATACAGGGATAGAAATGGTGTGACAGAAATGTACTGGTGCCTTCAAGGACGAGTGGAATTAAAGTTGATAGGAGGGAAGCGATAATAGTAAAGCGGAAAAGACAATCAGAAAGGAGTGCACGAGGAATTAATAGAGAAGACACGTGAGCACAATATAAAGGTCAAAATAGATGTAATCCACGAAACACCAGGATTAGGACGTGTTGGTGTTACTACCAGCGGAAAATGAACATTAGAAACTGAAAGCG
Organism: Laupala kohalensis; assembly: GCA_002313205.1. NCBI lineage: Eukaryota > Metazoa > Arthropoda > Insecta > Orthoptera > Trigonidiidae > Laupala > Laupala kohalensis. The sequence goes on along the minus strand of NNCF01128681.1, from coordinate 218,505 downwards.
GTTTTGGATAAAAACAGGAAAATAGAAATAAAGAAGATTCAGAAGAGATATCCGAGGGTTAATGTATCCGAGATAGTATCAGTCAGTGGTAAAAGTTAACATTACCCTGAAGAAGGCCACAGGACGATGGCCGAAACGTTGGTAGTTACATCTACTAAGACGCGGTATGTCCCGGAAAAACAAGCTTATATTGACTCCGGCCGCGGAAGCCTACGTTTATATTTGACTGAACTCTACGGGGAGGAGATTAGAGTTTTCTGTAATAAGAGGGATAAGAAAGTCAGACACATATGTCATTTGACTTTTCTTATGAGGTGTCGTGACGAAGAAATCATACCAAACTGTGTGAAAATTAAACACCATTTAGCAACTCCTGCGGCTCGCCGTATACTCAACGTTCGGCTCAAGTCCTGTTGAGGGAACGAATCCGATATATGAGGAGATGTCTTGCCTCCCTTGAAACGGATTTATACCGCTTACACTTATATCTAGCGGCATCACTCAATTATGATGATTGGGCTAAGGTGGATTCTGTCTCCGCCAGCCAGGCCATGTGGTCCGCTGAGAAAACGAGATCTCAGCAAAAGAAAATTAGAAAAACTTTCACAGAATCGGAAAAACACTAAGCCTTTTCCTAAACCTGCAAATAATGTTATCAATCTTTCCAGTGAACCTCTTTAGGAAGGAACCTTGTCCTTACTTGAGAAAGGATTAAACTTCGCCGTTATGCCAAAACACACACCCATTGACGATATTATTTCAGGTGTCGAAAGTGCATTGGTAGGCATTTCTCCCAACATCGCGGAAGAAATCAGGAGAGAAACGTCGAGGGAGATATCTCGAGCCAAACCACCGAAAAGTAACATCAGTAAAGAAGAAAGAAATGCGTTAAAATCTCTTAAGGAAAGATATGATGTAATGATATTGCCAGCGGATAAAGGTAACGCCACAGTAGTTATGAAGAGATGTGAATATATCAACAAGGTGGAAGAACTTCTGAGCGATGGTACATACTCTCCGATAAGTACAAACCCTCTTAGAAAGTTGAGGACTGAAGTCAATGCACTTATCAGCAATGCTTCATCCATACCCGATGAGACTAAACCATCCTTAAAAAGGAATAACAATGTCATGCCTAGAATGTACGGTCTCCCCAAGGTGCACAAATCTGGTGTCCCACTGAGACCTATAGTGAGTGCCATCAACGCACCAACTCAACCTCTCGCCCGTTTTCTAGTAAAAAAACTTTAACCACTGACTGATACTATCTTGTCAACTATCAAAAATTCAGAACACCTTGTAGAAGTTCTAAGTGAGATAACTCTAGGCGACGAGGAACTCATGGTGAGCTTCGATGTTGTCTCACTTTTCACGAAGGTTCCGGTCCGCGAAACATTAAACGTCATAGAACAACAGCTTGGACAGCGAGGCTTACCGTTGGAGTGGGCTAAACTGACTGAATTTTGTCTTAACTCCACTATTTTCCAGTTTGATGGTAAATTTTACTCCCAAGTAGAAGGAGCGGCTATGGGTTCGCCCCTTTCTTCTGTCATTGCCAACATCTTTATGGGAGCGTTTGAAAATGAGGTTACAGAAAATTCTTTATTAAAACCTAGAGTTTGGTTGCGATACGTGGATGACACCTTCGTCATATGGCAACATGGACAAGAAAATCTTAACAGATTTTTTGATTTCATCAACCAGGCTCATACAAACATCAAATTCACTATGGAAATTGAATCCAATGGTCAGTTGCCGTTTTCAGATGTTCTCGGAAAAGGAAGAATGACGGCTCCCTTGCGCATAGCGTTTACCGCAAGGCAACACATACCAACCGTTATTTGAATGCTGAGTCACACCACCATCCAGCTATCAAACGTGATGTGTTAAAAACATTAGTCACCCGAGCCAAAAAAGTGTGTGACAAAGAGAGCTTAAACCAAGAAATGGAACTCCTGCGTGATACTTTCCGCAATAATGGCGACAACAAGGCCATAAACAAGTCTCTCAAATCGCATCAAAACGTTCGTTCGGAAGATAAAGAAAACCGCGAGTTTTCTAAAACTGCCTTACTTCCATATGTAGAATGAGTATATGACAAGGTTGGTAAAATTCTCAAGAGACATGACATAAGACCTGTCTACAGCGCTCCTGAAAAGTTAGGCAAATCTCTTGTTAAAGTTAAAGACAAGCTACCCCCCCTTGCGTCGGCCGGCATTTACTCCATACCTTGTAAATGCGGTCGCGAATACATAGGGGAAACCGGACGAACTGTGGAAGAGAGAATGAGAGAACACATTAGACATTTCAAATATGGAAGGACAACCAAGTCAGCCATAGCCTTCCATGCGATAGAGGCGGGGCATGACTTTAACTTTGATGATACTCGGATATTTACTAAGGAGGATCGTTGGTGACCCAGGCGGATCAAAGAAGCCATAGAGATAGCCAGAACACCTAACAATCTTAATGTTGACAATGGCTTGATCTTAAGCAGTGCCTGCAGTTGGGCACTAACTCCACCCAAGCGCTCCGCTTCACCCGGTCTCCAAGCGCAGAGTGAACCCACACCCGCCCCACCCGGTTCCTCTCCGCCCCGCACTGATTGGCCGCCGCGCCTGGCCAATCATGGCGTAGCCGCCCAACCCCAACCCAATCTATATAACCGACGCGTAACACGTTCGACCGCGCAGAGCACGACAGCGACTTAGGTCTGTACGACTCTGACATTACCCTGAAGAAGGTCACAGCACGATGGCCGAAATGTTGGTAGTTACATCTACTAAGACGCGGTTTGTCCCGGACAAACAAGCTTATATTGACTCCGGCCGCGGAAGCCTACGTTTATATAGTATAACAAGTCAAGTGCAGCTGAATTTTCAAGTGATAACACAAGAAAATTCTTGGGTGGGAATATATGTGAACAACGATGAAGCAAACACAATGATAAAAAAGAAATACACAGCAGGGAATTTTCAAACAATATTGTATCAGAACGGGGAAATACTAATTCTCATTGTAAATATGAATTGTCGTTACGGTGAAGATATAAGAGTCAGTATGGAATTATTGCAAAATTTAATTGAGGAGATTTAATTGGGGAAGGACAACCAATACCAGGGGAAAATGTTTTAAAAAATTTTGATTGAGAAATGATTTGCAAATACGATACATGTGCGGAGAGAATATGTGGGGAGGATAATGACCACGCAGCAATACGGTTCCAAATTTTTGGGAAAAGGGAGGATGCAAAACAGAGGGAAGAAAATAAGTTTAATGCGTATAGTAGAAGAAATTTTGTAGCAGGAAGATAGAACTGAAAGGAGATGTGGAAGACCTACAGACAGAATAAGACATTGAAAAACATAGAGAGGATAGCGGTTGCATATCTGTGTCAATGGAAGCATTAGAAGTCATACATGGAATATTACCAATCGATTTATACATACAAAAGATAAAGTTTAGGAGAATATTAGAAAAACATTATATTCATAATGAATGGGGAAGAAATTCGGAGGGACGAAAAATGATTGAGAAGAAAACTCACGAGATCACTTGTTGCAGGGTGGCAAATACGGTGGGAGAGAGCTAAAAACGAACGACATACTTACCGGTACTTACCAGAGGTCAATTTAATTTATGATAAGAGATGGTTCAAATTAAATAAATATGTCATACAATTTTTAATAAACCATGACGATTTAAACTCATGCTTACTGAAAAGAAAAAAGAGATGAAGCAGAGTGCATATGTGGAAAAAGAGACGAAGACAGTGAATACGTCATGTGAGAGTGCGAACTGTATGGAGAAGAAAGAGCTACCTATATACGTAAAATGAAGAGCACAGGAAACGTTAATACGGAATACAAATATGACTTCATATGTAACAAAGAGATGAATGAGGACTACAGAATACGTGACAAACGGACAATTGAGAGACGTAATAAAGCAAGGTGATGAGAGACGAAACAACAATAACAGCAGAGACGCAGACGAGATGAAATTGAAGATTGACGAGGAAAATTTTATGAACGAAGCCTTGTAATGACTGTGTTAATAGACAAGGAGGTCATTCAACCAAAGATCAAAATGAACTGAAAAAACTGGCTGGTTACGTCCCAATTTTGTCAAACCATGTTGGATCAGACCATGATAGATCAGGTATGAAGTTTTATTTTGTCTGCTTCCCATAGTTTGATTGGTTTTGTCTATTGTACAGTGATGCACAGAGATCCGGAAAGTGTCTTCAGCAGCTTCTTGTCCAACACCAATATGTTCACGACTTATTAACTCTCATGGCATTTCCTTTACAGTAATCTTTCTCTTTAGCCTCGATCATATTCCATACTGTCGCGTATTTTTCAGTTCTTTTCTTAAAGCACAGAGTATATCTTTGATACGAATGTGTTTGCTGATTTCAAAGTTGTGGGAAACTATCTTCTCGAAGATACTTCAGCTGTGATGTTGAAAATTCATTTGAGCCTGAGCATAGTCCAAAGATTTTGTCAGTCGGCAATCCGATAACATCTGTGATTTTAAAGATCTGGAGAAACGTCATGCAACCGAAATAGTTTCAAATGATATAAACTTCTGTAAAATGTCAAACGCATCATGTATCACATTGGATTTGAACTCCACAGAATCAGATGTTTTTAATAATGCAATAACCAATTCTAAATAGACATATTTTGTTAGATTACGTTTCATGATTTTCAGTCCACTCATTGATTCATCCAAATATTTTAATTGTTGCATCCCTTCGACTTCTCCATTCATTAGTATCAATAGCTTCCTGTTTAAAAGCTGGCTTTTGCTCCAAAACTGCTGTACAGTTTTCAAAATTCTTTCAAATATACTTGGACTTCTTCGAATAAATTTATAATTCACCAAGTTACTTCTTTACGAGTATATAACTTTTTTACGAACCAACATGGATATTTATATTTGTGATAATAAACGTATTAATTAGACATTAAGCATAATATTTACAGTAAATTAAATTAGCAGAGACGCAGTTGACAAGATACATACAAATTTAAATATGAAGTTATTGTAACCAGTTGGTCTCAGCATTCCAGACTCAGGGTCATATTTTAGGAACTTATTTTAAATGTAGAAATCTCCTCTAATTAACATAATTTTTATCATCAATACAATAGAGAATTTCGTATTTTCAGAAGGCGTTGAACAAAAATATGAAATTATACGAATAAGGTTTATCATTGGAATATTTATGTGACTTATGCGGGGTATTTAAATGGCGTTCTACTTTTTGCTGCCTTTTAAAATAGAAAATAAGATCGCAGAAGGGCTCATCCCGAACATACCACGGAGACGCGAATGGCACGTCACTTTCGTTTAACAAATAGAACGTAGAATTAAAGAATCTTTTATATTTGATGGTCTAATGGTAGAGCAGAAACAACGAAGAGAGTCGTAATAAAACTCGCGGAGATAAATATTGAATTTTATCATTATTAGTGGAATGTATTTTAGTTTTTGGATATACACATTTCAAAGAATTTATAGCAAGTAATACTTATGGAGACAAAAAGCTTAATTTCTCCTTGAAATTCAATCAGTTCGCAATTATGTGGTCTCAATACAACATGTCATGGAATGGAATATATTGGAAATTAAAGTATTGTTACTGAATGATGAATAAAGCAGAAAAATCGCAATTGTTCCACGATACAATCTGGATAACATTGTAAGAATTCAATCACATCAATTTCGTTCATTTACGAAATATTTAGATTTAAACTTATATCTTGAGAATTCTGTTTAGTAAAGTCAAGTCAAACTGTATTTTTGTAGGTTGCAAAGGTGCCCATGGCATAAAGAAATAAAACATATTGGCATCAATTAAGATGTGTTTGTAGTAGATCCAAGTGTTTTTCGAAGATTTTATATTATTTGCACTTATTGCTTAATATCATGATAAGCAACAGAAATATTAGATTACGAACGAAGAAGAATGAAAAAAAAAACGAATATCAAAACAAATTGGAAAGCACTGATCATACATAAATATATCCATAGGAGGTATTAATTCAAACAACATTTAGACGCATTTAACTTATAAAACCCTATTCTCAATACTCAATATTGTTACGAAATGTAGTGTTGATCTGAGTAAAACACAATTTAAAAACCAAATTACTTTTATTTCAATTTCAGAAGTTTTTTGCAGGATATATGCTGGTCACCGAAGGAGAAATTTTCGTTATTAAATTGGTAGGATTTCATGTTCTATAACCTGAAATAACACCACTTTAGAATGCATCGATCGAGAAGACAAACATAAGTATGGAGACAGAGATCGCAATGACAAATTTACTATCAGTCATGTTATAATGTTTAGAAATATTATGTTTCAATACTCTCAATATTAGATCCCACGCTAAATCATATACCTTATTGATTTTCGGTCAGCATGTTAAAATACACTTTTTTAATTATAATTAGTTTGATATTAGTAAATGATAGGGTTGGTTGTCCTTGTAGGTTTCATTCAAAGGCACCATAGCGACTAATATATGTCTCTATTGCAAAATCAGCAATATCAAATTTAAGTGTTTCTATAGTGGGAATTGGAAGAGCCACATTACAAAGTGCGAATAAAGTACAGTTACGCGAGGTTATTGTATAAAACAAACTTAATACTTGAGGAAGCTAGGTTGTATTAAAATAATAAAGACCTTATAAAACGGTACCCAATTTCGATTTTCTTCAACACGTTAAACAAAAATAAAAGTAATGCGAAGACGTTCGAATATATCAGATGATACGGAAATGAACTGCGAAAGCTTGTTATCTGCTTAGATGCCAACAAAGTTGGTGCGATGACGCGTTATGCGACATTGTCCAATAGCACATTTAGATTTTCTCAGTATCGTGAGAGCTTTCATGAAGATATCGTTTATTTCACCTCTAATATAGACATTCTCCGCTTATTTATCATTGAATTCGCTTTCAAAAATCTTTTCTCGTATATCACCTGGGATTGAACCAGTGGCTTATAGATCGTATCATTCGTGTTAGGGTTTCGTTCTCCTTAGTCACGTCTCCCATGCAGTTGGGAGGGCCAATACCTTCAAATTATTTTATTTTACACTCAGAAATTATTATGTTTTTTATATAAAATAATCTTTGGAAACAAAATTTCGTCAATCCATAGAAATATATACAAATTTCTACAATTTTTCTTTGATAGTTATTTGTTGAAGTTATTTCTTTCATCTACGACTGTAAGTAGAAATGTTTGCAATACCTCATCTTATCTGATCAGACGACCTCGTGTTTGTCTGTGGAGGGGGAACCTGACTTACACGAGCTTAACAAAGTAAACCTTGCGAAGTATTCTACTGCCATGTCTCATTACGAGCGCTCCTTTAGGGAAAAGGTGCGTTGGTGGATAGTTCCAATTTCAGTGCCTCGGCAGCTGGAAGGCAATATGGAGTAATTCGGAGAACTGCTTGCAAGTGAATTCAACAATGTCTTGAAACTGGGAAGGTTGGAAGACGTGCTGGCATTGGATTGTGGCGAGTGATTACCGAAGCCCAGGACGCCATTTTCGTGAACCAGGCTAAGGAGAATCCTTTTCGATCTTCAGAACAGTTGGGCGCCTGTCTAATTTTCCCGTTTGCGCGAGAACTGTTAGAAACTGTCTGATGATAATGGACTCCGATCTAGGAGGGCAGCGACAAAGGAGGCGCTTTTCGAAGAACATAGAGTGTATAGGGTAGCATTTGCCGAGGAAAACATTAATCGTAATTGGGGAAACGTGATTTTCTCAGACGAGAGTGTTTTTCCTCTGCAAATGACGGATCTTTGAGCGTATATCGACCTCGTCGAACCCGCCATTGTCCTGAGAATGTGAGAGAGAGTGCATGATCTGGACCCGTATCTGTGGCGTGCTGGGGCTGGATAAGTTCTTGCGGTGTAGGCTTTCTTCACAGAGTGCAAGGTCGTCTTGATGGGCATCAGTATCTCCTTATCTTGCAAGATATTATGATCCCTTCGGTGCGGCCAATGTATCCTGCTGAAAAACTATTTTTTTCAGCATGATAATTCATCTGTCCACACGTCTCGTTTGGTGCAGGAATGGATTGCAGAGCAGGAGGAAGTGAAAATTCTCCATTGACCACCGCATGCCACTGACCTCAACCCAATCGAAAACGTGTGGGCGGTGACGAAGCGCGCCATGGCTGAAAATTGGCCTGATCCACCTCCCACAACCACAATGAGCTCTGGGATGTTGTATGTGAATCGTGGGAGGAAATTGCTAACAGAAGGACTTATGCGTCAACCTTAGATAACTCAATCCCTAGACGGTTGCAAGACGTGATACACAGTGACGTGTATTGGACTCGTTATTAAGTGACCAATACAGCCCTTTTAAGGGCTAAAAAATACAAACAAAGAAATCCACAACTTAGTGAGCGTTGAATACTTTGCGTAGAAGATGTTTAGTCCTCTAAGTTAAAGTTTAGTCCTCTAAGTTAAAATAAAAAAAAAAAAAGTGGATTTGAACCAGATAAATTCACTTCACTATTTCCATCTAGCGAACACTTTAGCAATGTGCCAAACGGTCTGTATAAAACTTATCACTCTTACTTCGTGATTCCATGCGGTTAAATTATAAGATCTTTTGAATTATGCGAAGATCATTTTAAAAAAATAAAAGTATATTTGATCCGTCCTTTAACGGCTATTAATTATTATTAGAGTAATAAGGCTATTATTAATTTTGTTGTTTATTTTACCACGACTAATACTATTCAAGAGTAATAAAGACGTGTAGTTTTTCATCCTCTGAATTTCTATTCTTAGCAAGTCATACAAATACGAATGCTATTCCATTGCCACGAAAACTGTTAGTTTAATTCAATAAGTGCATATAACTTTTTTAAAATTAAATATTGTGCTCGAAATGTACAATATGATAAATGTAGATGCTATATGAATGCATTTTTATTGAAAATATTCTTTGGATATAAATTTGACAACTTAAGGCGTATCCATTTCCTATTCATTATTTTTATTACAATCACATAGTTACAACTTCACATATTTTGGTGAGCTTAGTAAACAATGCTATGCTGTATTAACATTTCACACTTACTTTTCAGTCAGAATTAGAAACTCTAGAATTGCTTTTTGTATTATTGTTTTCTTTAAATATTTGTAGAATTGGTTGTTTTTTAATTCAATATTCAATAATCGACGTTCGATTAGTGCAAAATCACGATCGCATGGCAGGAAACTGTGGTCAGATATCAGGAATTTTTGATGTACTTCGGAAAAATATTTTTTTCTGATGAGATATAAGTACAGAGTAAGAATAACTTTGCTGTTATTATGGCCGACACAACTATCTGATCACAAGAGAAGCTTGCGCTCTTCACCTGCACTCAGCTTCCTTAATGTTGAAGATATGTATTTCAAAATACATGACCCAATTTCTTTAGAGCCACGTTTGGCAATGTTTAAGAAGCGCCTCTTGCCGCTACTCAAGTTGTTGTATTCACTTACCGACATATTTGTATTACTCATTTTTATAACGTACGCTACTTGCACAACGTTGCACGCGCAGTATCTGGGTGGTTTGTAACATATGCCCTTCTTCCGGTATCGCCTCACTACTTTTCCTACAAGCGCTGCATTTTACTGCGCTCCAGCGCACATGGGGGGAACTAAACCGATTCCTACTTGTTCACTTTCCACTCAATTTTTTTAAAAAAATTGTAACATATGCCCTTCTTTCAGACAGCCATTCAATTAACGATTTCAAAATAAGTGTTCCCTTGCACGTATCTATTGCTCTTAATACGTGCAGTGAAACTACTAAAAGTTCCTTTCCACCCTCCTATATTTTCCAACACCCTCTGGATAGGATTTATTCCAAGCAATACCTTGAAAAATAAACAATTCCTCGTTTAGCGGGTCTTCAATTGTTCAGCTTATGTTACGAGGATCTGTTGCTCTATGACACAGCTACTACTTTCGTGAACTGAAAAATTACGTAACATTGGTTGCCAGTGTGTACACTACCTTTTGAACAAATTTCGTCGTTCCCACTGCACTCAAAACTTGACAAGGTGTGGTGAGCCTCCGCACGGCCTCTAAAGGCTGGCGGAGTATCGAAGCCTGCGCGGGGATCATCACACGGTGGAGGGGAAGGTTGGAGGGTGCTGTTTTACTCACACTCGGTGTTGAAGGTGGCATGGCTGGTCAGAGAGCTGAGCCGGTCGAGCGAACATTGTTCGGTGGTGAAGCGGCGGCGGTCAGTCGTCCAGGTTCGGTCAGGCTTCGAAGAGCGTTTAGCTGTCTCAGATCGGCGTCCTTCCTTCGTGCTCGTCGCGACCCTTGTAAGTCGGCGTCTTCTGACGTCTCTTGGTAGCGTGTCTGAGATCTAGTCTTGGGATCCCTCTCTTAAATATGACCATTGACCGTGACGTCGCAGCCTTCCGACCCAGCTCAGCACTCTCTGACCCAGTTTATACAAATGGTTTACATTCCCTTGTGTGTCTTCACTCGTTTACTCAAGCCACACATCTTGGCCAACAACTCTTGCAATACCTATCAGTAACTTAGCAATATCTTCACGACAAAGGAACTGCTGAAGATCTCCCTATGTTGAGCATATGGGTCGGTTCCATCTCAAATTTACATGTTCATTCCTGAAGCCAGGCGTTGCCGCCCGCTCTAATCTTCAGTACAGCGTTCCGTGTGAATGTCCTCTTTATACCGAAACAAGAAATACTTCCAGTATTGTTCTGTTAAAAACCTTTTACGACACTTCTCCATAGCTCTATACACATTCGTGTGTGCGTGGTTGCTATAACAAAATGAGATAATTGGCCAGTACTCAGTACGGAAGACTACAACAGTATTTCACTTCTCGAAGACGTTATTCCAGTCGGACGTGGGGTGTTGTAGAGGGTTTCCAAACAGAATAATGGTTACTCTCACTTTACATGAACAAAAATGTCCTTAATTCCCTTCAACTTCTCTTCCTAAACGAACGGATGTTTTTAGTTTAGTTACCGGCTTAAATGAGCTTTCCATTGAATTAGTGAAGTGGAATATAATATACATTTTAACACGTACATAAACAGTTCTCGTTGCTTGACCAAAAGTTCTTGAATGAGACAAGTAAGACGCACGATCAAGAACTGAAGCAGGTCACTGAACTATGCACGGGAGAAAGCAGAAAACTGTCGGCCACTACGGAAAAAAACAACTTACTTTGCTGCAGCTGCAAATATACATTCGCGGAAAACGGTGATGACGTGATAGTTTCGTTAATAAGTGCGTTAATACGCGAGTAGCGCGAATTAAAATGTTTGCTGCGGTCAATAAGGGCACCAAAAGTTTTCATAGGGTGAGAATGATGTCAGCAACAAACGTATAGAATTACTGTTCATGGTATCACAAATCGTAATACGAGCGAAGTACTCGTAATCGAAAGAAAAGGAGTCTTCTGAAACAACTCATGGACTAGCTAAAATACTCTGAGGGGTGCCGAATGCAAGAACCACAACTTTTCAAATATAATTATCTTCCAACGCTGGGTCTCTTTCTCGATTCCATTAATGAAGATACATTGTTTGTCGCGAAAGAAATAAGCAAGTTTGTAAACATCCTCTTCTTGAGAAAGTTCCTGCAAAGGTTGTTGTATGGGTAAGAGAAAACGTATTTAATTGAAAGATCATGAGAATATTGGTTACGTGGAATAACCTCTCAATCAAACTAAGTATACAGGATTTTTTCGTTCTGCGGGTTGCATATTGATGTTGAATTGTTCTTGTCGAAGTGTCAATCTGAAACGACATTTCATATTCTTCGCGCGTTTTCTCGAATGGTACACGAAAAAAAGGAAATCTGAAAAAACTTTTCAATATTTTAATGATAATACAACATAAACTTTATTGTTTTTCTAACTTTGCATAGAATAATAATAACAGAACAGTGATTGGAGATCACTATTCTTTTTTGGGTTTTTGTATTGACTTCAACAATTAAAAATACGAATTGAGATAATGTACGAATGAGTTTTCGAGTTGACATAAAATAAAAGATCTGTCACCTTTTTTCTTATATCGATTTGCATCTATGCATGTTATCCACACATCCACATACATTTGCTGAAACTTTAAGAGTATCTAAATATCAAGGAGTCGTCAAAATCTGTCTATTTTCACGGTCGTATGACATGGACAGGGAACTTATAACATTATTTTAAGCTTTATTTTCAAAACCTCATACAAGCGTGGCTCCTGGTCGGCCAGGCATTGCCTATTTTGGAATGAAAATGAAAGCTGAGTGTATAACCCAAAGCTATTTTAAGTGTAGATGTATAAATTCATACGATAATAAATTACTAGTTGATAAAACATTACCTTTTCGTCCACAGACACTAGACTTGTATCTAGCACTGCAACTGTAGGAACTGTACTGAGGACAATTTGTCGGTATTGAGAGCATTCAGTGACTGGATTATGCATAAGATTAAATTCCTTTAAATTCACCAATGTCTTCAAATTATCCAATTCAAATACTTCAGCAATTTCATTTTCAATCATACTGATCTTTTCCAAACTGTAAGTATCCTTAAAAACACATCAATTTTTATTTCAACAATAAATAGAAAGAATTTAGTGAAGAAATCACAGAAACTACTACTAGTGGAAAGAACAAGTAATGAATTTATAATTCTTACCTTAAAGAGCATAAGATTTGATAATTTGTTGTAGTCGAGGTTAATAAATTGCAAATACGGTAGAGTTCTTAAGCCCACATGTTCTCCCATTTCAAACTCTGTAATCTCATTATTATTTAGATATAATTGAGAAAGGCGGAGACTGTTTATGTTTTCTATGCAATATATTAAATTGAAGGACAAGTCAAGAATACGTAAGAACCTGCAAATGTGAATATTTAAATTAACTTTTTACATTTTACCCAATACATGTAATTTGGACATGTATTACCTCAGATTATGTAGTCCTTCAATTTTAGTTATAGAGTTGTGCGATATGTTAAGATTCGTTATAGTCCAGAAATCAGATAAATCATCTATGAACTGCACCTCATTGTTTGAATAATTAACATACGTCATATTAAGAGGAGCCTTAAATGACAGTAAAGTAGTCAGTTTGTTAGAAGACGCGTCGAGGTACATGAGAAAAGGTAAGTTGCCCAAAGCAGTCACATCAGTGAGGTAATTTCTAGATACATCGACATACTGAATGTAGCAAAACTTCTCTAACCTACTAATGTCGTAAATATTCTGAAATTAATGGCAAATGTTAATTAGGGACAAATTTATAGAACTTAAAATCTCGATTTTTGTTTCTGATACCTTTCCGGAAAGTTTAAGTTTATTCAATGAATATTTGCATGTAAAAGGTGACGATGAGAGAAAAGACAATCCTGCCGCAATAAAGCGATCTGTTAGAATTCCGGCCAATTCTTCATCGGTTAAGTCAAAAATCTCGAATTCTGATAATTTGAATGGAGGAGTTTCATCAGGTCCCCATGGCTCTCGTTCAGCGAAAGCTGCCCAATGAGGATTTGACTCGCTCATCACTGTTGATGAACCCGATGACGAAGATTCCTGTGAAGATAGGAGCAGAGTAATGTTTTATTGTAATCAAATTGTAGTTTTTTAGGAAGATTTTAAAACTATAAGTGACACAATACCTCATAGTCCACTTCCAAGGATCTAGGACCCCGTCCTTGTTCATCTCCTGAGGAGACATTTTCTCCCATGATTTCACAACATTTTTGTGGATGATAAAATTCCAGTGGTTTACCAAGATGATCAATAGTGTCTGGCTCATAGAACGGGACTTCATCCATTTCTCCATCTTATTAAGACAAAAATATTTTAGTTAGAATTTATATAAACTTCTACACACACACATATTATATATATATATATATATATATATATATATATATATATATATATATATATATATATATATATATATGTGTGTATGTATGTATAATCTGTTGACAAGTCACAAAATATCAGACAACAAAGCTTAGAAATTTGAAAATTGGCAGGTAGCTTTCTTTTAGGGAGTAGACATCTGCAAAGAAACGATTTTACGAAAACGGGGTGAAATGGGGGATGGAATGTTTCATGTATGTATCCTACCATAATTCTAGATTGCTTGGGTAAATTCAGCTAATACATAGATGACTCACTATCTGAGAACATACTCTGTGGGGGTAAGATATCCCAGGCACCCCGAGGGAGAGTGTGGGAAGAGCGTGGCACGTAGAAATAATGGAAGAATCGAAACCATACTTTTCGGTTCCGTAGAGATGGATAAGAACGTCCCTGATGCTTTGTTATTTCAGAAACAGTCCATATTCGAGTTAATGTACCCCTAGCATCCATAGGGTAGGTGTGGAAATGGGGAGGAGACAAGTAAAAATAATAAAAACACGACTGATATTGGTGTTGAATTCATGTTTTTAAGGCGCAGTTGAGCAGATTCACTCTGCAAATGTCGCTCAAGTCCATGATCACCCCCTGTAAGCGAATAAACTCCCTTTGGAAAGGAGCTGGAATATAAAAATATACGACTGATATTACAGTTGAGATCATAGTTTTCTGGACTGCTGAAATTAGTAGTGATATTACCGTTATCATGAAAATCCGATCAGCCCGTATATACCCCAGCCCCCCACCCCGAGGGAAGGGGATACAATGAAGAAATTATGGAACATGACATATACCATTGACGAGTCCATAATTTTCAGCGTCGCTAGGTTGATAGAGAAATCGCGATATCTTGCAAGTTTTAATTCGGCCCGCACGAAAGAAAGACACCACTAGAATCCCTTGGGGGGGGGGGGGGTTGTTTATGGATGAAAATAATTGAAAACTAATCCTGAAATTAAAAAAAAAGAAAATTGCATTGGATTCATAGTTTTAGGGTTGATAAAATTTTTAAACTACCAATGTCGTTATGTTCAAGTTGAAATCACATAGGGACACGGTATCCTTAGAGCTGGGGATGAGAAGGGAGAGACGTAAAACTAATGTAAAAAAGAGAGATATAAGGTCGAGTTCCTGGTTTTTGTGTATTCTGAGATGAATGATTCTGGGATGAATGATCTTACGTATCCTTCAGACCACATGAGGTGCACGAAACCCCTAGAGGTGGAGGTTGGAAAAAATATGACACGAATAATTATCTAAAATGTCCGCTAAAAGAGGGATTTTTCGAAAACTCACCCCTCAGAGAGTGAAATGGGGAGAAATGAGAAAAAGATGTTTTCTATGGGAAAACTCAGTGAAAACAAGGAAATGAGGATACATACCTATTCTATCAAATTACCGACATTAATGGATACCATTCTCCTGGATATCAATGGAAATGTGACAAAAAATAAAGTTGGAGACACATTACAGAATTCACGTGAGCAACGCAGCGGGTACTCAGCTAGAATGTGTGTGTGTATGAGTGCAATTGTGTGTGCGATGAGGCGCAAAGTGGAACTATATTTGTCAAAGGCATCGTCATTTCCTTATTATAGAATACAAAAACAAAGTCAAGGAAGGAGAAATATTAAGAATTTCAATGTTTTAAACTGCTAATAAACGTTTTGTTACATTTTTCTCCAAATTTTCAATAGAATGTGCGGAAAAACTTCTTAACACGGTCAAGTACCCACAACATACGCTTTGGACTTTCACATCCTGTGTGTCAAAAACTACAGCTTCACTTCAAAGGAAATAATTAAGCTTAATTTTACTTGTTAATTAAAGTGCTACATTTATACAAACATCGTAATGGAGTTGAAAAGTAAGAAAATAGGGTCAAGAAGAGACACTTGAAAAGTCGTCTATGAACTTACGACATTTCGAAAACAATTTGAATTTAAAACAAGATAATATATAACGATCATGATATATAACGATCATTTTGCATTGTGGGTATTACTTTCTAAATTTTGCTTTGTATCGGTCATCTTTCCTTCTAATCCTCGATGTAGTGAACACGTATAGCATAAATAATTTTATAGGTCCCCCCCCCCCTCGAGTTAATCCTCTTGACGGTTGCCTACGAATCGACTGTTGATAACCTTCCAGTGTAGGTAGTAAATAAATTCAGTTAAAATGAGTAAATACAAGTATCATAGGACAAAATACTCATATCGAAACTTTGGATCCGATTCCAAGCACTTTTAGTACCGATACTTTATATGTGATTCTTCTATGTATGACTAGAGTTGTTCCAATACAAGAAATAACTATTAAGATACTTTTACTTTCCCATATACGTTGTATATAGAAAGTATTGTAATCGTGAAAAAAATTCGAATACGAGATTTTTGCGGAAATATCCGTTTTGGAGACCCTTGATTCCGAAAAAGTGATTTTTGGCTGGACGTCCGTCTGTCTGTCCGTCCATCTGTGTGCAGCATTCCTGACCGAATGGAAAAATATCATTTTTCGTATTTAGGGTAGAATTTACTTCTGACATATACNATATATATATATATATATATATATATATATATATATATATATATATATATATTCACACACACATATGTGTTAATGGCGCGTAGTTTTAAGTTTGCCAATGGTGTAAATCCAAAGAGTTTATGTTTGTAGATGTGTAATTTTAAATGTTACTTTGATAAGGAGAGCAGAGGAATGTCTGCATGTTATGTTTCTCTTGGTATCGTGTAGTTTCCATCCACAAGACCTTTACGCACTTGTCGTAACCTCACATCCGGTGACGCTGCATCATTTTGCTGCATAAGCTTACATATCAAATGTGCCCACTGCTCCTTTTGCCGGATTTTCTTGTTTATTCGTGCATGCTGTGTGTCATATTTAATATTCGTGCATATTGTTTGATGCGTGAGGATGTTATTTTATATTATTTCTTATCGTTTTATGAATTAATTTGGCTACGTTTTTTTTGTTTTGAAGGTAATGTGTGATAATTTTTTTTGTTTATTTTTCATGATATTTTTAATTCAATGCTTTATAGCAGTTTCAATCATTAAAAATAGTGTTATTGTTCAAAATATATTTTAACATTTACAGAATTCTTTGACGAGATATATGAGGAGCGTAACGAAATAACAGGAAGTAAATAAAACAAACTGTATCACCTATTTAACCGAAATAATTAATATAAACGATCAGTGTTTATTAATATAATTTTTAAATTGCAAATTGCAAAAAAATTAACTCTTTAGTTCCTAATTAAAGTATATAAGAATATTTATGGTCTGCTGGCTTTGTTCTCGAGTTAATTATATCCTATTTATCTTTATATTTATTAATAAATATATCTTTTAAAATAGAATATAAATCTTGCTGATCTTATCTCCAAAATAAACGAAAAAAACAGAATTTGTATATTAGTGATTCTTTTATATAAATGCTAGTAAAATATTTATTTAATAAAATTTTGAAATTGGGTAAAATAAAGACGATGAAAATATAGAGTAACATATGAAAATCGACCCTCTCCTAATAGAATGCTTTAATGCCGCTCTCTAGTCTAGACTGAGAAACGTATATGGTTTTGCACCACTTGTTTATCCGACATCTAAGTATTTCCATGTGTAATCGGGCAAAATTGGAATTTCATATACCAGAACTAGATAACATTTTGTACATTGGCAAGACAATTAGTTTGTGGGAAAAATACTTTTTTATTTTTCTAACAACCTATTTTCTGCTATTAGTCTTCAAAATTTTGATATATGCGCCATTTCCGACACGTTTAGTAATTTTTAAATGTCTCTAAATTCAAAATTATTTAACGTAGATAGTTTAAATTTATTCATGTTGTCTTTAGATATTTATGATCTTTAATATGACGTGCAATTTGATTAAAACATTTTTTTAATACATCAAAAATATTTTTTTAATAAATCAAAAAAGAAATCTTTAATTAAAAATTATTGTATTTAGAAAACTTTTTGAAACATATGCATCAGCTACAATGTTATTGTATCATTCTCGGCGAATCAATGAAGACGAAACTCTCAAAATATGAAGAACTATAAAGATACCATTAGATATTGAAAAGTGCAGGCTCATCTCCTTTTTAATAAATGTCTCAAAATGTATAGTCTTTTCACGTAAATCACGTATCATTTGTGTTTTAAATTTTCATAAAAATATAAAAAATTAAAAAAGTAGAAAACGTTTTATTATTAACAAGTAAGTTTATATATTTCATTTGGTACCTTCAAGCTTATGGTAACATAAATATCATGACATTAAATTAAATTCTTTTCTTTCTTTTTTTCAATATATACCGATTCTCATCCCATGTTCAAATTTGGAGCCTATGTTTTCAATAGGTTCCTACATACAATACATTTTTTAAAATAATAGATTTGGTTTTTCACTATAAAACATATATTTTGAAACATTTTCATAAATTATTATTATGTTTTAACATTATCAAATTGGGCGTCATATTAGAGCTCATAAACATTTAAAGACAACGTTATACTTTTTCAACTCTCTACGTTAAATGGTTTTGAAGATAGAGACATTTCAAGATTGCAAATCTTGTCGGAAATGGCGCAAATATCCAAATTTTTATAATGAATAATTGAAAAACGGATAGTCAGAAAAATTTAAAATTTTGTATTTTTTATATAAACTATTAGCCTTAACACACTCCAAAAATGAGACATGAAGGTCCAATTTCTCCAATTTCACATGGAATGACCATCTAGTAATTTTGGTTTCAACTCTTCTTATGTGGTATGAGTCGAAAAATAATTTGAGATTAAATCAATTCTCAGTATCGATCTTCTAGAATTCAATTCATTTGATGTTGATTTTTTAAAATATTCAATATAGGTTTTTTCCAGCAACTCTACAATGACAAGTAGAATGGAAAACGAAGGTAGACCGTATGCTGTTGCTTCTAAGATCATTAGTGTTAAACTCTTTCTTCAAAAGTACTCTACTGAGTAGTATCGATACTTTGATGTATGTTCTGGAAGGGTATCGCTACCGTGTCGTTTAACGCCAAGACATCGATATCCAATGTCAATATTTCTAACCCTAGTCATATCCCAGTAAATTCTCGAATATATAACAAATGTCTATATTCTATGAATTTCATAGTTTTGGAAGAGGGGCAAATGAACTAAAAATAGAGAGGGAGGATCTTGGAACCTCAGTGAAATATGTTTAAGAATTAAATCGAATCTTTTGAGTTGATCATAAGGCTTAACAATGTCTTGTTTTAATCTTTATCGTGTCGTCAGTGAACACTTATTAATTTACTGGATTTTTATTATTTTGTGTGCGGCCTGTCTTCGATAGATTCAAAATCATGAAGCGAGACAATAAATTTTGTTTTTTGTCTCCAATTTATCGTTATTTGATAAATGAAAATTATCGTCTATTGAATATGATTCACTATGTAATCATGTGGAATAATTGACTTATACTGATTATTAAATAAATGTCGTTACTGACATTTATCAAATGATCAATATAAGTCAATTTTAATCAACATATGTCAAAATTAAGCTTTATGTAACATATGAGTCACGCTATGCACTAGACCGGATCGAGCCAGATTTTCTTTACTTCGGATATTTTCGAGTGTTGATTTTCAGTTTTGCAGCTTATAGGATTTTTCTCCAATAATTTAGTGCCCTTTGAGGGGGAGAGGTAAGTACATCATATAACATTATGAATTTCGACGACGATTGAGGATGACTCTGATCTACAAATAACATACGCAGACAAGTGCAAGAGGAGGTTGAAATGAGAACCTTATTCGGAGAGTTGGATAAATACACCATCAATTAAATGCATCTACTCCCCACAAATTACACAAGTCCAAAAACGTAGCATAATTTATTCGAAAAGGCAGATAGAGTAAAAACAACAACAACGTGGAATAAGTGCAAACGCTAAAAAAGACATTTTAAATTATTTAAAACGTAAGTTCTCGTTTCGTGAAAATTTACAACTGTACAAATGTTCGAATATTTCCTTAATGAAAAAACTGTAAATGTCACTGTGTTTTTTTTAAGTCGTTACGCAGCACAATAAATATTCTCGGCTCGTATATTAATGGGAGTAAAATAAGTATTTTAGCCGCCGTACTTTTTCCTCCTTTGCCGTTTAAACAAATACAATTTATACGGACAATTGATCATATAATTCATACTTGAGCACCGATTGCATAAAAAAAGTGTATGGAGCCACCGACAATTGAATACTGAAGTGTTGTCCTTTGCCATCAAATAAAGCTTTCCAACAAACAATTGAATCTCGAAGTATTGTCCTTTGAAAGTTTCTGGATTGTGTCCATTTAGATGCTTTATCGAAAGACTGATCAAGTTGAGAAAAACCGTTGAACAAACATACACGAAACACTTCCAAACTCTTGCCAAGGCAACAGACCAAGCACTTTGACGAATCAAGAAATTATCAAGTACACCATCCAAGGAACTATACTACTGGAACGTGTACTCCTCATAAGACTGCATTTGTCATTACCGAGCTCACATGTACTGCTAGATATTACAGGTTGCATCAGGACTGAGTAAGTGCTCTAAAGTAAACGGGCAAGAACTGCACAGCGTCGAATCACATACAATACTATACGTTATATTAGAGTAGAATAGTCCCGTCAAATAATTAAGTTCGATATTTTTTTATCTATTTGCTTGGTAAATTAATATTTATAGTTGCTAAATAATATCATGTAAATAATAAAACATACATCCTACTGTTAACACCTAATTGATCCCAACATAAAAAGAAACTATCTGATATTTATTTCATTTTTAGCTTCCTTATTGCTTTTTAAGAAATGGATTGCTGCATCGAAAATGGAAAATTTCAAACCTAACAAATACATGTTTAATGCACCAGGCGCAATATGATTGTCATTTAAAATAATAACACACCATGAACAGAAGAAAGATAAAAAAAGATACAGTTCCAAAAATTTTTAATGTTTGTAACGATTTTATTTTGTATTCATATTGTAATAAAACAATATAATGAATACAAAAATTGCATTATTGATTTCCCTTAAATCGTTTAAGAGTAACGTAGTTTAACTATCGAAAAGTTGAGTAGCATTTAATCGTTAGGTTAGCATTTAAAGGTTAGGAGCTAAATTTATTGATGTAAGGTACTGCATTTTAACATATTTACTTTTTAATAAATACATAGTTTGAAGATCATAATGAAATTTGATCAATAAAACAACATTATGTCTCTAGTTATTGTCACTGTAATCAATATGAGTAAAATGGTGAGTATTCGACAGTTACATGGTATTACTCAAAACGTTGTATCTCAATATCTAAATGACGTAGTGAAACAACTTTGTTGTTAAATTGAAGGTAATTGAATGTAGTTTGCATGTTATAAAATATATTCTACTATACGTTCAGTCATTTAGAAACTACTGGATAAAAACTGAAAAGAAGTTGCAATTCTTTATCTTGATCGAAAATTTAGTAAAATTTTGAAGAGCTGTAACTCAAAAACCATTCAATAACTCAAAAATTAAAATGTTCATCTTTTAGCAAATTATCCTACTTAAAAAAAGTATAGGAAGTAGGTTTTCGTCAGACGAATACTTGGATGACAATTTGACTGGACTGTACATTTTAAATGTCGAAACGCCCATCTTACCTCAACCATATGAATAAAATTTTGTACGATATTCCAGAAATTTGTTATTAATATTTTTGTGTTACATAATAGTTTACAAGTTATTTGTTCATTTATGACATTCAGTGAGTCAAAATTAAATTCAAGTTTTCACAGCTTCTTTGGGTAATGTAGATACTGAATTTAAAAAATCTTAGTTACGTTACTTCAGATAAACAAATAAGAATCATGGCTATAAAGTATATACATATAACGTTAATGAAAATATTTTAGCTTCTGTTGCTTCTACCAAGATGTAAATGTGAGGAGTACTAAAGTTCCTTCCAAACTTCGAATGAAACGACTCGCAAGCATCTGCAGTTCTTTCTGTAGATGCTGACACCCACACATTCGGTGGAAAAGTTGTCACATTCTTCTAAATCCTCAATGTGTATAGTTCTCGAATTACTTTAAATTTCTTTACAAATAACATCCAAATATAATATTTACTAGTACTTTCTCACTACTAGGTATTTCTTAGTACTCACTGTTACTTAGTACTTTGTAATTTTCTGTGTGTTTTGTCCACATTTCTTGAAATCTCACGTGAAATTAATGATTTCCAAACTCTTTAAGAAAGGAGGTACAAATGAACAAATCTTTTCGTAGTATTACTTTAAAAACTATAATTAAAAAAAAATGAGTTGAAGAAAAATCACAGGTCATTTTATAATAATTTTATACAACTCATCATGCATGATAATGCAACTTCATATATCCGAATGTATTAACATAGAACGTAATTAGAATATATTATAACGTATGGTATTAATGAACTTTTAAAGCAAACGTGGGCGTATTGAGGTTCTTAGTTCGTCGATTTCTTCTGACCAATAGGAGCCACCAGTCCTACCCCATCGTCGTCGTTGTCATACAAGGTGGGTAGGTATGAAATTTCTTCCTCGAGTGGTGAATTTTTACACGATTGATCTTTGGAGCTTTGACGGTGGAACATTCTAAGCCGAGTTTTCGGTAGCTACACTTCCCCACGCAGCCCTTAACACATTTGCAGGAAATTGTGTCAAGTACTTCGCGGGATGCAGGCTTCCTAGTGGTGGTGATAGAGAGCAGGCCATGACTTGATGATCTCCCTCGCTCGAGAGGATTTATGTCTCGTCCTTACTATTTTTGCTCTTGGTGGTATGTGCACAGATAGCGGTGATGGCTGCTGCAACTGAGGGGAGCAATGATGCCAAGTCGAATTGCACCTTCTTTAGACACTTAGAAAACAGTGAGTAGAGGAGATCATCCAATGAGGATTCATTTCACCTACAGTGATGTAGAGGAGAGAAGTCGCTTGTCGGTTGAAACTGCATCCCTCCCAGTAGCACCTCCCTCACGAAAGCCACCAGCGGTTTGTTGCATCAGAGCGACTATCCTAAAGTTTTACGAACTTCAATTACCCTCGACGAAAACATACGGCAGTGGTATTCCATCCACAAAAAGCATGAAGAAACAAATATATATATAAATCCGTGTCACACCTGCGATAACCGCCCTCTCATAAATCTGGGTTAGGTGAGTGACTGTTGAAATGATAAACGTGTCCGCATCCTCACTTGCCTGTTTCACACTGAAACCCTCTTCTCACAGTTTTACTCGCAGCATGGTGATTAGCCGTTGTTTGTTGCTATTATTTGATAAGAATTGCTCTTTCGGCATTGTTGATGTGTTTGATTCGTCAAATGCAACAGTTGGGACAGACAATTTTTGCGAGCAGGTGCTCTTCGCATCAGCATCATCAGGGTTGCCATTAAAAACAGTGGATGTTCCTTCATATTTATAGTATTTGTATGTATTGTTTATATTTCGAACGGATTGCAGAAAAAGTTTCCTTCAACTGCCACACCACTCTATGAAATAAAAATCCACTGTCAACTACTAGTGTAGAAAGAGTGAAGTCTACATCTTCAGTCACCGGGAAGAACAGATGAGAGATGATTTTCTCAGTCCACTTTTGTCAAACACGGACAGTGAATAAGGAGTCAACAAATGATTTTTGTAGAAGATCTCAATAAATTCAACGAACATGTTTTTTGATACCTAGCCTCTGAGGTCACTGGGTCAGAAACAAGACGGATTCGTATAAGATCTTATTCATTTTCCTTCCTTTCAGCAGCAATTATCAGGGAATCCTTGAATTCTTAAGTTTAAACACTGTAAACAGTCTTTCTTCTATTTTTATTCTTTTAATTTTCCCTCTTCTCTAATTCAGGTGAATCGTCTAACTCACATATTACACAGTTAAACTTAAAATAAAAATTCAGGACCACTAGACCTCAGAGCACGACTACCATGTTCACCGTGCTTTCTTCCCTTCCCCTTCAAATAAAGTTTCCTGCATCTTTCATGCACCGTGATTGAGTGGAGTCCGTGTAGCATTTTATGGTGACCATCTTCATTCTTCTTGCTAATTTCTATGAAGCTTTCAATACCTTTCCTCTTCACATTTGTTGGTTCATCCACAAACAAACTTCTATCACAAATGTTCCATTCTCATGCTTTTCCATGCACATCCATAAATAAGAGAAGGCAGTCAACTGAAATTTAGACTAGACTACATCATTAACCACCCCAACTCACTATTTATTTGACCAATATAAGTACCTAAATATTATATTTGGAAAGAAATTTAAAGTAATTTGAAAACTATACACACCGAGAGTTTAGAAAGATGTGACAAAGCGAAAATGTCATAAAATTCCTTTTTTCAATATATACCTGTAGAAGACTCTAAAATTGAGCAAATTTGGGAAATTTGGCATTTCTTGAATTTAGTATTGATGTTCTACAACTTGTATTCTGAACGTTTTTTGATTGGAGCAGTCATTGCGAAGCTTGATCGATTTGAAAATGACTATTACAACTTTCTGCGCTAAAATTAATGTTTTTTGATCGGCCATTGCAGGCAAAACACTGAATTTAATTTAATGTTGGGGTATTCGTTTGGCGCAGAATGTAATGCACTTTAATTTTAGTAAGAGTAACATTTTCTGTGGGATGTTTTGTTTCCGCGATATAAGCAAATATCTGGAAAAAAAGCGCAAACATTTTATGGTTTTTGCCAAAAGTTATGCATATATCCTGAGGTGGTGCAAACTCGGATATCATATATTTGGGACCGATTTTCAGCTTTTCCGAATGTATCCCATGATAAAAGCTATTTCTACTGGCCTATTATGGGAGACGGAGAATACATTTCTTTTATGTTAATATTCAAGATTACACGGACTGTAGAAATAAAATTAAAAAATCTAAAGTTTTGAGCCAAATATTTCCAATCAATGCATTTCTTTTGTTGAAAAATTATAATTAAAAACCTTACATTAAAAAATTAGATGTTTAAATTAAAAATCTGGCCTCTCGGTGTTCTTGTACTTGAAATTATCTTTGAAATAAAAACCTCTTAATCATTTAATAGCGAGCGACAAGAGGTGATACTTTGCCAAACGGGAGTTCATCACCGACATGTCATTAAACATTGACGCAACTCGACAGAAACCTTCGAACTTCCTGCGGGTGCAACTCGTCCCCCTTAAGTGAGGATAACCCTTGCATTCCACTTTCCCCAGTGGCTAGTGACGGGTATTTCAATGGAATACATCATAATGATATAAATTAATGTGAAAATGTCTAAATGATAAAATATGCTAATTTATGTTTTCGTAGTAAAGGATTGAAGGAGTATAAGCAATGTTTGCTTATCACATAATAAAAAGTGAGCATTACACGACTACATAAATATTTCTGTTTTCATAGTTATTTCAAAATACATCTTGCAATTGTACTCGTACTTGTTGTTTACTTCTGTCTTGACCACCGCATAGTAAGAATCCACATCTTTTATCGTTAACAGTAGTCAATAAATATTTATACAGTATTCCAAGTGCAAAAAAAAATTTTTTTTTGCTTTCAAAAAAATTCGAATATTTTTTAACACATCTCAATTATTTACTATTCCATTCCATTAGGATAATCAATTCCTATTTTTTACATTACAACATAACGGCCAATATTCAAAATTGGTTATTGTTATGAATTCTATATCAATTGTGTTTTCAGGGTCTATATGTGCGGTTGACATCTGAGAATCTGATTACAAAAGATAGAATACCGCTATCTTGGTGTAGATGGAAAACTACACTGAGATATTATCACAGGGCAACCTAAATAGTGTTCATAAAATATTGCATCCATGCACCGATCATAGAAATGTTGTTCGAGACTTTTGTATGTGTTTTATTATGTGTGAGCATACATGTGAGCATTCAATTGTCACTAAACTTTCATGATATTTGAATCCGTTTTGAGTTATTATTACAGGACTACCCAAACAGTACGTATAACGAAGTGCATTCATATACCGATCGTGGAATTTTTGTTGTGGTGCTTTGTATGCCTTTCATATGGGTCATATCTGAATATCCTATTGATACTGATATTTTGATGGAATTGGAATGCGATTTGAGAAATAATAACAGGACTACCCACGAAGTGTGTATAAGAAATGACATTCAAGTACTGATCATATAATTCTTGTTACGTTTATTTTATTTATTTATTTTTTGTATGTGTGGTCTTATGGTGCACATTTTAGTTTCTAATTGCGGCTGATCTTTAAATGATATGTGAATGTGTTTTGGACTGTTATCAAAGGTCTACCCTAAGAGTATGTACAACAAATCACATTCATGTACGTATGATGAAATATGAATCTTTGATCTTTCCATATTTGGATGTATTTGTTTAAGGTGTACGTGGATGCGAATTAGTAGGCGATTCATTCATAATGTGTTCTACATATTGATGATCAAATCAAACCTGAACGCATCATGAAATGAGGATTGAAATAATTATCCACTTGCGTGAATTACTCACAACACTTTTGCAAGTGCAAAATTGAATGCGACTTGTAATTCAGCCCTACATCGACCAAAATGTGAAAAACCTTCATTCACATTCATGCGTGAATCAAGTAAACTCTCAGTTCTTCAGTCGAAATTGATTGGAATTTAGACGTATATTTAAGTCCTAGATGAATGCAAATGTGCTCCTGTAGGAGTTTTGACTTAATCTATCACAACTAGCAAATCGCATTCATGTATCAATCATGGAATTAAAATTTATTTTTTTAATTTTTTTAAAAGTCGGGTTTCACATGAGCTGTAAGTGATTCAACGTTCTAATCTCCCTTATTTACGATACAAAAATGGTGCTTAATACAGAGTTACAATCGAATTCATGCACTATCATGGAGATGTTTTATGTTATTAGCTCTCCGTATTTTGCCCGCTTAGCCCGCTTGGACGAAATCTCGGCTGTCACCTCGTCCTGTGTCTGAACTCACAATCCATAGTATACGATGGAACCACCTCATCATGAAAGTTTCCAAAATGATGTACTAGAAGTTATAAAGCGAAAATTGAAAAAGTGTTGCCAAATATTTTTGCAGTTTTTATTTGAATTTTATAGTTTTCATACATTTTACGTCGTAGTAACGACACCCACTGACAACCCTTCCCAGTCCACTGTTTAGCGTGACATACATGACACGTGTCAAATTATATAAATGGAGAGAAATTTAAAGATTAATTTTTTCATTTTTGGCTTCAAATCATTCTACTAAAGCAAGTTATGTCAGAATTTCTCAAAAGAATTTTTTCTGAGCAATTTGAGTTAACAAAATGTTTTACCATGCTAGAACTATCGCAATTTTAAAATACAGTAACTTTTAAACACATTTGAATCTTTAATATATTTTTAGTCGAAATCTTAAAGAGTGAACGTGCTTCTTATAACTTCATGCTGCACATGCTTCAACACAGAAATACGTACAATATACAAACATATACGCGTTCACAGGCTATCCTTTATTTTTCTGCTTAATTTTGGTTGAGAAAAAATTTTCGTTCTCGGGACACTTTGACACTTGCGCATTTTATTTATATCTTTAATAATATGAACATTAATATATGATCATAAATTCCATAAGTACTGTGTCAGGCTTATACCTCTGATTCAGGCTAATGCATTATATGGAACTGATGGTTTGAATGGTTAGGTATTATTATCACATTTTATATAAGAAAATTTAAATTTATAAATTAAACCTGGCAAGCAATTCTACAAATTTTGGTAATAGAACTCTGCAACATCAAAGGTTGCAACTTTTATCAATTCATCTCCTTCAGAGCATAGTATTGTTTCTGTTATAAATTTAATGATATACATTTTGATGTTAGTGAACATATTATACAATACCCCTCTCATCCAATTTGTTGAAGAATTCAAGAAGACCCAAAGGATCTAGTGGATCCACACAACTAAGAGGATCGAAGTGGCTGGAGTATGGATCATCATCGACCGAATCTATGCGATCTATATCTTGTCCTGAGTACAAAGGTTTTTTTGGCTTAATCGGTTTTTCGGGATCTGGATCCAATGATTCCCTAGCTTCCATGATATCCCTAGTGTCTGTGGCCTTAGAATTCATTGTGGCAAATATCTTTAGTATTGCTTAAAAACTTTCTTTAGCTGCGTAAAAACGTTAACCTATATAACAAAGAAGACTGATCAAAAGAAATTCGTCTAAAACAAAAACATTACATTAGGATTCCGATAAGAATAATGTATAAATAATTCAATTGAGATATGTTGTACTTACCTAAATTCTTTCACATCATTTATTCAGCACAAAACACGGTATATATGGACATGTTATGGCACTTACTACAATCTAAATATAGGTTATGTATGATGAAATATAATACTGTTTACCATTTACTCGCGCATCCAATGGCTTATGTTGGTGCTTTGTAAACTCTTTCACTACCAAATCAAAAAAAAATTGCATGGAAATTCAAGCAAAGTAACAAAGAAATTGAAAATCTCTGCGTGGAATTCTCTTCCAAGACCATTTTCATTTATCTACTTCACTAATTGTAGTAACCCTTTAAAAATTAAATATTTCCCAGGACTTGTTATTTTCATAATTACTTTTTAATTTCTTATTATTAATTTGCGGAAACCAAACTTAAGGGAATGGAAATATTTCTGAGCCTAAGAGAAGAATCGTAAACCAAGTGGTATTTCGAACATTTTATAATTAGAATTTTCTCAGAATTATGGGTGTCACCAGACTGGATCACGTAAATATTGATAATAAAACAAATTTAAATATTTAAATATTTTTGTCAGGTAAATATCGTCTAAATTGTATTTTATTATATTTTACGTTTTTGCAATTTTAAGAAAAATTAAGTTTTACTTGAAAATCATTGTAATACACAGAAATAATTATTTATTATATTTGTCTTCCATTAGCAAAAATTACAACCTTCATTGAATCGTGTATAATACTTTTGATAAGATCAATATCAGCTTTCGTTGAGTATTCATTTATTTCAACAAGAAACCTGTTACCTTCCAATCTACAATTAATAACTTCTTATACAATTTCATTTAGAATATAACAGTTTGAAAACCTACACGGGAAAAATATGTAAAAACTATTTATTTATTTACTTATTGTCTTATGGTAAGGTTCAGACCACGAGGTCTGCTCTTCCACCTAACCGTGATTTCATGAGGTGAGGGAATTGGGAAGGAAAGATGTTGGATTCCCGGGAAACTATAAGTACCGATTACTAGACCACCAGTGTCGGAATTGATTCATTCAATTGAGAAGGAAGTTCATGATGAGAGGAAATGCTGAAGCTGGCGATTCCGTTAGCCTCATTCGACTTCGCGTAGTGTACAATGAATTCACAAGGAATTGAATCATTTGAGAAGTGGGCGTTCATTTGAAAGCATTGTGTGACTTGAACTCTCTAAATCTACAATACCTCTACTATACCACCTAAAAATATTCATTTCAGGTACATTTCTTCATATAGTACTACTGACTGCCTATTACCAGTATACTTTTAGTTGGCCGATGAAGGTGGGCGAGCCCTAATGCTCCAAGAATAATAATCAGAGTTGGCCGATGAGACGAGTATGATGGCACAATGGTTAATACAATGATGGAACCCTACAACCTCTTCAACACCATGATGGCATCCTGCGACCGAACCTCGTTATATTATCGCACGTCACTGGCAGCGCTCACGGATACAATAATGAGTCAACAATGCTCATGACCGGGGCTCGGATCGATATTCACTTAGAAAGTGCAAAATATGCCCTACAATACAATTACATATAATAAAAAATTAGAATTATGCACTTCAAAAAACATGCTTAAAACATACGTATCTACTTACTTATAATAACTCCTTGTCAGAAGATGTGTTTCCTGATATATTTAATAAACTTAAAGTGAAATCATTACATAACAAAGGAAATAAACGTGATGTTGGAAACTATCGACCCATATCACTATTGCCAACTTTCTCAAAAATCCTGGAAAAACTCTTCTATAAGAGACTTTTTGACTTATTAGGGTATAATAATATTATCTTAAATAAAGCACGGTTTCAGGAAATCCCTTTCAACTAACAGCGCCATATTTTCTTTGCTAAATGATGCAATCAATTCTCTTGATCGTGGAGATGATTCACAAGGTATTTTTCTTGATTTTTCGAGAGTATTCGATGTAATGGATCACAAAATTCTTCTCTCAAAACTGCACTCATACAGCATTCGTGAATTCTGAATTCTGTATTCGCAATGGCTAACTTCCTACTTGAAAGATAGGCATCAGCAAGTTCAAATTACCCATGTTGAAAATAAAGTATGTCAACATTACCTTTCAGAAACAAAGCCAGTTACTTACGGACTTCCTCAAGGTTCAATTGTAGGTCCTAATCTGTTTTTATAGTACGTAAATGATATGTTGTCCACCACGCCCGATTGCAAAATGGCTCTCTTTGCTGATGACACAAATCTACTATGGAATCGTCAATGCGCAAAAATCTCTATCTTGGTTTCATTCAAATCGTCTCATCGTTAATACTGATAAAATAGTATCCATGTCATTTCGCAATTGAGTGACGAAATCTCTTCCTCCTACATCCCTTTCGCTAAACGAAACCCAAATAAAATGAGTCAAGATAACAAAATTTTTAGGGTTTCATATTCAGGACAACCTCAAATAGAATTGCCATATTGATAATCAGAATTCCAAACTTTGAAAATTATGCTTTGCATTCCGAATTTTAGCCAACATTGTTAGTCAACGCGTTTCTCACTGCGTGTATTTTGCACATGTATATTATCATTTACGGTACGGCATTATCTTCTAGGGCTAATCCACTCTGAGCATTCAAACTTTTAGAATTCAAAAGAGAATAGTTCGGTTTATATGTAAATCTCACCCCCGAAATTCATGTAAACCTTTATTTAGAGAATTAAATATTCTTCCTCTCCCTTGCATATACATTTATGAAGTAGTCGTGTTTGTTAAGACAGAACTATTAATATCCCACCCCTGCTTTAGATGCAATGTCACAAGCACAACACTTGCAATAAGGCTAATATTCATCATCCTGGCGTGTCAACAACTCATTGCCAAAGAGACCCTTATCATTCAGGAATAATTTTGTATAATTCCGTTCCCAAAAATCTAAAAGATATAAATAAATTGAATCTATTTAAATCCGCGGTTAAAAGTCTTTTAATGTGCAATTGTTTCTATAATGTAAAAAAATACAGATTTTCATGAAAGAAGTTAATGAGAGTTTGAATTTCCTAATAAATATTGTTTTTCACGTGACTTCGTATGATGTAAGTGATGTTAATATCTCTTACACTTTATCACGCCATTTTTATAGTGCTCTAGATACTAATGAAATTCCTTTTGCATGCATGTTAATTTTGCTTCTTTTTGTTTTTTAATAGTTTGTTTATAACTGTACGCAATCTTGGCACGGTTGTGTACATTCTCTTTGTAGCCCCATCCTGGCCCGGGTTTTACTCCGGTTTTCCTCCGGGTAGTGGTGGATTTTCCTTGGGCGGGAATGTCATTAATACTTTTTTTTATTAATCTCGAATTTTTACTGCACTAATATCTACAATTTATTTTGAATAATTAATGGATAACAGCACGTATTTATTAAATAATTTCTTTTGTAAATATTAAATCATTGCCCATGGGCCCTTGATCGGAATTGATGGAATGGTCCCTTCTTGTTTCCGAAGAGTAACTTAGTATGTTGTCCCCCATGTGGTCATACGCAGTTTGCAACTGCTTTTTTGACAATAAAGTTTATTTATTTAAATACAATTACATTGACAACATTACACACAGTAAATTGTACATATCTTCAGACAAACTCTCACGAGCTTATGGATTATCTAACATCCATAAAAATAAATCCGTATAGGATAATTACCTGTATATCATCAATTGATAGACCTCGACATAATTTTACCAAATGTATATTACAAATCCTGAAACACGGTGTCGAAGAAGATAATTTTTCTGTGCGGAATAGTTTGGAGTTTGTTAATGCAAATAGGGATTTAGTGATAGATGTACTTTAAGTTTCGTATCTTTTGATGTAGTTACACTTTTTACAATCCTGCCAAATGATTTATCGGTTTTATCTAGATGGAGCAAAATTGAACTGCAATATTCCAGAAGATGAAATAGTTATTGCTTTAAAATTAATAATTGAATCAACATATTTTACGTTTTATAAAAAATTATACCATCAAGTTGAGGGATCACCAATGGGTAGTCCTGTTAGTTCGCTTTTGTCCGAATTTGTTTTGCGTGATCTTGAAGGATCATGTTTGAGTAAATTAAATTTTGTGCCTCTGCTTTATGCTCGTTATGTTGATATTTTTGTATAATTCCAACAGATCAAATATATTCAATGTAAAATGTGTTTAATGGATATCATCCAAGGTTGAAATTTTCGTTGGAGAAGGAAACAGAAGGAAAATAGAATTTTTTAGATGTCTCAATGTCGCGTAAAATAATAAATTGATTTATATTTGGTATCATAAAAAACTTATTCTGGACGAGTATTAAATTATTTTTCGGATAATCCTCTTGTGAAAAATATTGCATTGATATACAATTTGATTAACAAAGCAACATTGCTGTCTGATAATTGTTTCCATCATGATAATACAGAATTCGTAACGACAATCTTAGTAACGAATTATTACCCTAGAAGTTTTATAACGAAATGTGTCAAGAGACGACTACACTATCTTACCCATGTGAAACATCCTTCATCAAATGCGCAGAATTCTCAGTCCCAGATAAGTTATAAATCTTTCGTAGTATTTCCATACCATAAAATAATATTCCCAATTTTCAGTAGATTTTTTCTCCAAGAAAACATATGATTAATGAGTCCCACAAGGAAACAACTTTATAATCTTGTAATTAATGGAAAAGGTATAATCGACATGTCTTCACAAAATGTCGTTTACAAACTTGTTTGTAAAAATTGTACCTTTTGCTGTATTGGACAGACGAAACGTAAATTACAGACGCGAATCAAATAACATCAGCGTAACATAAACACACTACAACATAATGTTATTTCACTACACCGTTTAAATTTGAATCATTCAATAGATTGGGAAAACGTTTTAATTTTAGATCGAGAGTCAAATTATTATAAACGAATAATTTCAGAAATGTTGCACATAAAATTTATCAAAAACACATTAAATTTACAAATAGACACGGATAACATCTGAAATTTTTACTTGTTTAGGATAATTTTCTGCTTTGATGGTTTGTTATTTCAAATTATTAATTTCTTCTATGTTATTGTTTTATTTGCATATTGTGTTTAAATTGTTTTCAACTTGTTACCAACATATATCAACATTTGTTTATATAATCAAAAACATACCTGACGATGGATGAATAAATAATTGTCCACAGAAAAAGGTCGGTTTTATATCAATTTAGAGTCATTGTAAACCAAGCTCTTTCTTTTATATGGTAATGCTCACGTTTACAATGACATTCGTTCTTAATGAAATTGTTACAAGTTAAGTGTTTATGATTGACCCGAATTCTTGCTCCAAGATAATCATGTTGGTACAAAATTTGTTCCGGCATGCTTGTTTTTTACTCATGTCATTTTACAACAAACTAAAAGAGCTTATTTTGCAAACAAAAAGAAAAAGTGAAGAGAGATTTTTTGTCCCGGAAAATAAGAGGGGGTTCCTCAAAGCATGGATATTTATGACCCGCTTCCCCAGCTCTAACTCTGTAGAAGCAGCTGCGAGCTCCTTTTTGTGGGCTTCCACCCCCACCCCCACGTTCGCCATGCGCGCCAGACAGACAGTGTTGTAGTAGTCAAGTAGTAGCGAGGTTCTACGAATGATCGCGAGAAGTGTTAGTAGAGTTTATGTTTATGCCGGAAAGAACCGAGCAAGAAGATAGTATCAAGGTAGAGACATATCTCCAAGGAAACTCTGACGCTCAACACTTGGATTTTGGAAGACCACTCTCGTCTCGACCAAGGTGGGACGTATCTGACGGAAATAGTACTTCTCTCCATTCTGGCACCATGTTTTGTCTCTTTAGTAAACTTAGAGCACACGGAAGTGGAAAGCGAGGAGTGTCGTAAGTACTATTTGAAATTACTATGAAAATGAGTGAGTTGTTGTTTACTTACTATGCAACGGACACGTCATAAAACAAAAAATAAAAATATTTTCGTGAACTTTTTAATGTAGACGTTTTAATATTTTCATTATATTTTATACGTTATAATACTATGAGATTACTTCCACGCACAACGCACTGAAAATACTGTGTAATATATGCCGATTTGTATAATTTTCCACAGCTGTTTAATTATAATACATTCATCACAGAACTGACGAATCGAGAAAGAAATACAAAAAGCAATAAAACAAGATGGAAAATATTTCAAATTTCGCTAAATTATAATGAAATTTCTAAATCTCAAAATTTTACTAAGAGATGAATTTGTTGGTGTATTGACAATTTTCGATGGTAATTTCGATAGTAAGACGGTCCTCAGTCTTTGTTCGTATTTATATTACAAACAGAAAAGAGAGGTTGAAACTTTGAAAATGAAGCTATTTTTCAAAGTTTAAATAGCTGTAATGTATGAAAAGTTCGTCCTCTGCGGCAAACGACCACCCACTGAGACTAACAACCACAGTTGTAATACTCGGATACAGCAATCTGGATCCTATCTAGACGCTGTTCCTCCGATCTCGGTAAAATTCATGATTTGTCTAGTGAGTAAACTCACACAAAAACTGAGCTTTTCTGGCACTCGTCATTCGTGGTCCTAGCTGTCCGAAACGAGATACATACATAATACCATTTTATGTATATCTTTTTATGTGAATAAATTTCCATTTAATTTAATTCTTTTCAGTTTTATTTCATTGGTAAAGTAAACATTAAAAGTAGACATTAACCGTAGTAGTCGAGTTCTTTTTTTACATTTTTATTAGGTATTCTTCTTTAAGACATATTTGTTAGGTATTAGCGTTAAAAAATGAGTTAGTTCTTGACTTTATGTAATTTATCTTCATTCAATCTTTCATATATTTTTTACTCAGCCTTTCGTGCGTGAAAACGACACATGAAGCACCTGTGGGTGACATTTGCCGACATGAAACTGACATTGTACAGACAGCTTCCGGTGACCTGGAGAGACCATATGGTTTCCCTTTCACAAGGAATCAAGAAACAGGTAAATTTGATTTTCAATTTACTTAACTCTTTTCTTCGCAAAGTATTTAAATAATAATAATAATAACAAATTTATCAATGAACGGCATTTATTATCGTTTTCTTCAAGTTTTTATCACGTGTAATACAAACCGCTAGAATAAAGTCGTAATGAAGAAACAATAATTTTCTCTACTTCTTATGAATTTGATTTTAGGATTCCTTGTGTTTGTGTAACGAAATCTATGTCGTCAATGATATCGAATTTTCTATGTAACACAAACCTATATCTAAAAAAATTATTTGTTGTTTAATGAATGTCATCGTAGTTATCAAAATGTGTTTCCGTAAATATATGGCTATAAAAAAAGTGTAACCTTTTTTAACCAAGAGATTATAATATGGTAACTATAGAATAATCTGTAAATACCATAAGGATCAGCCATCTCCATTAACTGGCGAACTCAGCCAGAATTAACAAGCGGGGTTTTGTATTGTACTGATACTGATCACCCTTTATTATTATTAGTGTAGATAAAAATGATACGTGTACACACACACTAATTAATTGTCATCACAATAAAAATCTGTGATGATATTTTAATTAATTAGTAAGCAAACATTCGTAAAAATGCGTTAAATCTAATTCACTCCTTTAGATCTGAAATCTCGGAATCATTTCTAATATAATTAATTTACAAATTATAAATCACTTTCAAAATTCGGATAACATGCAAACATTTTTAATTTTTTAAAGAAGAAACAAAAGAAAACAAGTATGAAGGTGAGGTACCTCACGACGAGACAATTCTTGTCAGCAATTTCTACTTCCACTCGAGAACACACACAGTCTTATGGTGATCTATTATTACCAAATCGTTACGGCTATCACTACTTCCACTTGACCTAAAACTTTTATTGGATATATTTCTCTTTTTTCTTATATAATCGAGGCAATGTAAAATAACATTCATCTCAGAATGATGTCCTTCGTTTCTCTGATTCCGGAAAGGACCCGTAAAAGCGTTATGTACGAATGATATAACAACCGGAATTTCTCAGATCAAACATATGTATTAAGGTGTACAAAAACTTATTAATCGGAATTAAGAAGGAGAAATTATTTTAATTTAATGTAAAATAATGAGTATTACCACTATCCCTTCCGAATATTAATACAAGAATTGGTGCTTAAGGTCTAGGAGGATAAAGGAAAAGGGTAGTTGATTTCATACCTTCTTTTTTTATCGCTTAGATTTTAGGAGTATCGATGATGCCCTGGAGGTAAGTCAAAGTAAGTAAAGAGGAAGATTGCTCTAGAGTGTAAGTGGAATCTTTATCCCAGTGGTACCCAAAATTTTTAAATATAAATTTTTAAAAATTGTATGTTTTTAAATATAAAAATATTTGGTTACACTGACTTCTCAATATTTTTAGAACAAATGGAAGTATTAGTTAATTTTATGCCATAGAAGAGAAAATTTTCGTTTGAAATAATAGTCGCTATAATACCAACATAACATGAGATAAATTGTCTGCCCTAATGCGACGAGGCATACTCTCGGGGCCATGTTCCACGGCGCCCTTGGCCGAGCCGCTCAGTTTGGGAACCACAGCTCTATGTTCTATTAATATAGTACTACCGACTGAGAATTAAAAATTTACAAAAATAAAAATTTTTATACGTGAATTCTATAGCTTATAGGGTTTTTGGCTTTTAAAACAAATCTCACCAGTCATTTAAGCAATATATAAGTTATATAATATTGGGTAGTCTTTAAAATATCTTGTATAGTAGTTACCGAGTACTCAAGTTCGATATTTAAAGTTTTTACAGTACTTTACTCGCGTGCTTAGTTTCAGAGAGCTTTGTCATTGCTTCTCAACAGAGACAATTAAGTTCCCAGTTTATACCACTTTGTTTAAAATAACTGTAACCAATAGAATAGTTATTATTAGTTTCTTATATTAATACAACTAACATATAGAGTAATTTAAATGTAAACAATAAAACTAGTTAAACTTTTTAATGATTCGAGAAACATTACCCGTCAGAACTAACTTGTATATAAAGGATCCTTTTAGTTGTTTTCTTTTAATAATAGAAAATTAGTGTATTATAGTTTCCAAAGAATAGGCGATGGTTTACAATGTGTGAATCAATGATTAAGTCAAGGCCTTCTGAAGAAACATTACAGGTGATATACTTAACACGTACGTACCATCCTATTCCAGCACTGTCCAACTTGGCTTGCGGGCCATATTCTTTACACTTTCGATTGACAGCACCGGATAGGGTTCGGCAAAATGTAGCCCGACAAATTAAGTTAATGGGTCATGTTTATGTATTAATAGCGTCATATATTTATTCTCGCTAACAAATTTATATTATTTCAAGCTGGGAAAATCAAATAGTATAGTTCTTTATTTCAAAAAAGTATTTTTAATGTTTCGTATTACAATAAAATGTTTGTATGCAGTAATGTATGACGGGGTAACTCCGAACACCATTTCCTATTTTATCTCTCCAAACATGTCACGACAAATATTAACTAAGACAGCATGGGTTTGTAACATTATGTTGTGCCCCTGAGGTTTAATGAAAAATTGTTGTAAAATGTACTATAATCGCAGTCCGTAAAAAATATTTCGCGAGCTGCCAGTTCTATTCTATTAAGCGGAGCAATATTTATAATTTACTGCCTACCTTCTACTGGCTACGTAGAAGAACACAAACCAATAAAACTTTAAGTTCTTTAATATGAAACATGAAAATTATATGGGAATGGTGTTATTCTTTATCTTCTCTCTCCTTCATAATATCCAGGAATTCTTGAATAATACTGCTCTTGCTGAGAAACTTTGTTGGATGAGAGTCAGAAGCTTTACTCACTTTTCCAAATACGGATCCTTGAGGGAAGAACAAAACATTTTTTAAATATTTTATGCGTAGCATTTCACATACTTTTCACCAGAAACTCTTTGCGAAGACAAAAAAAAACATGTATTTTCGTCTAAATATTACATTTAATTACAATATCTAAAATACATCAAGCTGACAGTATCACTGACGATTACGAGACACTTGCCGATGTAGAGAGTTGGATGAGAATTCTTTGAAATTTTCTCGAAAACAATTGAACGAATTTTCGTCACGTCCCGGAATTTTGACTTCCTTTTCATAAAGAAAAAACATTATTTATGTCATCTCTTACGAAAAACTGTTTAATTGGGACACCCCCTATTTTGAAATTTTATACACGACGGAAAACTTTTTTTTACACAAATACATAACGCAAATGACAGAAAAGGGATATTTCAAAAACTTACATTTCTGATTAATTTTACACAAAAATCAAGTTTGAAACCACATTTATTTGCTAATACAATTGATTCTACATCATCTTCCCCTACTTTGATATTTCAAATATATTTAGTTTTCGCGAAACATGGGAAAAGGGTATTTTGCAGAATCATTTTCCTTGTACATACCACTATTTTTCTAAACCCTTCAATTCATGTTGACTGTTTAGTGGCAAATAATTATGCTCAGAACCCAATGAATTGAACGCGATTTAATTAAATTTTGAGTTTCGGAATGCAAAGAAATATGTTATCTTTATTTACATTGTTTTAAATATTATTTCTTTCACAACAATGTTTTGTGTTGAGTATTACTTTGTCCTGTTAATTTACGTAAAAGTAACTAATTAATATCAATATTTTCTACGTACATATAGTTCAGAAATAGATACTTGAGTAAATTTGTTTTATTTTGAACTGTGTTTCTCACAAGCAATATGCGTATTAAAATTAACAGTGCAATGCGAGTTAATAATACAGCATTTTCAATTCAGACAAATATCTTTCGCAAACATAAAAAAGACTTAAATGTGTTGTGAGGTAGATGAACATGGTTAAAGTATTCCATTCAAATCCACAAATTATTGGGTGGAAGCGATGTGGAAACAAACTGAGACATCTCATAATTGTGATTATTTTAAAAAACAAATCTAGGAATGTATGTTCTCACATACCTCCAATATTTTTAAAAGTGTATACTGAAATCTTCCAAAATGTCGTTGTTATGGAGTCGTTAATGCGGTTCTATTTCCTTGGTTAAAAACCAATAGATTGAATTGATTACGAAATAAGTATCCGATTTCTTAGAATCAAATTATATAGCAGTCAAAAAGTGTTTCAAATAAGAAAATATACGTATTGCGTCGCGTAGCGCCGTGGGAAACTACTAGTTAGTAATCTCCTTCTTTCGGATAATTTGAGATCGAAAATGTATACGTGGTTTTATTTACCCCTAAAACGAAAATATAGCCTTTGCATATAACTGTCTTACATAATTTAAGAAACACATACTGTGTCTGAACACGATAATAAGAGTAATTACATAATAATAAGATATTACTTTCTGTGAGAAATCCTATCACTTCTATAACAATGGTACACACACATAGGTCAAAAAGAAAAAAGAAATCATGTAGTGTGTGTTAGTCATATATGATTTGATTTTCCCCCATACGTGTCTAGTTTCTAAGTATTTCTGGAAGTAAAGATTTACTTTTTTCAGATTTTTATCGCTACCACTTTGGCTTCTCGTAGATTTTTTTTTAGTGGGATGTTTTATTTTTGGCACTTGCAGAGGTTATTATTTTGTGAATGAAATATGTCTATTATTAGATATCTGCTTGAAATAAAAATCATGTCCATCAACATGAAACCATGTATAATTAATATCATGACCAAATAATTTTTGAATTCGAGAAAATAACCATAAATAGTTTGAAAATCGTGTTTTGATTACTAGAAATTTTAATTTTAACGCAATTATCACATGCATCATATGAACGTGCAGCAATATAATGTACACAATGGAACTCAAACAAAGGACTTGTGACTAATCATCAAAAAGAAGTCTATAACATCTGAAGATGGGGAAAATATCTCCCCGAAACGTTATGTAGATTAATGATGTAGATTAATGAACTATCAAGTGTTTTGTGCGTCCGGTGTAAAGTGTTGTCTAAAATAAGAGCAGTGTGCTAACATAAATTATGTAAAATAAAAGATACATAAATTATGTAAAATGTTATTTAAATGGAATCGGTTGCGACAAAACATTGACAGTCGTTAATAAATCTACACTTAATAATATTCTTATAATTATTTGGATTTTAATCATTTCTCATAGGACTCTGAACATTATTCTTCTATAACAGCCAGAAAGAAATCACTGAACTTTGCAAATTACCTCTAGAGATAATCTTTCTGTAATAATAAATATAATCTTATTATTTTTTATTATGGTATTAATCTTAACTCACTACACTTTCTTGACATTATGCTTATCTTAAGACTAATTACAGTGATTTCATGTGGATCAAAATAATTTTCATTTCAAGCCTTTAAATAATTTAATGATAATCTTTGTGAACGTGACGCACATCCTTCTCAACAAAAAGGTTTCTAGAAGTCAAATAGTGATAAAAAACTGAAGAAGAAAAACTCAGTATTTCGAGTTTTTTCAAACTGAAAATGTTTAATTAAAAAATGCAGCAAATTTTTGTCATTGTTTGACTTAATGTAGACTAACACATTTGTGAATACAATGTAAACAAATTAAAAATGTGATACAAAATGTATGGGAAATATGATACAAATATACTATTTCTATCAATTCTCGCAATACTGAATGTGATTTCTCAAAATAATTTTAAAGTTTTTCATTTCTTTGGTTTACTAGTAGTAATATTTGTTGATAAAATCAGAATAAAATGTTTAAGTGTCTATTCTCAATCTTGGGAAATTTTAACAAAATTATAACAATAGTGTATTTTCCTTTCATCATTGTAACTATTTTGATTGCAATGGTGAATGGCAAATTTGATCAATACAATTATTCATTTATAATGTTTTAATCAGTACAATATTATATTCAACACAATTATAATAATCAATAAGGGAATAATTTATTTATTACTTTATATGTGACATACTGTTTGTCTCAATATCGTAAATATATCGCAGATATTTATTATTAATGTTTACTCAATAAGTTCTTTTATTTACATAAGTAAAACTTTTCTTAATTCTGAATTTATAACACCAACTATATATATTTTTTGTGTTTCATTCATTACAAATTTGTTTGTATTCTGCTAATATTGTTAAGGTCCATATTATACACGTCTCACTATTTATTACTTTATTACGTTTATTTTACACGCGAACACTCCACTCACTCTTACAAGTGAGAGAAAACTCCTTCGGAAACAAGATCTGTAAACTGTTCTTTTTTCCCCGAGGCTAATTTTATAGAGTTGATGGATGGTCTCGAGAAAAGATCAGCGACGGGACGGAAACAGACTCCGGTTTTCTTCTTACCCCGCTTCTGTCTCAAAAGGAAGTGTCTGTTTCTTTGATGAGTTGAAGAGGAAAACAGACGAATGATATATTTTCCTCATTCAATTCTTTGTTGCAATGTGAGGGAATATTTAGTATTGGATGCAAATTCTTAACTAAATTTCGTTATATTTGTAGCGCATTATGAGAAGTAACATAACAGAAATTGATTTTCAAATTAATTTTACATGTTCCCTTGTAACAAAACATCCAAGTAATCTTTCCAGAATCTACTGTTGTACGTCACTTTAGCTTTGGATCCATTTAATAAGAAATTTTTGTGGCATTCGTGTATTCCACCGATATCTTATGGAATTCGTAATCCATAATTAACGGAAAAAATCAAATAATCTTCCACAAAGTAAAGTCGGCGGGATTAAATCTTTAATTTTCCCCAAATTTTTACCTCAATAAACTGTTAGGATTACTAGAACTGCTAAAATCCCATTTAAAAACTAGTGTTACCATATGATCGGTCTTTTGTAGTAACACACCCGACCACATATCATTGACATCAAATGTACAGGTTGGTCGAAACGTGCGCTGAAAGTTGGAACATAGTAAAAATCGGGGACACTATATAGTTATGGATACGTCTTTGTACTCGTGGCAAAATTACATACTGGTACTAACTTTCTACTAAACTATGGGGTGAGGGTTGGGTCATGTGGCATAGGCCCTG
This sequence comes from Laupala kohalensis, assembly GCA_002313205.1. NCBI lineage: Eukaryota > Metazoa > Arthropoda > Insecta > Orthoptera > Trigonidiidae > Laupala > Laupala kohalensis. The sequence continues at coordinate 176,070 of NNCF01128681.1, read as the reverse complement.
CTTTGGAGTTTGATACATTTTCACTCCATATCCATTTGAATCCCCTTCACAAATGTTACTTGTATTTGCAAGGACTAATGCGTCACTTGTGCTATCGATTCAGAATCCTTGCATTCAAGCAGTGGCGGAACCAAGCGGGTGGGGCGAAGAGGCAATCACCCCCCCCCTTCCCCAGAAATCTGACTTGACTTTGTAAAATACATAAAAGCGCGTTAACGAACTTGTTAATTTTTTTTCATTTTATTACAATATCTAGAACCCTGTTCCTAGTTATCACCGTTGGGATTTGCATTACTTGTCACTTCTTATCCTTTCCATTGTATTTATTCGCGTATGGTAAAACATTTTTAAATGCAGCGCAATGTTATTCTATACAAAAGTGCATTTCAAACGAACCACGCAAATGCAAGAATTAGGCTGAAAACAATATCAATATTTCTGCTCCCATAAATGTAATTTATTTCCACTATTAATAAAACGAGTGCTTCCTCGGAAGNGGGGGGGGGGGGGAATGTTGACAAAGTTTTTCACGCCCCCATCCCAAGATCACTTGCTGGATCCGCCCCTCCATTTAAGCTGGTGTAACGTCGTACTGAACTGTTTTGGGGAATTTGGGTCAAACGTATATCCCGTGAATATTCAACCTTACTTCTACCTTACTAGAATTATAATTAGCCAGTGTGCAACAAAAGATACAATTTTCAATTTTATTTACCAAATTTGCATTGTAATCAATACTTTAAATCATCCCGAAAATATTGCAAAGCGAAAGCAAAAAAAGAATTCATAAATTTTTAGGTCCTAATTATAATTCTGAAACTTCCTCTGATTACCGTGCGTATTAAGAAATACAATTTACTTAAATTTAGGTCTGGTAGAACCATGATTATTATGTATGCGTATAGATAAGGATAACGTAAGAAAATATGTTTAAAAGACTTGGGCAAATCTTACAACCACTTAAAACAACATTTTGGGAGGTTGACAATTTTTCGGATGTAACTACTCATCAAGGTGGGAAAAAAATTGCCGTAATATTGCCTTGGACTTAATACCTTACATATGAGAGCGCTACCCAGTGTTATGCAATGCTATGCAAACCTCCAACATAAGTGGAGACTGTTAGTATTTCGGCCGCTCTAAATATTTGGCCTCTTTTATTACTATGTAATATATCTAAATAACATTTCAAACTTCCCTCTTTCATTCAAAAGATAGTAATACAACATTCTTCACCATATATATTCTACTTATTCTAGGGTTTATGAGCCGGCATTTAGCCAGGGTATCGGGACCGTCATCTCTTATTAAGGGACAACAACAGTGGGTCGGCTACCTGGGTATAATGCATCTAGCAACGTCAGACACTCATGTGCAACTAAAGGNGCCTTTTCTTATTCCTTTTTTTTATATTTAAGAATTTTATTAAATGGTATTGAATATTAGTGCTACTTCATTTACAACTAAGATGACTGACAATATATGTGACTATTTTTACCTTCAATTTCTATAGATTATTTTTTCCTCAATAATGTGTTGTATAATGTTTTATGAAGTACATTCAGCTTTTTTATCACACAGTGCAGTGTTTTGTCCATAAAATCCTATTCTCTATTTTCGCAATTCAAACGAAAATATACAGCTTTAATGTTACAGGCCCTAGTTCTAAGGCGTCCTTCAAGTATTACGTGAGCGTAAGTCAGAATTTTTCAAACCCCCACCCGCATTTAACAAAACGTAAGAATTTGAACAACTCAGACACGATCCAAGGCAAGATTTGTATCTTTCCCCTCCCTCCGAGTAATAGTGCAAGTATAATTGTCTCATCTGAAAATTAGCCTCACAGCCTTCAAAGACAGGGTAAAATTCCAGGGTTGATTCCAGCAACAATTTAGCATAGGGGTTTTACACATATAGAACAAGGGCGTACCTAGTAATTTATTTTGGGGAGTGTTCTCACTCCGAGTAGTTTGGGGGTTTTGACTTCGAATAAATTTTAAAGATGAAGTTTAACTTTCTCATGTATTGGACTTATTCTGCCACCAGTGCCAGAATCATTGCAAATAACTTAAGTTCAAAAACATGTCAGAAAATTCGAGATACGTACATTATATTTACAATTATGGCTCTCTTAATAGTATATGATAACGTTGTTCTCCATGGAAAACCCATTCCCTCATTTATTATTCCCAACTCTCATTATCTTCAACTTGACACCATTTTCCTTTCCGAACGCACCAACTCTGGCGACATTAGAGTTGCTAGTGTGAACACGTTCGACATATTAACCGGCAAATATGTCGATCAACCAGAAAGAGATGTCACACATCCTTTCTGAGAGAAAATTGCGGCTCGTGTAGACACCTTAGCAAATTTTCTCGACATAAATGTTACAAACTTTATTGCTCGTGGAAATGTCCTTAAAACAAATAAAAAAAATTGTTTAAAAAATATAAAAATTTATTTACTTGCAATTTTATTACTTTACTTTCGTCACATATGTCCCAAAAGCGTGCCCTGAAATGCAGTACAACATACCGTAATACACGAGAGCACTGAGGGTTAGAATCTAGCAGGAGTCAATTATTAGATTCTTTGTATAACATATGAAAAAGCAGTATTAATTAAGACATAAAAACAAATCCTAATACTAAAAAGTACACAAAAATAACCATTTTAAACAAGCTTTTACTTAAGAAGTCCTACACTAAAAGGTAAAAAATAATGTTCATTTAATTTGAAAATCAAAAAAGTGTACCTACAAATGTCCCTTCCTTGGTCACTCAACATAGGTGTAAGTACCTAGAACGTACAAAAAAGTAGAAATGAAATCTTTTCAAGGTTTTTAAAAAGTTTGTAAAAGGTTTTGAACGATAGTTACGCTAAGTGCCTAACGTTACTCGTAAACCATTCCTCACACGGACATGTTACGTTGTGTTCCAAATTGTTCAAGTATGTTCAATGGAAGTTTATTCCTCACTCACATACACGCGTGGACACTGTTATTTTCTGTTGTCCCTAGTGTATTATCATTGACCAAGCCTAGCCAAGACGTCCTATCCACGATTGCGTGCCATCACAACAAACTTAGGAAAAATAGAACAATATTGTTCAAGAAGTTTTTAAGATGACGTTGAAATGCAATTCTGACTACTGATTTATTCTTGGTGTACGAAAATCATGTGGAAACGACATCAAGATATCTGTAGCTTAAAAAATTTTAAAGTGATTTTTCGGAAATTTTGGAAAACCACCCCTACGAGGTTGAGTAAATCCAAAATTACGACTGTCCTGCGAGTCAAATCGCTAAAAAATTTGTACAAAGACCAACTTTGCCAAATTATAAACTTGTACCACAATATGCCACGTTTTACAAGAAATTATCGATTACCGCACGCACTATCCTACGGGAAACTGACCCTTTCGCCTAAAAGATATGAGTAGCACAATCCTGCCAGAGCGGTGCCAGATAAGGGCTATTGGACAGGATATTGCGGTTTGGACATGATTAGTGATTTGGCGAGAAATGCCAGAGCGGAGCCATGAGTTTTTCCCATGTGGTGAGCCCACCACCCCTCAAAATCACCTAGGCCGAAGCGAAGCCACTTGGAAAAACCCAGATGATGTGAGCACGCCTTTCCCCAAATTCACCTATGTCGAAACGAAGCCATTTTTCGTAGGGGGTGGGGGTGATTTTTTGAAAGCGTCGCGAGTGGACAGTGTGAAAGAAGGAAAGGAAAAATAAATCAATCAGGTGCAAATAATAAAGCAATAGCGTATTGGAAGAGTGGGTGGTCACGTCACACGCAATGAGGCGTAATCGAAATAGCATTTGGGAGAGAGAGAGTGGTATCGAAAAAGAAAAGGAAGAGAGAGAGAGAGAAATGGCGTAATCGAAGCGTATGGTTGTTTTACGACGAAAAAACACGGTAAATGAAATGGATGCCCATACTGTGTGTGTGTCTTGGCCGGAAGCCTTGCCGAGAGTGGCGTATATGGCGATGCATCGTGGGATCTTTATATGACTACTTTTTGCAATGACGTAGTATGTCTTAATCTTTTTTTTTTTTTTTGCAATGACGTACTATGACGTTTTCTTCGTCGCATCGAATGCCATAGCGTCACGTACGATCACGTGTTTGAATTGTTGTTTTGGGGACCAATGTCTATGTTTATAATAATGTGTGGTATTGGCATTTGTAATGATTAGTATTGAAAAACGCGAATGTTAATTGTTATCGTAATAATGTTTTGTTAATTTTGTTGTATAATGATAGTGAATCGTCGAATCGAATGCCATTTGTTTATTATTATTTTTTATCCAATTGTATTTTTTCAATGAAATCCAATTCGAACATTTGTTATAATATGATGTAATCTATTGAAATGGTACGGTTTCGTGTGAAGTTTTGAAAAAATATATGAGTTTGTCATACTCCATTTTGTGAAGAAAAGGAGGGACCAAACAGATTGTATGTTGTTGGGATGTGTGGTTGGCGAAAAGAAGTTATCGCTTCCCTCCTCCCACATTTCTGGAGGCTGGACTATCACGTCCGTTCTTGTCCCGTCATGCGATTAGAAAACGTTTCCGAAATGGCTTCTGAGTGGCACATCTCGCTCATTTTCGTGAACGGCATTGGAACTATCTTATGTGTGTGAGTGTTTCTGAAAGAGAACGATAGAAAAAAATCCAATATTCATTATTGATTTGTTTTTTATTTCTAGTGTATTGGATTGAAAGTTTATGCTAATAATTATTTTTTAATGTTTAATAATAATATTAATACTTTTAATGGATGTGATGTGAATGAAAGTCGATTCTAATAATAATATGATGTATTGTCTATTAAATTCGAATGCAATTGAATGGATGCAATATAATGGCAATATTAATTTTTTAAATTTACTTTTTTCAATTCGAATAGTTTTAATGATTCGATTCTTTTAATACTATTTTATTCATTTTATTTTTTGTTTTTGCTCTTCTATTGAATGTCCAATTCTATTGAATTGGGGTGGGGGGTTGGAAAAAGGAATGTCAATTTTCGTTATTATTAATTCCTATAGTTTAGTTTTTTTTTGTGATCCATAAAGAATGGTAATAATTTATTTCTATAGTGTTTTGCATTTTCGATGGAAGGAATGTCAATTTTTAATAATCTATTGAATTCCAATAAACTTAGCAAATGGTTTTTAATAAAATGCTATAGTTTTGGAAAGAGTAATGTTTGAATTGTTTTATTCAATGTAGGGAAGGGTTTTTTTCACTATGTCATCTCTGCATACAGGAATTTGGAATATAAAATAAAATAAAAAAATTATGTGAATGATTCACATAAATTAAAATAACGTATAATAAGTATAGAGAAGGAGTGTGTTTTTTTATAGGTCACCATCATAAGCAGGGGGTAGATTTTCGATTGGAGGATGTTGGAGTGAGCAAAGTGCTCGGCGTATGACGCATACGCGTTCCACGAGTGCATCATCTCCTATCCTTTCAAATATTGCCAAGAGGCAACAGTGTGCTTGTAATACATGGTCTGAGAGAATAGTATTACGATTGTGTGTTGTGGACAGATGATCTATTATATCCAACATTGTGCGAATTTGCTGGAGAGCAAGCGAATAAACTTGTTCAGTGTCCATGAGGTGACTCTCCAGTATAATGTGATAAAGCTAAGTCCGCGATAAACTATATATGTGTAGCGTGAAATAAAAAATTATCCATGGATGAGAAAGAGAGAGAGAGCGCGCCCGCTCAGTTTCTTTCAAACATCGCGTTGTTGCGAAAGAAAACGAAATAATAAGAGATTTGTATATTTTCGGTTTTTGGGTTTATTATTATTATGGATTGAAAGATATTTATTAATTTTATATAGTATTGTAGTGTTTGGTGTTTTAAATGAATACACAATGCCCGTTGTGAAATAAATAATGTTTGGAAGAGAAAGAAAAGGAAAAAGAAACAAAATGGCTGTAGAATCAGTCTTTATAATATTGAAATGTTTAGGTTTGACGAATGTGTGTATGACATAATATTTTCACGAAGGATGTGGGGAGAGTGATGTTGCGTGAACAGTGAGGAAGTTGAGGTAGGTTATTGAGCGTTTTGTTATCTCATATGTTTCTCGCTCTCTTCCGGAGATTCACGATNTAAATATATATTTGCTACCAAAGGATCATATTGTCCCCATGTGTTGGTGTAGAGCGTTGGAAATGAAATGATACTATGTTAGTGTGTATAGTCAAAATAAAATAAAAACATACGAAAAGCATGGTGTTTGACGGAACACAATGGAAAAAAAGAGAGTTGTTGTTTTGAAATATAAAATAAAAGACATTTGTGTATAAAAATGAAAGACATTTATATTGGTTTATTTACTTACCAAAAAGTTATCACAATCGTTGTATTGGCAATGGAAAGAAAAGAGAGAGAGAGACTATCTCTTGTGCTTCGCTGTAAAAAAACTTTCTGTAAAATGAAGTCTGGTGCATGATTTTCACATTCTCATATAGTTTTCGAAGACACCGCGGAGATCCTGTTGTGTGTTGCGCTATCACTGCGTCGCCGCGACAAACGCGCGGCTTGCGAGGAAATCGCCAAACCGAACGACGAAAGATAGTGTCCCCCGTTCAAAACGTGATATGTTGCGTACTGCGAACGTCGGTGTCCCCACAAATGGTGTTTCCCGAAGCTTGCTACAGAATACAGCTGTAACCGAACGTTCATAGATAGAACATATGGAAAGAGTCTTCAGTTGTTCTTTGAAACGCGTCACCCGCAGTGGGGTGTTCCCGAAGGAACCAACTAGACGGGGATTTTTCAAAAGACGTTTGTTTTTAGCGAACCAAGAGATTTCCTGCTTTTAACGAACCGAAAAGGATATGAAATGATATGTGTTGATAGACACGTGTGGAGTAGTGCCTTGAAAAAACTATATATAGAGAGCATACGACATATGGAGAACGGACAGTCTGTTGTGTCATCAGTGCATTATGGCGTAGAGTTACTTGTAAGTGTGTGTTATTTTCTTTTATATAGTTTTGATATGGTTTTTAGTGTGTATCTTTGAACAAAGCGTTGAGATACGTTAATTTCATTCGTACTTTGTTTGTTTGTTTTTTATAATAATAGAGACTCTATGTTGGAAAGTCGGAGGAATAGAATGAAAATGGAGGAAAGTCTAAAGGACGTTGATCGTATCAAAGTGGATATCGAAAACCTATGGAAGGATGAGGGGGAAGGGGATCACGATGATAATGAGAATTGTGTATACAAAGTGTTGCAACCGAAAGTGGTAAGACAGAGAAATAGCAAGAGGGAGCAGATGTAAGTGGTTGGTATCACAATTGTTTTGTTTTAAAAAAGTAATGTAGTGGTCTCGTAACGATGTTATTTTGTATTATAGGAAAAAAGAAATTATGAGACGAAACGAACCGCCATTGAATAATGTGAAATATTTTGTGAAAGGAGATGTATTTTATCCGTGCCATGGTAAATTATTAAAAACGAAATTCGGTTATAATGCAGTACTGCTTTCTACAAAAGAAGAAAAAAATTTCCTGCCACGCAAGTATGGATTGGTTGTTATATCTCTCTAGAGGTCTAAAAGAATACATATTCTCAGTATAAAAAAAGAAACATTATTTTGTTTGTTTCTTTATAGATTTGCTGATTGTATAAACCAAGAGGACGACGATATCGACGATTTTCTATCCATGAAACCACAGATTACCGCCATTGGAAACAGAGACATCAATATTATATTCAACGATGATGATTGAACAATAAATATATTTAAAAAAGTAGTAAGTGGATGTAAAAAGGAATAGTTTTTTTATTCGTACTCAGTTGTATAAATATTTTTTTGGTTTTCTTCAAAAACTTATCATACTCATCTCTCTCGTTTTCAATATCCCGTTCTCTACCCCACTTCCCCCCACTCATCATCATGATAGGTACGAGGAGGAATGAAGAAGAAGAAAAAAGGGAAAAAATGAATATAAAACAATTTGAGTAGTGTTGGAAAAAAAAGTATATATTACTTTGCTAAAAAATACAATTTTTTTGTGTATGGTTATGCACAGGGTTAGCCACCTTCGTGTAGACGTTGTATACATTGAAGTACAGCGAGTTTTACGCAATGCATTAACCATTCTGCAGCAAGAGTTGCACAGGTTTTTTTCGACGACTTAGACGGGGATGTTGAACGATGGTGTTCTTTTCGTCGTTTGGTCACACAATTCGTGTTTGTCTTCTTCGTTTTCTTCTTCTTCTTCCTACCACACTGACTACACTGTGCTTCATCGTCATGCAAAGACATACGTCTTCGTCGTTTGCGTGGTGGAGGTTGCGAGGGTGTAGTAGTAGAAGAACTCGATGGACAGTCTTCGACTTCTTCCCTCTTACCGTCTTCTGCTGCTTCCTCTACGTCCATGATGCTTTTGCTGTTGTGATGACAAATCAACTAACATAGCGTACAATGTTTCCATACAGTTATACATTTGTGACGATACCCGTCACAGGATAATAGCTATGGAACAGGGATACAGCAGAAGACAATATGCGGAAGTGTTGACAGGAATATTATCTCTCGTTTCAAAATCAATTTTAATATCTACAATCGACTGAATGGTGGGTTGTTCAATCTGTGTGCAGTCAAACACGATGAAAGGATACATTGTCGTATAACCCTTGAACGTTATGGCGTTGAGGGGTTCTCTATTGTAGTAGCCACGTTCAAAATTTTTAAACATGTGAAATGTTTCTGGTGTTAATTGGGTGTGATCTCCAGCAGCATCTGTCGTATTCGTCGGCCAACTGTAGCGAATGTCGTTGTAGGGAACACATGTATCATTAAAGTATAACTTTGCCGTTCTCAGAGTAGCACTATCGAATTAAACACGCATTTTTCTTTAAATTATCCCATTTGTTCGTTTGCAAAGCGAAAATGATATACAGAGGCATCTCTTTCACAGACGTCGTCTTGACTGGCCAAATATATTTCGTTGTTTGCGTGACGTGAGGTAGTTCATGCAGTTCCCATCGATTGAAACGAATGAGAATTTCCTTTTCTCGCTGAACGATATCCGACAGATAGAGTTGCATGTTGGGGTCCAGTTTTATGATGGGTAAACGTCAGCTGATGCGATCAATTTGAATGACACTGGGGGTAGATGTGGCGTTTGCATCGTAGAGACAATCATTATCTGTTCGTGAACGTACCATCACCAGTTCATGGGAGACACCGTAGATAATCTTGGTGTGATCTTTACAGAACCCCAACCATAGTTTCAGGGGAATCCAGGCCACAAATGTTCCATCCGCTTGAAGCAAATTTTTGAGTTCCTCCACAATTTTCCTTTTCACTCCATCCTGCATGGTGAAAGTGACGTCGTTCTTCCGCTGATGCCAGAGCACGTTCTTTATAGTGGTAGCTATACCCGGGATACGTGTACAATCAATTTGTGTACCACTAATTTCATAACGAATTTCGGAGAAGAGAAAAGCGAATCCGTTCTCATCAAAGTCGGCCGGTGTTCGCGTCGTAGGTTCTGCTTTTTTCAACGCCTTGCCCTCCACCACGAGCACACTCTCTGAGGGATGGTAAGCGGAATATTTTTTTTTTTTGTGGGGCTTTAGGGCTCGTCAACAGCGAGGTCATTAGAGCCCTTAAAACTTGTACAGGTAGGGAAAATGCAGTTACGCACTAGGAAGAGCCAACAAGACTCTCCCCGCGTGTGGGACTCACCGAAAGACTCAACCATACCCACTAAAAACCCTGCTGAGTTACAACTCAAAACTCAAATTCCAACTTTACTAAAATTTATAAAAAAAGAAGAGGAAAGAGGAAAATGAAAGATACCCTAGCCCTAATAGCGTCGGGATCGAAAAGAACAAGAGGTGACCAAGGGAGGTCAGAAAAGAGAAAGGAAGGAGCATGGCACAAGTAGGAATCTTTGTTACGCTGATTCGAATTTCATCGTTTTGACCAAAGCCTGTAGTGTACGGTGTATAGGTATGCTGGAATTTTCCACGTTAAGGTAGAGAGGAAGCGAAGTTCTCACGCGAAACTTGTGCGTCGTTGTATCCGCGTGAAGCTCAAACACGTGTTTTTATCGGGAAATTGTTGGCGGAAAAAGCAGTTGAGATAGTGCTCAATGTCGTCGATTGTATACGTGCCGACGGTGAGGATGTGCACACGCGTCTTTCTATCTTATTCGGGGACACCGTACCCCAATCGATTGCAGCTGTCGAGCACGTTACACAATGTATTCGTCGTCTGCAAACTGAGGAGAGAGTTCATAATTGCTCTCCAAGGTGATGGGCGGGGTGTAATGCACAGTGAGCACGGGAGCAGTTCCAGTGGTTAGAGTTCGACTCATCTCTGTAGTCTACGACATTTTCCCTTTTTCCAATCGTAATATAGAAATTGAAGACAGAGACGTCCACAGTTTTCAGTATTGAAATCTTGCACCTGCGTTCGATTGTAGGTTATAACGTGTCGCTTTCCCGCATAGCTGTGAAACTCGGGGGGAGGGTGAATCCGAAGGAGTCAAAGTAGCAGATATGTGATGGATGTATGGAGTATGCCACAAAATGCGTTCCAGGACCTGAAGTATCATCCAGATTGATCACTCCCGATTCACGTCGTTTCTTCCGTTGTGGTAATGTGTTTCGCATAAAGACAACTCTAAAACAGGGTATCTGCAGTGCTTGAGCATGTCCTATCATTTCGTCACGCGTCATACTTTGCTGTGGAATCCCCTTCAGAACTAGTTTTTTTGAATCCTCTTCGTCGTCTTCTTCGTATTCTTTCCGCATCCCTTACCCTTCCGCCATCGCAATCGTCTTTTCAATCCCTTTCCTTCCATAGCTTTGTTGTGACGTATCATCTCCATTTTACGTTGATTCGTCTTTTAATTACTCACAACGTTGGCAATGGCGGAAGCACCCCCCGCTAATGACCCCAATGCACCTATTAGGGGAAGGAGTGGGAGAAATCCACCGACACGCTTCGCTATCGGAAGCTGTCTCTTCGTCTTCTTCTTATTCGTCTGCGTGTGACGTCGACGTTGTGGCATTGAGAAAGAACTATACCACGCGCTCGTCATGTCTCTCTATTTCAAGAAAGGTGGTAGAAGAGGTAGAAAGGGGGAGATCAACAGAGGGTGGACGAGAGGGAGGATGGGATGGCGTGTGTGGTGGGCGAAGGGTTCTTTTATGCTGCTGCATCCACTCCGGATGTGCTACACTGTATTCAATTTCAATGTATAAAGAATAATCCTTTCGTTTTTTCGTTCTTCCTGTACAAATTTTTTTGAAACCGTATAGTCTTCCCGTAGTCATATCAATCTTTATGTTTGAGATAAGTGGTCCTAGTTCTGTATGTAGTGTAATTGATTTATTATTGTTTCCATCCATAAAGAATAATCCTTTCGCTTTTTCGTTCTTCCTGTACCAATTTCTTTGAAACCGTATAGTCTTCCCGCAGTCACATCAATCTTTATGTTTGAGATAAGTGGTCCTAGTTCTGTATGTGGTGTCATTGATTTATTATTGTTTCCATCCATAAAGAATAATCCTTTCGCTTTTTCGTTCTTCCTGTACCAATTTGTTTGAAACCTTATAGTCTTGTNTTTATTATTGTTTCCATCCATAAAGAATAGTTTTCGTTTTTTCGTTCTTCCTGTACCAATTTCTTTGAAACCGTATAGTCTTCCCGCAGTCACATTAATCTTTGTTTTAGATAAGTGGTACTAGTTCTGTATGTGGTNAGATAAGTGGTCCTAGTTTTGTATGTGGTGTCATTGATTTATTATTGTTTCCATCCATAAAGAATAATGTTTTCGTTTTTTCGTTCTTCCTATACCAATTTCTTTGAAAAACCGTATAGTCTTCCCGCAGTCATATCAATCTTTATGTTTGAGATAAGTGGTCCTAGTTCTGTATGTGGTGTCATTGATTTATTATTGTTGCCATCCATAAAGAATAATCCTTTCGCTTTTTCGTTCTTCCTGTACCAATTTCTTTGAAGCCCTATAGTCTTCACGCAGTCACATCAATCTTTATGTTTGAGATAAGTGGTCCAAGTTGTGTATGTGGTGTCATTGATTTATTATTGTTTCCATCCATAAAGAATAATGTTTTCGTTTTTTCGTTCTTCCTGTACCAATTTCTTTGAAACCGTATGGTCTTCACGCAGTCACATCAATCTTTATGTTTGAGATAAGTGGTCCTAGTTCTGTATGTGGTGTCATTGATTTATTATTGTTTCCATCCATAAAGAATAATCCTTTCGCTTTTTCGTTCTTCCTGTACCAATTTCTTTGAAACCGTATAGTCTTCCCGCAGTCACATCAATCTTTATGTTTGAGATAAGTGTTCCTAGTTCTGTATGTGGTGTCATTGGTTTATTATTGTTTCCATCCATAAAGAATAATGTTTTCGTTCTTCCTGTTCCAATTTCTTTGAACCCGTATAGTGTTCACGCAGTCACATCAATCTTTATGTTTGAGATAAGTGGTCCTAGTTCTGTATGTGGTGTCATTGATTTATTATTGTTTCCATCCATAAAGAATAGTTTTCGTTTTTTCGTTCTTCCTGTACCAATTTTTTTGAAACCGTATAGTCTTCCCGCAGTCTCATCAATCTTTATGTTTTAGATAAGTGGTCCTAGTTCTGTATGTGGTGTCATTGATTTATTATTGTTTCCATCCATAAAGAATAATGTTTTCGTTTTTTCGTTCTTCCTGTACCAATTTATTTGAAACCGTA
>NNCF01128681.1:147049-162987 GCA_002313205.1 Laupala kohalensis | reverse complement strand
AGATAAGTGGTCCTAGTTTTGTATGTGGTGTCATTGATTTATTATTGTTTCCATCCATAAAGAATAATGTTTTCGTTTTTTCGTTCTTCCTATACCAATTTCTTTGAAAAACCGTATAGTCTTCCCGCAGTCATATCAATCTTTATGTTTGAGATAAGTGGTCCTAGTTCTGTATGTGGTGTCATTGATTTATTATTGTTGCCATCCATAAAGAATAATCCTTTCGCTTTTTCGTTCTTCCTGTACCAATTTCTTTGAAACCGTATAGTCTTCCCGCAGTCACATCAATCTTTATGTTTGAGATAAGTGGTCCTAGTTCTGTATGTGGTGTCATTGATTTATTATTGTTTCCATCCATAAAGAATAATGTTTTCGTTTTTTCGTTCTTCCTGTACCAATTTCTTTGAAACCGTATGGTCTTCACGCAGTCACATCAATCTTTATGTTTGAGATAAGTGGTCCTAGTTTTGTATGTAGTGTCATTGATTTATTATTGTTTCCATCCATAAAGAATAATGCTTTCGCTTTTTCGTTCTTCCTGTACCAATTTCTTTGAAACCGTATAGTCTTCCCGCAGTCACATCAATCTTTATGTTTGAGATAAGTGGTCCTAGTTCTGTATGTGGTGTCATTGATTTATTATTGTTTCCATCCATAAAGAATAATGTTTTCGTTTTTGTGTTCTACCTGTACCAATTTCTTTGAAACCGTATGGTCTTCACGCAGTCTCCATCAATCTTTATGTTTGAGATAAGTGGTCCTAGTGCTGTATGTGGTGTCATTGATTTATTATTGTTTCCATCCATAAAGAATAATGTTTTCGTTTTTGTATTCTTCCTGTACCAATTTCTTTGAAACCTTATAGTCTTCACGCAGTCACATCAATCTTTATGTTTGAGATAAGTGGTCCTAGTTCTTTGTGTGGTGTCATTGATTTATTATTGTTTCCATCCGCGAGCATCACGCCATCCTGAGGCGTATAACGGAACACACGCCACTGTCCGCTGTACGATAGGCATTCCATCCGGCATTGAGCGACCACATATCATCGGGGAGTGAGGGAAATCGAACAGTGGAAGACGTAAAGACGATTGTAAAGTCATGTGTATATTGATGTTCCGTGAAATAATTAAATTATATTCGCATTTGACTAAACGTCCATACAGTTCATCCAACTTTTTCTTCATCTCTTCTTTGAAACAAATTCACGTGTTGTATACTTTCTACCCCTTTATCCTCCCCCAACACGCGATTGATTTTTCTTTGCACATCGGCTAATCTCTCGTTCAATACTTTTTTTATCAACTCATGTACGTAAATTTTTGTAACGCCATCATTCTCATCTTTCGGCTCCGCGAGACCTGTGAGACGTTTGTTGGCCAAGTAATAATGTCCTCCTCGACGTTTTATGGTGACGTTTGGATTGCATCAAAAGAGGTCCATGATGCTGGAGTATCTGTTGATAACTCATATCACCCACTGCTTGATGTGTCTATTTATGAAAGGGCTTAACCCACTCCTCTACTAGTCTTCCCATGATGGAGGTCGTAGAACAATCTTCCACGCTTCCCGTTAACGTCATACAACTCTTGGAGACGGTGGGAGGACAAAAGGAGGGGCGCAACGGACCTCTTTTACCTGACAATGTACATGCTCTCCTTGTTGGTCCATCCGGCTGTGGAAAAACAAATGTACTTCTCTCGCTCTTAACATCGCGAAACGGTCTCAAATTTCGTCATATTTACCTCTACACCATGACATGTGATCAACCCTTGTACCATTATCTGAAAGAGATCACAGATGGACTCTGTGGCTTGGATATTTTTTCGCAGCATCAAGAGGTGATTTCACCAACACAAGCCATCCCCCAGAGTGTCCTCGTGTGATGATATCGCGACACAACACCAAGAACGTATTAAAGATTATTTTTCTGCGTGTCACCACAGAGACAACGACGTACTGTACTTGTGTCAAACGTACACGAAAATCCCAAAACAACTCATTCGTGATAATGCTAACCTGATCATTGCTTTGTGACAAGACGATAATAATCTCGTTTTTATTTACAGAGAGCATGTCGGCACAGCCTTTGCCTCGTTTCGAGATTTTAAGCATATGTGCTCTGAGGTTTGGAGTCAACCCTACACGTTTCTCGTCATTGATAAAACACGATCCATGCAAGACGGTCGCTACCGTAGGGGATTCGATTGCTTTCTCCTATATAAAGTGTGATGCTGTGATCCCCGTGACAGTGTTGTGACGTGATGAGTTGTGTTAAGAGATATGAAACGACGCTTTCCATGCGTCGAGCAGTACGCAAGTGGGCGTGGTGTGCTCGGCGGTCTCATCAATCGTGGAATCAATGCCCTCCCCTTTGAACTCCATATTCCGGGCTATCAATTTTGTGGACCGGGAACGCGATTGATGCAACGTTTGGCGCGAGGCGATCGAGGTGTCAACTCTCTCGATCGTGCATGTCGTGTTCATGATATCGCCTATCATCATAATAAGGAGGGTGTCGAACGGCAAAAGGCACATGAGGAGCTCGCGAACCGTGCATGGGAACGTGTCACGGCAAACGCGAATCTCGGAGAACGTGCAGCAGCATTAGGGGTCACCGCACTCATGAAAGCGAAAGCAAAATTAGGAGGGGACAAACTATAAGAAGTAAAATGAAGAAGAGAAGTGGAGGGAATCCGGTTCCTGCAGCAACGTTGAAAGCATTGATTCGAGATAAACATGACATTCACGCAAAACTCGATGACAACATCAAGCAGAAAAACAATTACAAGAAAGAAAGAAAACACGCACAAAAAACCGATACATTTGTTCTCCTCTCCAATTCCCCTGCCTCCCGCTTACAAGACGACATTCAACGTGTGCGTGATATCATTCGTATGAAAATACATGCGCTCGAGACGATGGAATCGGATCGTAGTAGAATGTTGGATATCTATGTGAAAGAGCCTGTGAAAAAAGCGATGGATCTGAAACGAAAAGAAGACGAAGAAGAAGAACACGAAGGTGATCGAGATGACACGCCTTCCTCCACACCTCTACTCCAAAAAACATCGAACATGATGGCTCTATTCTTGAAAACAGAAGTAGAAGACGCAGAAGAAGAGGGGGAAGAAGGAGAACGAGAGAAAACTGATCTTATTTCTCGCAACTCGCCGTTCTATGTTGCATGATGGAATCTGATACAAGGTAAAACGGATACGACCTACGGACCCTATATTGTGGATGGCGAGATGTATCTGGGAAATACATGTTTGAATCTCAATGAAGATGGAACATTCACTGTGAACGAGGAAACCTATACGCCGACACCCGGACTGTTACAACTCCTCTTTTCGCGAACACCCGACCTACATCATGTGACAGCGATGGATAAGACACACTAGAAACATCTTTTAGAGGAAACGAATGCACATAAGAAATACACTACCGGCTCACGTCTGTATTTTACGAAATCCCAAAAGTATAAAATCATCAAATCCTTATTCAAATCGAACACTCCTCCCATGCCAGCGTTGCCGAGTCGTGTTACGCGAGCGAAGGCATTAGCATCCACGAAGAAGGGAAGCGGTCTGCGGTTTGTTACATCACCACGCTACATCTATTGGCGTGATCCCAATACACTCGTCACACGTTTACGTCTCTTACACTCCTTGCAAGCAGTGGGACATCGTGGGTATAGTGAAGAAACTATTGAAATTGAAAACGAGCTCCGTGACGCAGGTCTCATACAATGAGAGAGACGAAGATGATGATAAAGGAGGTCACCAATGTGCGTTACGGTATTGCGAGAGAACTTCATGCTCCTGCACGTCAACACTTTCGTAGACGACATGTGATCACACACGGATTATACGATCTCTGGCAGACTGATTTGGTGGATATGCAAGAGTATGCAAAGCTAAATAAAGGCATGCATTATATTTTGAGTCATCGATGTATACTCGAAATATGCGTGGGCGGAACCTTTGAAGAATAAGACGGGTGAGGTTATCAAGAAGGCTTTTACCCACATCCTCAACACATCACAACACCACCCCACGTTCCTACAGACAGACAACGGAAGTGAATTCTACAATGTTTTCCAAAAATGGTTGAAGGAAAACGGTATCCAACATTACTCCACCTATTCGACAATGAAAGCTTGTGTTGTGGAAAGGTTTATTCGTACATTCAAAGAGCGTATGTGGCGTCATTTCTCTGCCGAAGGATCCCAGTTGGTATACGATGCTACCTCTTCTGCTTCGCCAGTATAATGCGACACTACATCGCACGACACGCATGCGACCTCAAGATGTTCTCGATGACAGTCTCATGAAAACAGTCTATGCACGTGTCAAGTGTCTCGACGTGCGACACCGTAAGTTTCATGTTGGACAACGTGTACGCATAAGTAAATACAAACATCACTTTCAGAAAGGTTACGAACCCTCTTGGACCACAGAACTATTCACTTGTAAAGATTCATCTCACAAATCCCGTCACCTATTCCCTCGAAGATGAGCATGGAGAAGCTATTGCCGGTCGATTTTATCACGAAGAACTCCAGCCGACCAGCCGAAAAGACTTTTTGGTGGAGAAAGTCCTTCGTCGAAAGGGATCTGTGTGCTATGTCAAATGGTTGGGTTTCGATGCAAAACACAACAGTTGGATACATAAAAACAATTTTTTGTAGTATGAAACAATAAAGTTGCCATACAAAATAAAAAAACCTTTTATACTCGATTCTTTTTCGTTTACAACTCCTACTCACTCTCTCTCTCCCCTCCACCTGAAATAATACTAGCATTCCTTTTTGTTTTATTTAAAAAAACAGTATAGTATTTATTCATAAACATACATTTTTTGTTTTTTACAATCGTTTATTGTTTGAATACTTTTCTTCATACCAATACTCGGGTGCTGATCCACCTTTTTGCGGTTTCCATGCGCGAGGTCGCATTGGCAGTGGTTCCCACTTCTCCGATCGACCAGGTTGCATTGGCATCCACTGCTCTGGTGTATACCCTACGTTTCGTTCCGGCACGCACCACGTTCTTTCTTCTCCTTCTTCTCCCTCACGTGACGCTGTATACCCTTTTGCTTCTTAGACACACCAATTGTCCTCCCACTCCTCCTCCTCTTCCTTCTTCGTTGAGGAAGTCTCCAAGGCTAATTTTTTCTTCTCCTTCTTTCCTTCATGCTTCGTCATCCACAAAAAAAAGGGCAAAATCGTTTTTCTCACCCATTTCCAATTGATTCACTTCCTTCCCAAACACTACATCAAAGAGTTTGCTTTTCTCCCATTCTTTTACGAGTTCCTTTACACAATCATGTAATGTCGGACACTCGTAGCCCGTGAGATCGATCATCGTCTTTTGCGACTTATCCTCTATGTACGGTAGAATCCAACCAATCTTTTGTACATCCTTGACATAAATCACTTTTTTACCCATTAATTCCTCGTTGATAATTGTCGGCATCAGCTTGTAATCCACATGTTCATGCGATGTCCACCTCTGTCCGTGATGATGCTTTGTTAGCCACTTGACTGTTCGTACGTCCATTAACAATAATTTTTTCACGCAACACTTGCCCTTTGTGTTTCACCAACTCGTGTTTGAGGTATCTACATATGCTCTAATGAAAAACATACTTCTATTGAAGAATCCATCCGATAGACAACTGGTATTGGAAACGTTGAAGGAGGTTTTCGATTTCACTCAAGAACAGATGCAGGTGATAATTGATTACAAAATGAGGTTGGAAGAAACTGAACTGGTTATGTAACAGTCAGCCATTATGACTCAACGTTTTTGTTTCGAGGTTTGCACCAACGTCTGTGCCAGTTTTTTTATCACATGACACTCATAAGGAAGGGGTGGGGGACTATCTCTTCGATGCTATGTTAAGAAAAACGCAACTCTCGTCCTACATTGTATCAGTTGCACCATGGCTTGTACCACGTCAACATCACCTCTGAAAACATATATTGACAATCAAATTCAAGAAGTCTATCACCATCTGACAAGAGGAAAGAAAACAACGACTCGCTTTTCTTTTCCAAACTTTCTCCTCTAAAGAGGATGAGCATCTACGTGATGTTGCATTAAAGGTTTCTCTCGAATCTTTTGTAAGTGAGGTGTTGCAGAGTGCGACAAAAGACATTCAAGACACGTTGCTTCGTCGTGTTACTGAACACGAAGAAGAAAGCGAGGATATTGCCACTCGGCACTTTGTTACATCCACTGTGGATCTGCATATTAACAAATTACACCACGAGCTCATTGACACTTTGAATCAACGTTTTGAAACTATTGAGATACAAATCAAAGACTTAATCGATACTAATAATGTATTGGATGATACTATTCCCGATACACTCGACGCCTACAAGCATGAAATTCTAAAGAAACTCAATGAAGATATCGTACAGTTGAGCCTTCGTTTTGGTGGTATTGAAGGAATTGCACGTGTCGTAGAACTCGAGGAGGGTTGCTTAACATACTCTGATGGCGTGTATAATGCACACGGCATTCGCATTCAATCTGTAGGTTCACCTCTACAGGCTCACGATGCGATTACTAAAGAATATTTAGAAGGGGTTCTCCAAGACATGCCCCACATTCAAGTTACAAAGAAGGGACATTTTTCTTTAGGAAACAAGATACTACGTCATGTGGGAAGACCTCACGAAAAAACTGATGCAGTCAACAAACTATTTCTCGATGAAAACTTTCAACAATTTGCCCATACGTTTCGCGACATTCTCCATTCTCAATTGCGTCAATTACATGAGCAAAGTTTAACACGATCTCTCCATGAAGCATACAACGACGCATTCAACTGTCAGATGTAAAAATTATTAATGTCGCTGATCCAACGCAAGATTCAGATGTTGTCACTCTTGGTTATCTCAAGAAACATGTTACAAATGTAGAATAAACTAAACTACAATAAACATTTTTTATTTTTTCCCCCAACTCTTCTCGTTTTATTCTCACCTCACATTATCCTTTCATTTCCAATTTTTTTTATTAGATTATGTCTTTTCAATAGCATCATTATTAATATTCTTTTTGGATTTCACTCCTATAACATTCGAATTCAATAGACAATACATCATATTATTATTAGAATCGACTTTCATTCACATCACATCCATTAAAAGTATTAATATTATTATTAAACATTATATAATAATTATTAGCATAAACTTTCAATCCAATACATTAGAAATAAAAAACAAATCAATAATGAATATTGGATTTTCTTTTCAATGCATCAATCGTTCTCTTTCAGAAACACTCACATACATTAGTTCCAAAACAAATTATTATAAAAAACATAGGACACTCCATTGCATAATAACAATTATTATTATTAATATTCGTATTGGATTTCCTTTTTTCCATTCATAGGCATAGCTCCTTCAATACAATTGACAATGAAACAAATTATTATAAAAAACATAGGACACTCCATTGCATAATAACAATTATTATTATTATTATTAATATTCGTATTGGATATCCCTTTCATTTCATAGACATTACTCACAAAAAAACAATTCAAACACGTGATCGTACGTGACGCTATGGCATTCGATGCGACGAAGAAAACGTCATAGTACGTCATTGCAAAAAAAAAAAAAAAAAAAGATTAAGACATACGTCATTGCAAAAAGTAGTCATATAAAGATCCCACGATGCATCGCCATATACGCCACTCTCGGCAAGGCTTCCGGCCAAGACACACACACAGTATGGGCATCCATTTCATTTACCGTGTTTTTTCGTCGTAAAACAACCATACGCTTCGATTACGCCATTTCTCTCTCTCTCTCTTCCTTTTCTTTTTCGATACCACTCTCTCTCTCCCAAATGCTATTTCGATTACGCCTCATTGCGTGTGACGTGACCACCCACTCTTCCAATACGCTATTGCTTTATTATTTGCACCTGATTGATTTATTTTTCCTTTCCTTCTTTCACACTGTCCACTCGCGACGCTTTCAAAAAATCACCCCCACCCCCTACGAAAAATGGCTTCGTTTCGACATAGGTGAATTTGGGGAAAGGCGTGCTCACATCATCTGGGTTTTTCCAAGTGGCTTCGCTTCGGCCTAGGTGATTTTGAGGGGTGGTGGGCTCACCACATGGGAAAAACTCATGGCTCCGCTCTGGCATTTCTCGCCAAATCACTAATCATGCCCAAACCGCAATATCCTGTCCAATAGCCCTTATCTGGCACCGCTCTGGCAGGATTGTGCTACTGATATGCAACCCTTCTCCTGCCTTGATCAGCTACGCGCTGAGGATCCTCGTGTCGTCGCCTGAAACTATCGAACTTAAACCACGTTCCTTCCTGGCATCGATGATATTTATTCATATGTGGTAAAGCAATTGCGACCAACTCATAAGCAATGCATCTGGTAGACAATCAGGTCAGGCATACTGCTGCTGAGAAGCATGAAGTGCAGCAGTTCTTGATGTACCCGCATGGGCATTTCACTCTGACCGGGTCAGTTTTCTGACTATTCCATTTCTTGCATTTACCTTCTTTTTTCCATTTTCACAGGGGGCTTCATATGTTAGGCTCCTGTCAAGCTGAATGCCCAAAAAGTAGGTTTAGCTACACGAGTCACAAGGTGTCTCTCCCAAAATATGAACAATTGTCTATTTGCACGATTCTGTAGATGGAAGTCCAAGAAAATAGCCTGCACCAAACCAGACTTGATGATATTTTGTTAAATGATTTCCTTTAAAGTTGTGTATGTAATAATACATAATTAAAGTTTGTCATTTCTATATTTTCCATTATGAACAATTATAATATGAAATTCTGAAAAATTCTCACTTTTATGATATTTATAATTACAATATTACCTTTACATCATATGTATGAGAAAAACCTAGGAAATGAGAACTAATAATTTATCCAACTATTCTTCTAATAGATAGGTTAGGAAACAATTTGTATAAAGATTTAAATGTGTAGTTCATAAAATATTTATTTCTTAATATATTTGTACATTTGTAACGATGTAAGTATCTAGAAAATAAGTTTCATGATATGTAAACTTTTCAACATTGGCAGCTTAGAAGTTGTTTTTTTTTCTTTGACACAGCCATTTGGCAAATTCAGTGCTTTAAATGGAATTGTGGGTAATTTTCCACAAATCCAAAAAATCCATTAAACTTAAATCTAGTTAATAGCTAGATATAAGATAATACCACACTTCATTTTTTCTCAGGAGCACTTTTGAAGTGTCCATAACATGATCTTACAAGCCACAATTGAAAGTTGTAAAACCTGTCTAAATTACTTCATAATACCTAGGTAATATGAAATGTACAGTGACACAATCAGCTACCCAGTGCTCAGTAAATGATAAAAGTAACATCTATGGATGAAATACAAACTCAATAAATTCCTTGAAATATATCAAGATCTAATTTAGAAATAATCTAGCATCTAGCTTTAAGAGAGAAATGTCAAATACTTTACTAATAGATATTAGAAGACTTCAAAGAAATAAGATTTAAAAGTAAAAACTTGAGAGGCAAATTTAAAGGGATTTTGTAGGAAATTACAATGCAGTACAAGTAAAATGTATGATAATGTTATAAGAAGTGTAGGAACCTCAATATTTGGCAAATATTTTTAAAAATTATCTCTGAACTATCAATGCACTGTTACAAATGGTAACCTATTATGCCTCTGAATTATTTTCTTCATTATGAGGTTAATGCACCTTTTCAAATCCATGAGACCAACAAGCTTTCCTTTTCTCCATGAAGCTACGTATGCCTTCCTGCCCATCTACTAGCCCCAAATTATTAACCATAACATCTTCTCCCAACCTAAGAGAACATTCCATCAAATAAATAAAGAAAATAAACAATTCAGACCCTGAATCACAAACGTCACTCTAAAAAAATATTAAAAGAAATGTGGGCACCTGTAAGCAGTTCTGATGTCAGTTTCTAACTGCTGATATAAAAATTTCTTTCCCAATTCAAGTACAGAACGACTTTTGGCACAAATTGCAGTAACAATTTTTTGTACTTCAAACTCTGAAAACAAGAAAAAAATCAGAACTATAATTAATAAACATTACACATGTTTTGTAATATTACAATCACAATCTTTTTTTATAAAATTTCAAAGACAAAATTAAGAGAAATATAAAAAAACATCAGAACATATACTTTGATTTGTGCATTAAAAAAATATTTTACTTCAATTGGTAAATAATTTATTATAATATACACTTTTTTAAATATATCACACAGTTTCTAGCAAATTTATTAATTTATTAAAACAGTACGTTATTACATGTATAATCCTGTGGAGGTAAACAAAGTTACCTGTTCATAGGTCTGGTACAAAAATATAAATCAATCCTAAAATCCAACACAAATTATCTTTATTGTAGTATACAAATAAAAAATTTATATATTTCTTATGTGCCATTACACAAAATAATTCTTACAAAAATTTTGTATCAAGGAACATAAATCATTATTAAATTGTATCAAGGAACATAAATCATTATTAAATTGTATCAAGGAACATAAATCATTATTAAATTTAATAACTATCTCAAATTTAATTATTTTGCACATTAGAAGCAACCCAAGATTTCAATTTATTTTTCCTTGTAGGCTTGTTTAAGCTCATAAGAGAAGCTGGTGAAGGTTTAGATACCATGTATAGATTTATGCAACAAAATAACATCATTTAATAGACTAAACAATACAACTTCTGTTACAAACAAAATGAAGACTGATGACCTTTTGATGAATATGTACCATTTATTTTGTCAAAACCTTGTGTTCTAAACAAGCCAACAAAATAAATTATCCATCAAAAGATAAGTTTATTTCTTTACCTCGAATATGGGCGTTATTAGTAGAATTACAAAAAAAAGAAAAACATACATGAAGAAACACCATTCTTTTGCCTTCACGACTTTTTCCTTTGCAATAATAACAAAAAATTCACTTGCTTTTCATTCAATATGATTTGGTTACCGATATAAGTGATATAAATTGTTCAGTGAAAATAGAAAACTGACCCAAAAGTGAAGAATTTGAAAACAAGGAAATCTTGGCATTAACATACCTAGAGATTCCTGGGGCACAACCTTACTAACAAGACCAGCTTGATAGGCTTCATCAGCAGTCAAAGGAAGTCCAGTGAAAAGCATATGAGCAGCAATTTTCCTCGGAACAGCTCTAGCAACAGCTATTCCAGGAGTTGAACAGAATATGCCAAAATTTGCTCTAAAAAAAATTGAATAAGTTAAAATCTGTTTTCCCATTACAAAAAAAAAAGTTCTATACTCTTACATAATCCTACAGAGAAGTAATAGATAGTTCACTAGTAAATTTTTCAGTGCTGGATCATTTGATTTTCTTTTTTTTTGGTCCGACCATAAGAATGTGATATACAGCCACAAACAGCTACACTTATTGATAGTGTGAAGAAAAATGTACATTAATTTTGATGTTTAGTTGGTAAGAAGCAAACATGATCTTTTTCATATTTTCTTTTTCATCTTTTCTGTGGGAAAGAGTTTTTAGTGAACCATTTTGTTATTGTTTGCATTTGGATACCAAGGACCATCTTCGTGTAGACTGATTTTTATTATTGTTTTGGTTACATTTTTTATTTGCCCATAATTTGCAAGGTACAAGCAAAGACCCCATCACTATTATTTATAGAAGTATTAAAATAGAATAGAAATATAATAATAGTGAATATCACTATATCATTTCTAAAAGGAGACTTTCATTAAAGATTCAGTGTACTCATCATATTTAAAAGATTTTTAAAAGAAATTAAGTTTCATTATCCCTTCAACACAAATGGAACACTGGTATCACAAATATGTTTTTTCTCCTATAATGAAGGTACTTTCTAAAATTTCAAGAAATAAGACATATTCTATAAAACTAGAACTCTTAATTTTATTTAGTTTAGATTTTTAACAATGTAAAACATCATATAAATTCATTTGTTGAAAATACAGTATTCTTGAATGTGAGAATCTCTTTTTTTACATGTTTTTTAGCATATTCTAAGTTTTATTTTCCAATGAAATTAACTTCATCATTATTATGGGTATGTCCTGATCAATTTAAACTTTAGTTTTGGTACATAAAAAATAATTTTTACTATTTGTAATTCCTATTTGAATTTGGGACACTGGATTCAGAGATACTGGTTAGTTACTGACACTCATATGAGTGCATGTAAAGTGAGACCTGCAATAAAGCATTTAAATGAAGAGTTTTTAGTCATCACTGAGTGCAAACGCAACCAATTGATGAACATAACTAAATTCAAAGGACACGAAAACGTCCCGACGACGAAAACGATGTATCCAACCTCTCAGTAAGAAAAGACGAAGTTGGAGAACGACGTAGTTATTAAATAGTAAGACGTATTTTTTAACTTCGTAAAATACGTATTTTCGACGTCGGGAAACGACGTTGTGATACGTAGCCAACTCCTTCGCATGTAAAGACGAATCGAAAAGCTATTACTCCAAGTTACTCAAGTCCATAATAGTTTGGAAAATCGTCAGTTTCAATTTCATTGACATGATATAATAATATAAAAATAATAATATATAAATATATAATAATATATAATAATATATAAAAATATAAAAGATATTATGAAATTGAATATCTTCAAATCCGCGGTTAAAAACTACCTCCTGCACCAGTGCTTCTACACTGTAAAAGAATTTATTGATTTTAACAAAAGTTAAATTCGTCTTGTGCTTTATCACGCCATTGCTGTAGTACTTTTTAAACAACTTATAACAATTTCAAAAACTATTTTCTTGCATGATTGTGTTGTCTTATGGCTCATATTAATTTAGTTTTATGTGTACTCAACATTGGCACGTTTGTGTACATAAATTCTGTAGCCCCATCCTGGCCCGGGTTTTTCTCCGGTTTTCCTTCGGGTAGAGGCGGATTTATCATACAGGTTCTCTAGGCTTTGTCTAGGGGCGGGTCTATTGTAACAATAAATCGTGAATTTAGTGTTATTTCAATTTTTAAGCACTATACTCAGAATAATCTATAGTTCGATAATAACTTACATGTAATTTTTTGCTTAAAATTACAAACATATTGACATTCTATTAGTATTATAACTCGCAGCTAACTTTTTATCTTATCTAGGAATTTTTGCTGAATTTTTTGAATCCGCCTCTGCCTTAGGGCCCTTGATCGGAATTGATGGGATGGTCCCTTGCTGCTTCCGGAGAGTAAATTAGTTTTTTTCCCCTCCACGTGGTCATACGCAGTTTGTACTGTTTTTTGACAATAAATTTATTATTAATATAGAACAACAACATTTGAACTCCATAAAAATGATCAGAAACCTGTCTTGAAATAGAAAATATATGAATTAACTTCATCAAAAACTCCAGAACATGAAATAATGTGTCCCAGCAAGAAAGCGACGAGTTCAATGTGCAAAAAGTTAGTAAGGTTGTGTACATAAATTCTGTAGCCCCATCCTGGCCCGGGTTTTTCTCCGTTTTTCCTTCGGGTAGAGGCGGATTTATCATACAGGTTCTCTAGGCTTTGTCTAGGGGCGTGTTTATTGTAACAATATATCGTGAATTTAGTGTTATTTCAATTCTTATGATTTTTAAACACTATACTCAGAATAATCTATAGTTTGATAATAATTTGTACATGTAAATTTACAAACATATTTGCGTTAAATTACAAACATATTGACATTATATATGTATAATAACTCGCAGCTAACTTTTTATCTTATCTAGGAACTTTTGCTGAAATTTTTGAATCCGCCTCTGCCATAGGGCCCTTGATCGGAATTGATGGAATGGTCCCTTGCTTGCTTCCGGAGAGTATATTAGTTTATTGTCCTCCCCGTAGTCATACGCAGTCTGTACTGTTTTTTGACAATAAATTTATTATTATTATTAAAAATTAATTATAAGAAACAACAATATTTGTGAAAAAACAATATCCATTTATGTTACACAAATGATAGAAACTTGAATATCATTATGTCCGAATAAAACAATTACATCACTATTGCTGTATACATTTGTTACTTCACGAAAAGGTAATTTCAGAAAAATGTTTACCTTTAACACATACTGGGTCAAATATGTCCAAAATTTGTAGAAGTCCATAACTTCAAAAATTAATACTTATGGTCCAAACCTTCAATTATGGGAATTTATATAATATAAATTTAATAAATTTGTACAAAACTACATTTTCCAGATCCTGTATTCTTACATGTATAAAAGGGTCAAACATTTAATTAAAACATCAGATCTTACAACCTCACAGGTGACGCATGAGAGTAATGGAAGAAAAACATCATTATAAAAACAAACACTAACTCAATATTTTACACATTCAATGACATTATACTGTTTGTGTGAATACACAAAGAATGAAAGCAAAAGAAATCATATTGGTGTCTACAAATAAGTTCTGCATGTGCTCCTGGGATAAACAGATTTCCAAATTTGTAGCGAAAGTTCTCATTTTTTTCTCCTCCTCTAAGTATGTGTGAAAATTTGTCTTAGATTCATCTAGTTTAATATTTGATAAAGAAAAAAACACACATACACACTGAGCTTAATTTATTACAATTTTTACTTGAAAACTTAATTTTAACTGGAATGGCATTCCCACACCAGGTCCTTCCTGGAATTAGGAATACCATCAATTGCAGTAGAGAACACAAACTGGTGAAATGAAAATAAATTTTTGGATAGTCTATATGATTTTTCTGTTTAGTTGTTTGGATCTTAGAGATTCATAGGCAAACAAAGTACTATAATTTATTCAATGAAACACAAATTCATTCACTTTCGGATTATTTGTTAATACACTGTTTCAAAAGACAGTTCAAAACATAATGTTTCAACTGCAAACACAGTCCTCTTCAGTTGAATAAAACTATAACATTCACAAAAACTTTTCCTTATCACAAACATTTAAAATATTGCACATTTCTTTAAAAAAGCATTAATATGAACTGTCAACCTGATAAAATCAATCATTATTATCATAAAACAAACAGATGCATCCTCATCACAGGCCAAGTCTAAACTACTATAATCTTTATACTACATATTTGAGAAAGTAAAAAGTAAAAGCAATGGTACTTTGATATACATCAGTCTCCTCAACTATTTTAACACAAGAGCCAGATTAAGGTGTTCTGTTGTCTAGTATGATACAATTAAAACCTAATAGGATACAATTACGACTGACACAAAACTTCTCAATTGCTTTGGAAACTCTCCAAATTGTGATAGCTGGGACAAGTGCCACTTTAGAGCTTATTTATTATCTTTAATGTTCTCTATTATATAGAACATGAGAAGAATAAAATTAATATTCAAAATTAATACTAGGAATAGTTGGTACACCTGGCAAAATTTGAAAATGAGATGAGGAGTCCAGTATTAAATCAATAAAGAATATAATTTTTGTTGATTACAGCATGCTGCACTACAATTTTTCACTTATTACTTGCCAAATACTATATTTATATAAAATTTTTCACTAATATGGTAATTGAATGTATATATTATCAGAAGAGTAATATAAATGTGAAAACTGTGCCACCCTTGCTTCATACGAAACTGTCTCGTTCACGAACACAATACTCGCAATAGTAGTAATATTCATCGCCCTAGAGTGTCAACCACTCTTTGCCAAAAAGGACCTTATCATTCGGGAATCGTTCTATACAATTCCCTGCCCAAGAATATAAAAGATATTATGAAATTGAATCTCTTCAAATCCGCGGTTAAAAACTACCTCCTGCACCAGTGCTTCTACACTGTAAAAGAATTTATTGATTTTAATAAAAGTTAAATTCGTCTTGTACTTTATCACGCCATTGCTGTA
>NNCF01128681.1:100596-146957 GCA_002313205.1 Laupala kohalensis | reverse complement strand
GTTTTTCCTTCGGGTAGAGGCGGATTTCTTATACAGGTTCTCTAGGCTTTGTCTAGGGGCGTGTTTATTGTAACAATATATCGTGAATTTAGTGTTATTTCAATTCTTATGATTTTTAAACACTATACTCAGAATAATCAATAGTTTGATAATAATTTATGCATGCAAATTTATTGCATTAAATTAAAAACATATTGACATTCTATTAGTATTATAACTCGAAGTTAACTTTTTATCTTATCTAGGAATTTTAGCTTAAATTTTTTAAAATCCGCCTCTGCCTTAGGGCCCTTGATCGGAATTGATGGGATGGTCCCTTGCTTGCTTCCGGAGAATAAATTAGTTTATTTTCCTCCACGTGGTCATACGCAGTTTGTACTGTTTTTTGACAATAAGTTTATTATTATAATAAATAAAGTTATTATAAAAGGAAAAGTTTAAAATAAGGTAAAATAATTGATGTGACATTATGTGGCTTATTTAATAAATAAAAGCCACCACATTCACTTTCTGGTGTCATTTGAAGGAAGTTGTGAAAATTCTTCCCATGGAGAGATGACTTAACAATTTTAAATTTTATCATAATATATTCATTACAGCAGGAAAAGAAAAATACTTTAGTTCAATGCATGAACATTTTGTATATTAAAATGTCTTTCTAGTCATACATCTCATAAAAACTATACTTCTTGGACAAAGAAGACACAAAAGCAAAATTATTTTCCCCACGATGGTAAGGGTAGTCAACTTTTAATAGGCTGCACTGACTTCCCTGATCCACCAGGAGAGTTGGGGTTTTATGGCTGATGTCCTATGAAATTTATCCAAGACATACTATGTGCAATGTTTCAAAAACATCCCTTTTCATTATATTTTCAGTAAAAATAGATAGCTTCCCTGAACTCAATTTAAGAAAAGCTATACATGGAAATATCTAGTCATTCATTGAAGTGCAATAAAAAGTTGGCTCTTCATGGAACATTAGTAGTACTGTACCTCCCCTAAAAATGATCACACAAAGACCAAACCAAATACAAAGGATATAGAAAATCAAAGAAATAGGCATTATTAACTACAAGCTTTTACTGCAAAATAAATTATCTGTTATTTTTACTCCTATAGTGAGACAATATATTAGAAAAATAACTCACTACTCCTCTCGCTCTAAGGCAACTACTTAAGGTCATGCGCATAGGTGGAGTGTCCTCACTATAAGGTGGGGAGGACCCTACTGGATGTGACATCTACATCTCAATTTATTACAATATTGTGTCACAAATTAAACCATACAAAAATAAATCAACAAACCAGATTAAATATTGATTTAAAATATGAGAGAATAATGGACTCTTACCAAAACCCAAAAAAGAGACTCTACAGTGTGATGGTCCTCTACTAAAAACTTATGAAAACCCTGTGTATGTTATGAATGGCAACAAATGTGTCCCCATCCTTTTCTTTGAGGAGAGGAATATTGACAACCCCTTATTTACATAATTGTTGTTACATTTTGCCTACTATGACAACACACAATGAAGTCAATATCTCCTTCTCAAGGTTTAAATTCCAAAACCCAAGAAATTGCACATGCCATTGAGGTATAAATTAAATACATAGACTAAAAATAAATTCAAAGAAAATAAACAGTTTGAACAATAGTATCTTACCCTGGAGTGGAAAATGAGCTGCTATCTGTACAAATAGCAATATCACAAGTTGCAACAAGTTGACACCCAGCAGCAGCTGCAAGACCTTGTACTACAGCAATAACAGGCACAGGACTTTGCATAATTCCCAACATCAAACGTGAACAAGTGGAAAACACAAGCTGATGGTGCTCCACTCCATCTTTAGTAGTCTGCATAAGGAAGAAATACAATATATTAATTACAAATACATGCCTTTTTCTGTTTAAATGATTCTTATTCGATACACACCAATTCTTTCAGGTTATGGCCAGCTGAAAAGACTCGACCTTCCCCGTATAACAAAATACACCGCAGAGATGGATCATTTTGATTGTGAGTGATACACTCAATAAGATCTTCCATCATCTTCAGGGAAAGAGCATTTCTAATTCGATCAAGAGATGAAAAAACTAGTTATTTTTCTCATTCAATTTGCAGTTCTCTTGAAAGTTTGAGTAAATAAATTTAAAAAATATTTCAACAATTTTGTTAGTGCATAATTTTTTTAGGAAATTTAGTTAAATGCGATAGTTAAAACGGGATGTTTAACAAAGAATTTAATTTAAAAAATACATAGTTTTCAGTTTTAAGTTAGAATTTCGGTTTTATTTCAATGAACGTTTTTTAATAATTAAAATTTATATTTTAAAGTTTTATTTATCATTTAATCCACACAATGTAAAAGAACAAACATTTAATAACAAAATCAGAACATGAACAGAAAAAACATATCATTCGAGACATTCGTACGGTGAAAGTATTTCTGAAATATTATTTTCTCTCAAAAGAACTTACCTCGTTTTATTGCTGGTCATGACAATTCTGCGAACTCCATCAGTTTGAAAAGTTTTTGTCAATGGTTCATTCACGATCAAGCACGAAGTACTCAATGAAACTTTGTGCTTTGGCTTGCCGCGAATGCGATTAACCTGATGAAATATTTTTCAAAGCATTATCACATAGAAAAGAGGAATTCGATCAATAATTGATACTATTTTTCTTAATTAACAAAAGGAGAAATGCAGACAATTAATTCTACAAATTTTATTAATTCTATTAATAAAAAATATTGAAAATATTGTCCTGCGAGTTTTCAAAAATTGACTGATAATAGAGTACAAGTTAAATAGAGCAAAAAAATTACTAAAAATTATTTTGCCATACATTATGTAAAACGTCGTGCATTTTATTTGAAAAGGTTAGCAAGTTGCATCGCAACATCTTCACGGGATTTAGCAATCCAATGGACTTCAACTATCTGTGACGAGTAACTGCGAGTAACAGTGACCAAGGCCTGAATGATAATGACTAATAATGACAATGCGCTGCATGAATGTCAGGTATGGACAGGGTATGAAGCTGGAGCTTGCCAACGGATGAAAGATCATTGTCAAAGCCAGAAACAATCCCAAGCCAAAATCAAAGCAATAAATATCCAGATAATTCATTCATTGAAGTGGTTTAATCTACATAACACAGTATGCTGATCTTTAGAATGGCGATCACTTACAATCATGCAAGTTGGAAATGATTAAATAAAAAATAGTGAGCCGCACGTGCACAGAACGATTGGTATGCGTACATGTTTTCCTACAGCCAAGGACATTCGCGTTGCCACAGACATTTCTTTCGACAAAACCAATGTTTTGAAGATTAAAAAAATCTTCTATAACTTTCACAGAAGTAGTGTATTTATTATATTGTTTACTTAAGATGTTTTTGTTGTCATGACAACCAAAGTTGTATCGTCCCACACTTGCCCCACATGTCTTTCATTTCAGCTTCCCACCCAATCGCTGTTGTCGTATGCGTTGCTCGGAGCAACGAAAATGGCAGAGCCTGAAGGTAGGGTAAACACAACCTGGAGTTTATTTTCGTTTGATGTTTCGCGAACACTGAAAAGTGGAGAGCAAGCAGTTATTTGAAGGAGTTATGTCAACAAACTGTCTTCATATGGTTGCAATCGCGTGCATTTAACTTGTGAGAGCTGTTGCGTCTTCAGGTGTCAGTGGTCACCCACGCTGCGCGCCGTGTTTAGAATGATTCTGGATGTCATTCTCTGGTGATGGGTGAAGAAGTTTGTTAAATCAATTTGATGGATGTTGCAAAATGTTTCAAAATAATCAAATAATTTTTAATACATTTGAAACCCTGACGAAGTGCTTTTAGTAAAATTATGTCATATATTCTATATAAGGGCATAGTAGTGAAACTTCCTCATTCCTTTTCCTTTTTGAGAAAAAATAGTTTGCCCAAAAATTTATTAATTTTAATCAGCTCCTGAATTTTTATTCAAGTTTTTTAAAATTTACCATTGAAGTTTTGTTGAAATAAGTTTAAGTATTATTTTATGAAAATAATAATTTTGTGTGAAAAATGTTGGTTTATTTATGTTAGTCATTGCAGTTAAATAAATGTTTCTTTAAATTAATATATTTTGTAACATTTCAGATGAACCACCATCTGTCTTACTGCCATGTTCAATTTGCTCCAGAACATTTAAACCTGAATCTCTTCAGAAGCATATTAAAGTGTGTGAAAAACAGTTGACAAAAAAAAGAAAAGTCTTTGATTCTTCCAAACAGCGAATCCAAGGAACTGAATTAGCAGAATTTCTTCCTATAATTTTACGAGAAAAGAAAAGTGAAAAAGTTCCTGTTAAGAAACAAGAATCCAAGTGGAAAGAAAAACATTTAGAATTTGTGCGTGCAATTCGTGCTGCCCGTGGAGTTGAAGTTGAATCTAACAAAAATGTCCCTGCTCCAAGATCTAATCATGAAAAATGTCCCCATTGTGACCGAAATTTTGGCCCGAAGGCTTTTGATAGACATGTTGAATGGTGTAAGGAACAAAAAGCTCGAATTCCAAAGTCACCTGGAAGTTTGCAAGCGAAAGAAAGGTTAGAAGCTCGGACAAAGGTAAGAAGACTATTAGTGCCCCTAGCCCATTGCCCCTGGGTTTATGCTGATGAGTTAAAAAGTAGAAAAATATATATCTTTGCAGAAGTTATTAAGATACATAAATGGCAATTAAATATTTGGTTTTAAAAATAATTAAGTAATTTCAGTAAAAAACTTTGGAATATTTTGTTAATGTCCTAATAAGCTATATGTTTTTAAAAAAATAGTTAAAAGATATTTTTATTTTTAGACTTAAATCATTCACATTTACTTCATTTATTATTATGTGTTATAGTTATTTAGTCTTTATGGTTTAATTTTATTGATCTAATTAATATTTGAATTTACAATTTTAATTTGCTTGAAATAGCTATTTTTTAGCTTCTGTCGAAAATAAATTTTTTCTTTTTTACAAGTCCTTTGAATAAATTTATAATCAATACAGTCCTTATTATGACTGGGTATATTGAGAATATTTCATTTTTTCAGTATCGTGCTCCACCTCTTGCTAAATCAAAACGAACTTTAACTAGAGAAAAATATTCGAAAGTTTCTCGCCATACTCAAGAAATGTCTCCTATGGGCAGTCGGAGTATTATGACATTTTCTAAAATGTCCCCTCACAATCCTCAGGAGTCAAAAACTACAGAAATGAATACAAAAATTCAGGGTATGTGGAATACATTGAAACACAGGTGTCGTATATATAATAGGTTCTACTTTTTTTCCATATTTAATAACCTTTTGTTCTGAGCAATCTAATGATGGGTTCTTGTGTTAATTTTTGTGTGTTTGTTTATTCCTGAGAATAATCACACACAAGAAAAGATAAGTTCATGATTTTGTGAAATGCCAAATTTTAGTTCATTGTTAAATGTTCTTTCCTTTGAAGGTGTGAGAAACAAACCTAAATTCAGTGCCAGTTCTCCATCTTGTATTCTTCCTGGAGGAAGTATACAAATTAAAAGAAGAGAACCATCCCCATCTCCTAGCAAGAGACCTATTCGCAGGTATTCCTTTGAGAAAATATTGTTGTGTTTATGAATTATTGTGTTGAAATATATTGATCACTTAGCTTTTTCTCGTTAGTAGAAATGTTGGAAAGACTTCTGTGCTGAAAGAAAAGAGTGAAGAAAAACATAGAGAAAATACTTTTACAACATCTAATATTTTGAAGTTGCAGGCCACAAATGAAAAAGTTGCCAGAGAGGGAAAATCTCATGCTACAGACAAAAGGTATGTGAGGTTTACTTCTCTTCAACATTTTTGGATTTATTTTGTGTGAACTGTAATGGTGTTTTGTAAATGGTATTTACCATTATATTTCTTTGATTTAGTTAGATTTTTCTCTAAAACATTTATGAGTCATCTCTTCATTCAAATCATATCTTTTAAATGTAAATATGGAATGTTTTGAAAGGTAGATGGAAAATGGTATTAAAAATTTAAACCCTGAAGTAATTTTTTATATAAAAATAATTCAGAAAATGTAGATGAAAATAGAACAAAAATTGAATTGATTATTTTTTAAGTCAATTTTTATTTTTTATTTGTTCACTTCCAAAAAAATTTAATACTTTTTTCATATATTATGTTTGTAGAAACATACATTACTACACATTTGTGATAACTTACAATTCATGACTACCATCCAAGTTAGTTGTACTACGTCAGATTCTTAATATAAGATCACTTTTATTATCCTACATCCTGATCCCATTTTCCTTCTCCTTTCAATTCTTAGGCTACCTGTACCAAAGGCTTCATTAACTGTTCAGAAGACACAGGAGAGAAAGTCTGGCCAGCCAAAAGTTTGTGCTCAGTTTTGCAAATCCAATGATGGAAGCAGTAGTAAGTCCTATGGTACAGACAATCCTCATCCCCAGGGGAAATCGAGTTATCAGCCCAAGTCATCTGCCCTAGCCTCCTATAAATCAACTCCTTCAAACCTCTTATCAGAGGGTCCAAATCATGAAGGATCTTTAGGAGTTGTTCCAGTGTCCTTCCATGATGGTGAAGGTAATATATCTTGTGAAACATTTAAAAGAACAGAATCAAGAGCACATGGTGGTATTACTCGGCGGCAGAAGCCAAAATTAAATGACATAGATGTTAATCATAAAAATGAAGGATTGATTGTTTCTCCTTGTTCTATTTTAAAGGCTGAGGATAATTTTATTACCTGGAGAGACATAGCCAGAAATTGTGAATCTCTTTTAAAACGAACAAATACAGACTTGGAAAGTGATGACTGTAATAGAACCTACACTGTAGTGTCATCTTGCACAGATGATAGCCAGATTAATAATGATGTGGAAAATACTGCCAGTATGGAGGAACTGAATAGTGAAGAATATTACTCATTAGAGGGGTATTCATCTGCCAGTGAAATGTGTAACAAAAAAGGAAAAGAATATTGGAAGGCAAAACACTGTTATGCTGATTCAATCAATGATGGTAAAGTTAACCACAAAAAAGAGTCTTGTGATATCAAACATAATATGTGTGTGACTGGTGAAATAAATTTGAATGATGAAAAAGTATCTTTCAAAAAAGATAATGTGGATTCTGTTGAAACTTGTGAAGCTACTACAGGCACGAAGGAAGAAAATGTGCTTGTCCTACCTATGGAATCTTCTAGTGTTAAAGTAGATAATTATAGCTGCATTGATGAAAAATCTTGTGCTGAAGAAGATGAAGTAAATGATGCTATTGATAATGTAATGCCTGCTAGCAATCAGAAGCCTATATTGCACACAGTTCAGACCATGCTTTCTGGCTGTGAAATTGGAAAATCTTTTTCAGTTTATGAAAAAGATGCTAATTACATATCGTTTGATGTCCAAAATGGTGTAATGAACTGTTATGAAAATTGTTCTTCGTTTAGCACTGACAACACAGAAGATAAAGGATTTCATCTTAAAGATTGGAATGATACCCTAAAAGATGATCAGGATTCTGATTCACACAAGTCCTTTGATTCACACATGACTTCTAGTGGAGGGCCACACTTGGTTAATGAAGAGGAAACTTTTGACAAAGTGAAAATAAGTTTGCAAAGTAGTGATTCTTTGCATGAGGAAAGCAAATGTTTGGCTTTGAGAAAAGATAATTCAACAAATTGCAAGTTAATGAAGGAAGTTAAAGAAATAAAACAAATTTCAGAAGGTTTTATAAACTCTTCTGATTGTAATCCCAATCAAAGTAAACACACAAATG
The DNA here is from genome assembly GCA_002313205.1 of Laupala kohalensis. Classification (NCBI taxonomy): domain Eukaryota; kingdom Metazoa; phylum Arthropoda; class Insecta; order Orthoptera; family Trigonidiidae; genus Laupala; species Laupala kohalensis. Next base: position 139,150 of record NNCF01128681.1, on the reverse strand, counting down.
AATTGTCCCAACTTGTATGTAATAAGCTACATACAGATAATAATATTCAAGAGATTATGACAGACAAGAAAATACCGGTAATGTGTTCAAATGAAAAAACAAAAAAAGACATGGAATCATTTTTTTCTGATGTGAGTCAGTACTATAACCTTGAGAAATTAAGTTGTATACATTATGATGCTGAAAGATGTTACCCGAATCCATCAGTAAGTGGAGAGTTAACTTGTAAATCTGCAGAAAATGAGGTTCTTTGTTTTCAAAACTCTGACAGGATTGTGCCAAAACCCAAGAAACAATTTCCATTTTGTAGGAAATCTTGCTTTTGTTGCTTTGAGAAAACTGGTCAATTAACTCAAGAACAAGCATTTGAAATTTGGCAAATTTGTAAGAAGGAAGCTCTGGATTTTCTTGGTCTGTCTGATTCTTCAAAACACAGTAGTTTAAATGAATCCAGTAAGACTGATGATGATGTGATTGACAGAATTTGGGATTTAGCATCTCAAGAATTTATTAAAGTCATGAAAGAAAAATCAAATTGTGTGTGTGACTTGGGTGATAAAATTTCTGAATACAATGATTCTGATTTATCACAGAACATAACAAAGGAGAACAATTCCCATATAAATGTGAAAAATAAAAAAATCAATCAATATTATCTAGATAGACAAGCAAATTGCAAAAATAAGTGCAGTTCAGTTGGTTTGTCAGCATTCTGTAATAAAATAAAATTTACTCAAAAAAAGTATGTTGCTAGAAAAAAGTGTTCAATTATTTGTAAGTCTTGTAAAAAACATAAAAAAATGCAGAAACTTAACCAACTTATTAAAAGGTCATTTTATCTAGAATCTGTGGGGAAAATAATATTTTTATGTAATGAAGCAGTGTTCACAACTCTGGCTATTAAGTCTGGAGGATGGTTAAGTATTTCTAAATCTTTAAAGAGTATTTTAGGTTCAAGAAGAACTACATGCTTTTTTAATCAGAATGATTCCTCAGATATGTCCAAAGCAAAATTCATTAGGAACAATGGCTTTAAAATGTGTGATGGATCTTACAACTCTTCTTCATCTGATTATGAGAAACTTAAATCAAGATCCGGTGCAAGAACAAGTCAACTGCGAATGGAATGTGTTTCTACAGAGTCAAAGAATGCTTCTGAAGGTAATGTAAAACAGTCTGAAATCAACAGTCAAGCTATCGGTGATAGCACTCAAACCACTGAAGAAGTTGAAGAAATTTTAAGAATTAAGTCTGCCACAGAAAATGTCACTATTCATACTTATGAAATTATGGAACCTTCTGAAATGAATTTTTTTGCTGAGAATTATCACAATCCTCCTATGTGTCATTTGGAAAACCTTATATTAGATCATGAATATGGTTTTACTGAAGATACATGTTTCCCATCATTTTACTCATCAGGTTTTACTGAGCTTCAGGACAATGCTAGTTTGAGTGATGTGAAATGTGATAGGGACATGAATCTCAGTGACTGTATTTATCCTGATGTTTGCTATCCTGATGTATATTTTCAAGGAAGTAATCATATGTATGATTCTATTCCATTTTATGAAATGGATAACCAATATTATATTCCTGAACATGTTTACAATCCTGTTGAAGTATGTCCCTCTGAAATACCATATACATTGTATGTTATTCCTGAAAATAATAGAGAAGGCTGTATTATTACCGAATGTTCTGAAGAGGAGAATGCTAGGGAAAAACCTGTTCCATGTAGCGCTGATGAAAAATTTACGCAACATTTCTGTTCACAAAGTAATGATAATGAAACTAAACACACTTCACAGGATTCATTGAAAAAAAGTAAGAAAAAAGAAGATAGCGTAGGTGAATCTACTACACATAAAAAGTTCAGAAACTCTGTTTCTCTGAGACAAGATTTTGATGAAGGTAATGTGAAAATTTCTGAAAACAATAATCTAGAAACAAATGGACAAGGAATTAGTAACTTGAATGGAAATATATTAAAAGTTAATGATGAAACACAAATTTCTAATCAGAATGGCGACAGTTGCATTCTTCCTCATTGTTCATATGGTGATGAAAGAATGCCAAATTTGACCGGATTGTGTGTGAACATGGAGTGTGCTTCAGTAGCTTCCAATGGAGGGTTGGAATATTGTGATTCTGAAACAAAAACTTTCATGTATGAAAAACTAAACCAAAATGAGAAATTAAATTTAATAAAAAAATTACATGCAAAGGGTAAAAGCAATGCTAATGAAAAACAGTCACTGAAAAATAATGCGGTTGACTCTAGTGTTTCCAAGCGGAAAAGTGTCAGTATTTCCCCTGATCCAGAATCCAAGCTATCAAATGTATCCCATTCTATAAAACTGAAAAAGTTTATTCCAGAAGAAATGTCAAGTGGTGAAATAAGAGGGGGAATATCCTCACATGTTTCATCGTCAGATTCTCTGGAAACAAATGAGCATGTACATACTTTCAAAAATTCTTTTGAATGTTTTAACTTATCTGAAGAAGAAGGAGAAGAAAAGATTCAAGATTCATCAGAATTCCTGGGCTCAAGATCACTTGATTCATATGACAATCAAATGAGGGAAGTAAAAGAAAAATTGGAAGATATAAGTTGTTTAGGAGTTAATTTCCCTTCATTTTTATATGAGCATATGGATTACCATAATGGTAATTGTAAAGTGTGGACCAATAGCATTAAGCAAAAATCAATTAATTGTACAATTCCTAATGATGAAATTAAAGTGCGAAAGTGTACTGTCAAGAATGATGTTAAAGATAGTAAAGCTAAATCAAGTGATGATGACTTCTGTAAAAGAGTTGAGAAAAGTATGTTAGGCTTGCAAAAAAACAATGATTGCTTGTATGAGAAGATAGGGAAGATTAATCTGAATTACAAATCTTCTAATATAAGTGAACAAACAAAAAACTCTCTGCAGAAATCAAATAGATACAATGAAAACACTGAAGTCCAATCACAAGCAAATTATCATATATTGCGTGAAAAATCTGAAATATTTGATACTCCACCAAAACAAATTAACTTACATTGCGAGAATAAGTTTAAATGTAAAAATAATCTTGCATTGCCTGAAATCCAGGCTGATCAGTCTCCAAAATTGAAAAGTGCTAAAGAACATAATGCTAGTTTATCTAAACTGGTAGAAAAGTGGATGTCAAAGCAGAAGAAAGTGAAAACTTCACAAAGTGAACGAGAGGTCAACAAGAAAATAAAGACTGATATGTTGCCACAGAAAAGAAATATTCGCAAGACTCACAGACTTCCTCCATTGCCAACAATGCCCAAATGTCAATTGAAGACCAGGTTGGAAGCTTGTTGTTTTATTCTTTATATTTTGTACTGTTTATATGAATACCTTGATTTAATGTGTTACACATATTGTTTTTAAAGGAGATTCAATTCATTCATTCAAGTCATTGATTTTTTTATATATTTTTTTTTATTGTGGCTTTACGGCTTGCTGATATAGAGGTCATTAGAGCCCTAAAATTTTGTACAGGTAGGGAAAATGCAGTTATGCCCTAAGGAGAGCCAACATGACTCTCCCTATACATGTGGGACTCGCCGAATGACTCAACCATACCCACTAAAAACCCTCCTGAATTACAATATATCAAAACATTTTAAAAAATGAGGGGAAAAAAGAGACAAAAGATTCCTAAAACTTTATAAAAACCCAAAACAAAGAAGAAAGTAAATTTAGGGAGAGAAATTTTCTACAGGTAGGGAAAAAGCTGTTGCACTGAGGAGAGCCAACATGTCTCTCCCCAAAATTCATTCTTGTTAAGTAATTTTTTTACATACATTATTTATACTATAGGACTTATCTGTATGGTTATCATCTATCAACGGTTATTCAATACATTTTTCACTCTGAAAACTGTGTTTAAATATGTTGCTATCATGATTTACTGAATGCCAAATCAGAGTTAAAAGTCACCCTTCTAAAAACCTTGTTAATTAAGACAATACTTGTATTGTTCAAGAATCCTTTTGTATTATTGACTTTTAAAATATTATCAGATTGAATCTCTTCAAATTAAATAGTTTAAAGCCTTCTACTACATTATTATTTCTGATCAATTCCATATAAAACATCATGACTGAAATTTTTTTTTTATAAGTATTATTAATTTAGGATCTACAAAAGTTGAATTTTACTTCTGAAAACATTATTATTATTATTATTATTATTATTATTATTATAGATAGTTAGGGAATATAGTTAAACAAAGCTGACACTTCTGTTGAACACACTTCTGTAAGAAATACTGTTTTTATTTTATTGGCTGTTATGTTACCAGACAATAGCATAAGTTCCAGTATTTGATTGAGAAGCAAATTTTCATCTTTTGGAAAAACTTCAGTGATTAATAAATGTTCAATTATTAATCATGCAATGCATGTTAACAACTAAACCTTTTATGTTCTGCATGTGACAGAAGTTTGTAGCTTAGCAGCTTCAGCATTTCTGCTAATTTTAGGTCAAAATTTAGAATACTTTTCTCTGACATTCACTGACCCATGAAATAAGGTTTTGAATTATTTTGAATTATTTAATACATGTTGGTGCTATGTAAATGTTTGTTTTAGACTCTTCATTAATAAGACCTATAGTACCTTCTAAATTTCAACTGCTCTGTGTTTAAAAATTGAGAAAGGTTGTGGCAAAATGCCAGAAAGAACAAGAAAAAGAATGAGAAATCATTAATTAAAATGTACTCTGTGTGAAAAAGTTTTTACTGAACCTTGCAAGAAGGAAACTGAAAGAAAAAGAAGGCAAGGGCTTAAAATGAAATCTGTTTTACCTAATCAGAAGGACTTTGTTCAAGTGTATTAACCAGACAGGCTAAGTGTATTAACCAGACAGGCTAATAAAACATTTCCCATTCTTAATTGCTCTTTTTTAGCAGTGAATGGATTAATTTAATTTAATTTAGTAAAGTTATGTACCCAGCAACAGGGAAAGGAAATAACTTTTTCTAATGATTATGATGGTGAATGAAGCATTTTGTTTAATTAAGAAAAAACATTCAGATGTTGATCTCATTGTTAAAGTGTTCAAAATTTTATGAATTATGCACCAAAATATTCTTCTGTTGCCTGAAATGTCTTATAACAAGTAGATGAGTTATTTACTCACTTTGCATTTACAAATTTGACTTTCAATTAAAATCCTTTGCAAAAATATAGTTAATTGTCAGATAAATTTAAGTTTCTTACTTGCATTATTTCAGTGGTTGCAATACCAGCCATCTCATATGTGGTAGAAACTTTCTTAAGTTACTTTGAAAACAACTTCAAGTGTTTGAACCTAAACCAATAGCACGATTTGAACTATGCAAATCTAAATGACTGTCTGACCCTGAAAATTTTCTATGAGTTATCAGATTCACCAGTTCTGGAGAGGATCACAACAGGAACAATTTCTTGCTGTGTTGCTGAATCCAGAAATAAAATAAATTAGAAACTTTTCATGAATTTTCAGGAAATTTTGATGGAAAGTAAATAAATTATTTTTTTAGTAAAATAATAATTCAAGATTGTGCCTGTGGATGGGATGCTATTAGTCATTTCAATTCATAAAATACAATTTTATTAGTTGAAATTTTGTTTATTGTTATTGATCTATCTTGCCAACACTTCAACAACACACATTTTTATCAGGACTTGATATATGTGTTCTTGTCTGTTAGTTTACTCTGTGTTGATGAACATTAATAAAACACAGTACCGAAATTCTTCCCTTATGCCTTTCCAAGTTATAGGAAGAATTTTGGAGATTTTTTTTATGAGAGTCTGCACAAGTGGTACATAGAGTAAAATAATAAAACCCAACTAATGTGTTGAACCCTGATGAAGATAACATGTGTTGTCAAAATGTTTGCAAAGTAGCTAAATAAAATTGACCTAATTGGAAGAATAATGGTTTATTCTTTCCCAAATTTATCTCATTTCTAGGGGAGAAAATTATTGTCTGATTATGTATAACTTCTGATCTAACTAATAATGTTAGTAATGAAGTTAATTTTAATTCACTAAACTATCTTAACCTTCACTCACATCTCTTCTATATTAAGTCCCTGGCCCACCTGTGACAATCTAGAATGACAATTTGTGATTATATTAATAGTTGGGTATTATCAATCATCATATAAATAATCGTTTAAAAATGTGGCGATGCTGATTTTAGAACAATATTAGTGTTTAATTGTGGGAGCTAAAGAATACATTTGTAGACATACAAAGCCATATCCGTATTATGTACCACTCACAATGAATAATAGCTCAGATTTTTATCTTTTGATGTATAGAATTAAAAGAAAGTTTCTACAAGAAAAGAAACTATTTCTTTTCTTACCAATAAAGTGTTAAATTCATTTAAACTATTTGTAATGACTTTAGACAACTAAAAAAATATGTATGTATTTGTAACCCACCCATGACTAGGAATCACCCTTCTATAATTTTTAAGAAAATATTGATTACTAAGTAAATTCCCAAAATATATTTGAAGTACAAAATGTATACTGGGATAAGAAATAAATTGGTTTGAGGAAATACAAATGAACTTGAATTAAATTAGTTATATTTTAATCAATTAATATGTGTACTTAATGAATAATAGTAGAACTATTTACATCTATCATTATTATCAATAATTTTCAATACTATAGAGTTTTAAATCTTAATGACCTTTTATAAACAATCACTGTATTTACGGATACAATGTTTCAGCCAAAATTTATCTTTTCGGGTGTATCCTAGTATAGTATCATAAAGTAGTATATAAATGCGTAATGCAAAAGCATGTCTGTCTGTTTGTTACTTAATAACAACTAAACCACTGAACCGATTGTGATGAAATTTGGCAAGGAGATAGTTTAGATATCCAGGATGAACATAGGCTAACTTGTATTTTTAATTACAAATGAAAAGAATGATAAAAAATGAAGTTGAAGATAAATGTCGATGAAATCCAGTGTGGGGGTAGGGGAGAATCAGCCATTATGCTGCCTAAATGGTTAGAGATAGATGACAACTGTGAGTGGCAATATTGTTCACCTCAAGAGTTCTACAAAAAAGTCTGAGACAGCATATGTCTCTCTACCAAGGTTAATTTAAATTATCAAAAAAATCTACAAGTGTTGAAAGTGATGAAAAATACAAGTGTTGAAATACTTCAATTTAAGTGAGGAATTTAAGAAGGAAAAATCAATCTTCATCAAATGTAATGGGTTTTGTTTATTTAACAAAGATAAAGAATGTCTTTTAATTGTAAAAATTGTACGAATAGTTCAAATTTTACAAGAGTTTTAAGATATTGCATCTCTGAACCGACGACATGCCTACGTGCATGTGCCAATTGCTGCTTTGAGAGCGTTTGATTCAATTTACTATAAACTACTCTTATGTAAAAAAAATTCTGAAATTTCACAGTTTAATTTATATATAAAAGCTATATACCACTGACAGACTGACTAATCACAAAATCTCAGAAACTACAAACCCTATAAACATGAAATTTTGCAGGTAGATTCATTTTAGGATGTAGACATCTGTTTAGAAAGTATTTTACAAAACTACATCCCTAAGAGGGTGAAATGGTGGATAGAATGTTTTATGTATGTATCCCACCATAACTCAAGCATTTGTACCAAAATTTATACACATATGACTGACTATCTTACAAGAAGCACTGTGGGGGTAAGACATCCCTCGCACCCCTTGAGAGGGGATGGAAAGAGGGTGATGTATAAAAATCCTATAACATATTTGAAACCATAGTTGTCAGTGCCGTTGAGATGGATAAGAATGCCTCCAATGGTATCACCCCTATGAGAAAGAATAAAGCTGGAGACATTAAAAAATGCACGTGAACAAAGCTGTGGGTACTCGGCTAGTATTTAATAAATGCATCTACTGAAAATACTTTTGGCAAAGTGTTAATCTGTGGACTTCATCAATAGGCTCATTAGGAAGAGGCTGTATCATTTGCAGGATAGACAACACCAATGGGAGGATACAAGTAATGCAATTTTCCATACTGAAGGGATTTCTAAAATCAGAAAACATAAACACCATGGAAATCAAACCAAAGAAAAAAACAGGAAAATGCTATTGAAGAAAGAAATGTAGTTTATAGAGTACTATGCAGAGATTGCAGTGATGGTTACTTAGGACAGACAAAAGAATTCGAGAACACAAGTAGAACTTCAGTGCAGCTTAACCAAACATTATAACAAATCAGTTTATAACTTTCGGTCAGGTGAAAATGGCCACAGGCCGGGAATTGACTCCTGCTTTGATCGTAGGGGTGTTAACTATGGCACAACCCGTTTGCCTTCCACAACTGTACTCCATTTCCTAAAAGTTCTTCCAGGGTTAATACCCCTGTGATCAAAGCAGGAGTCCCAGTTTCGATTCCCGGCTAATCGCCATTTTCACCTGACCAAAAGTTATCACATATGTTCTCCGTGTGTAGGGTACACAGAAGAAATATATGCATAAATCACTGTTTAATCGAAGACCATTTGATGTATTGGGGAAAATGTCAGGATATTAGACAGCAAAAGTAATTATTATAAATGCTACATGGGATATAATAGTTATGATGGAGAATTTAAATTTATGTGAAGATATGGAGAAGTTATCAGGTACTTATTTATCAACATTACAGAAATTTTATTTATAATTTCTGTTCTTTTTTATTTAATGTTGAGGACTAATAATTTGCATGAGTACTTTTACAACATAGATTCCAATTAAATTATTTTGATCAAGTTTTTCCTACCAGTCCATAACCTGACCCCGTTCAGGTGGAAGTGCAAGTAATTTGATCATTATGTACATACTCCTTTCCCTTAAAATTTAGTTTGTATTTACACACAACTTTGTAAGCCTGATTGGCAAAAATTATTCATAAATATACTTATTAATTAAATGAAATACAAATTAATTATTTAATTTATTCTAAACTTTTATTTGTATCTCTTAAAACCATAATATTTCTTAAGTGTACTCAGTATGATTCAATTGCATTTACTCTGTACTTTATTCTGACCCTGATTTTGCTCCAGTTTTCCACCAGTATTTTTGAAATGGTAGGATTGTTTCTTGCTTGCTTCCTGAATTTATTCAAATCTGTGTGTCATCATATTTAGTATCTGACAACATTTTTGAAAAATTTGTTTGTTATTCAATTACTGATTCTTGTTATTATCAAACCTTCAAGGTAAATGCTCTCGTGTATATTTGTCTGTATTTGATTAGTTTTTAGTATAGTTGCATTAGGTTTTTTTTGTGGGACTTTAGGGCTTGTCAACATCGAGGTCATTAGAGCCCATTGCATATTATGTATTTACAAATATTTTTATATTTGTAAATTATATTATTATTATATTTACAAATAACATTTTGTATGTAGTAGATTTTCTTTTTAATATTGTTCTCAGAACATGGAAAATTACCTGTGAAAATATAGTTTTTGGGTGCATTTTTCTGCTTAAAATTATAAATACATTATATTTGTTGAAATTATTTTTCGAAATATTTGTTTTTCTTGAACCCAGAACTAAGTTACCAAGAGTTAGTGGAGGAAGAGTATTACAGAAAACACCAAGCTTAAGATTGTTGATAAGAAAAGCAATGTGAGTATTGTCTTAAAATTTTTATACAAAATGCACTTGGATATCATTTTAATTGTCACATGTTTCTGCATTTTGTTTTTTTCCTTTTTTCCTTTTGTGTTCTTACATATATCTTATAAATGGTGTCTCTTGTGTGATTCTTTAAATTTATTATTAATTAGATACTTTGATATTGCTTTACACTTTAGCATATTGTTCATTCTAGTGGTTTTGCACACATTGTAATTAACTCATTTTATTATTTCATTTATGATCTCCATTTAAGTTTATATTTTGAAAACTTGAATCGATTTGAATTTCCTTCTAAATAATGTTTGTTTTTGTTCCTTGCAGATAGAGCCACCAATTACAGTTTTATTGATTTGTCTATAGAAAAAGAATGTTAATAACAAATTTATCTGTTTCCATTGAAATTTCTTTTGAATTAGTTTTTTATTTATACATAGAACATTTTAGTTGACAATATTAAAGTTGAAAATAAAATTAATTGTTATGGTGTAATGTATTTAGTGTAGTGTTTGTAACACATTTTTGGAGAGAACTGAGTAGAACAGTGAAAGTTGGATATCATTTTTAATTATTGGGTAAGGAACAGAACTTTCATTCATTTTGTGAAATTTTGTTAGTTATCTCCACACTGTAAATAAAAAGGGCTTCTTTTTAACAAAAGTAGTAATAATAATAATAATTATTATTATTATAAAACTATTAATGTAATAGCAATGATAATAATAATATTTTCTTGAACCAAATGATTGTTATAAGGACATAAGGAGTGTAATAATAATAATAATAACAACATAAATAAATTGTATAAAATATGAAGTATGAAAAAAAGTAAGTTTTAATATAATAATTTTAATTTCACTTCATTGTAACTGGAATTAGCCTACTTCTATATTATGATTTTTACTTTCCAATTATGCAGAGTGTGTGAGGAAAGTATGTGTTGAAAAAATATTTTCAGATCTCCGGAAATATTTTCAGATCTCTGGATTTCATGTGTGAATGTTAAGAATTTTGTTCCTTCAATAATTCACGAAGAAATCGATGTATCGAAACCTAACTTGAGATATGACTTACATTTAATTCTGCGTACAGATTGCTGAACTGCATTTTTACTGATTTTTGAGATGCAGCAAAAATTTATTATGCAAAAGAGGTGTTATCTTGTTGGCGCTTTTTTTAATCTGCCTATAAGGCTATTGCAATAAGTTAATTCATGCAATCTGTACTTGAATGAGTAATTATGATGTTAAGAAGTGTACCATGTAATGTGATGATGATGATATTGATGAGTATCTGATGTTTTAATTACATCACTTTTATTACAATAATTAAATAATTAAAAGAACAAAATAACATTTATACACTAGCAATGTATGTTTTTCATTTCCTTTTTTCTTCGTCTCATTGTGAACTTTTCTTTATTGATATATCCTAACTGTTACGGTAAATGAATGAAACCATTTTCTTGTGGGTTTAATATATTGTTTGAGGAATTTACTAAAACGAGTGGATACTCAATTGAAATATGCATCTTTATCTTGTATCATTCATTACTTCATTGAAGAATGTTTTATGGTTGGACAAAACACAGAATATTCCAATGATTTTTATTTTATACATACTGCTTGTTTAACTCTTCTCCTCAACTGAACCCAACAAAGTAACTATTTAGTAAGATTGAATCAGCTAATCCCACCTATCCCTTGTAAATGTGGTGTTTTTATCACCGAGTTACATAAGAGACACAAAGGGTTGTCCTCTGCTTCCTTGTGGCAAACAGGTTTTAAATCTATTCCTAGAAGGTTGAAGAACTTTTGTAAGATTCCTTGTGCAAACCAAGCATGATAATATTTTATGCAAGCTATGTTTTGCATAGTCATAAAAATCTTGCTTTTGTAGATTTATATAAATCTAGTACTGTTCTTTTCTGTAAAGGTTATTTTACTGCCATTAGATTCCTCTATCATGCATTTTTAAATTATCAAGAAATATCATGAACATTACATCTGTACTTCCATTGTTTTTTCAATAATATTTTTTCTGTAAGCTTTCCAAGTTAGTTCTTGTAACTTGAGATAGGAGTTAGAATGCCTAATCAATTGAATTGATTCCAGTCATCACCCAGTCATATTTCTAATTAATGTGACCTCCAGTATCACACAAGCAAGAGAAAGCTTATTTGGTGTATGCTAGGTTATGCATGCCAAGTCTCCTCTTGTTGATTCTTAGTTATTCTTGTAGTCTTATTTGAGGTTCACCATTAAGCATGTGAACATTACATTAGAGAAATTTTTAACATTTTTAAGATTCATAAAATATATCATTTAAAAGAAGAAGTTGTAACCATCCGATTGTACTAATGCAAAGAGCAGAGCATTTACTGACAATTTAGTATCAACAGACACACTCTTCCTTTTATTTAATTCATAGAGAATCCACGAAGTCAAATATATTTTATAAACTGATGAAGGAAATGATGTAACTTAGTTGAAAGTTATAAACAGTTCAGGATTCTTGACCATAGTGACCGCATTATTTTCTCTTGGTTTTGGGTACAAAAACACAAAATTCTTCAAATAATTCTATTGTGTGAAAGATAAGTTTGTTTTCATTTTCCCAAATACTTGACTGTACTTTGACACCTTTCAATATCTTCAATTATATTTGTTTTATTGTGTTAGAATTTTATGAAAAGTTTATTCATTTGTAACCAACACCAATAATAATATTAAGAAAATTTTTAGGAAACCTAATGTTTATTTATAAATTGTGATCTGCATTTGATTGTCCAATTGGCAAAGTTTATTTTGTGTGGTGGGTAAGTTTGTGTTATTCTTATTTCAGACAATTATTAAATGACATAATTGTAACTTTCACTTGTTGTATATGTTTCAGTAGCAGTTCTGAAGAAGTTTATGATCCATATGTGTCTGCAGAGAGACAGATGATGGAATTGCTCTCGCAGGGTGATTATGTTCAGCCATCTGTTCAGCATGTTCAGTTATCAAATACAGAATCAAGTCCTGTGTTTCCATCCTTCGATTCCTCACACAAGTCTGCATTTGTTAGGTATAGTTCTCCAACTTTATCTCATATTCCCGATGATTCCTTAATTCCATCTGCCTTAATTGCAGAATTTGAAGATCTTTTCATTGCCGAGAGCCAAAAGCATTGCTGTAGTGTTGATAACTCAATAAATACTGATGACCAAAATAAAAATATTCCACTGAGCTTGGCCAGTATAGGATTGAACTTACCAAATAATAACACTGATATTGCTCAACCAAACAGAAAGCCATCTAAAATTCGTGCCAAAATGGAAAGTGCATCATTATCATTACAACGTTCAGTTTCCCTTATGAATTATGAAAATGATTCAAAGGTTGATATTGATGCAAATAATTTTATCCAAACTGATGATGATAATATTCCTTTACCTGTGCCATCAGAGTTTTCCTCAATTTCCTTTTCTAGTCCTGAACCTCATCGAACATTTTCTTCTTCAAAATCACACTTCGAGAAAGGTGATGCTGACAAGAGAGTCTATGAAGAAAATTGCATTTATAAATTAGATACTTCTACTGAGCATGAGAGCAAATCCAAGTGCTATTCTACCGGTGGGAAATTTAGTGCAGATTCTGCATATGGAAGGTAAATTCAGAATTTTTTCTGGAAATTTAAATTTACTTATTTAAGTATTAAGTAATATATTATTTCACTAACTACATAAAACTAAGTATTAAGAAAAATTTTATTTATCTTTCTGTATTTCTTATTCATATCTTTTTCTTGAAAGCTTTCTTTTTTTTAATTGTCTTGAATTGAGGTTTCTGTTCTTGTTTTCTTTGAGAAGTTTGAAGAGGCGTTCTCCGGGTAATCAATTACCAGAAAAACATGATGTTGATGGTGGAGAAGGAGAACCAAGGTGTGTCATGAGTTCGAGCAGTTCAGAATCATCCTTACCTCCTCTATGTTCTGTTCAGGTGAGCAGAGTCTGTTATTTATTCTTGTTAAAAAATGTTCGTTTTTCAATACATTTTTGTATTATTCATTCATTAGTTATGATGTATTTAACATTCGCATTCTGTTTACATCAGGTTCTTAAGTCTGAAGCTAGTAATCCTTCCTCAAGTCCAACACCATCTCTCGCTGTGAGTGCTAGTCCTGTGACTCAGTCTGTGCCAAGAATGTCCAAATTTTGCCATGAATGTGGATCAAGATATCCTGTCTCACTGGCAAAATTTTGTTGTGAGTGTGGTGTAAGGAGACTTGCCATGTAATAATGCAAATTCTAAAAAATCAAAATATAAATGCAGTCCTCGCGACAAATCAAATGTTGATATATTTTTAAAACTCCAGTATTTATTGTATATGGTAAATTCTGTATCAACTGGTAGTTTATTATTTTTTATTTTCTATTATTTTTCTGCATTTTACCCAATTTAATTTAAATTTTATAGTGCAACTTCTTTTTATACAAAATAATAGATTTTATTAACTTTTTGAATCTTTAAAAATGAAAGATGACTTTAAAAATAAGGCACATTTGTGAAGGAAGATTTTATAACATAAGTTACCATTGTTAATTAATAAATATGAAATAGAACTCTGTTAATATACAGTAGTAACCCTGTTATAATTTGTTTAGTATTTATTCTATTTTGTTTGAGTACATTTGGTCATTACAAAGAGCATGAACTTTTAAACTCATTTTTTAGACATTTATTGTTATGTGTAATTTTAGTTATAGAAATAAATTTACTAACATGATAATATGAATGATACAAATTTTAATACTTATTCATTGATTCATTCCATGGAGCAAGAAAAAGTGAATTTATTATACCAAAAGACCACTTATGAGTTTGAAATAATTTTAATTTTTGACTTTTCAAAAGCTCTTCTTTTTATTCTCTTGTTTTGTCTTGTAATGTATATTGGTAAGATCTATGTATAAGCTGGGTTCTACTGTACATTACTGTATCTTGTTTTAATATTTTTACTCGGCTAGAGTAATAATATCTTTGTATTTACTGTTGATAGAAGTAGTCTTAAATTGTTTTGTTTATGTATATTTTTGTTGTTTTTTTCTCTCATTTATACAAAATGTTTATTTACACTTAAAATATTTTCAGTTTTTTTAGCCATTTTTTAATTGGTGAAAGAATGTGTAATTTGTACTGTGAATTGAGGTGTACTGATATAATCCGAGCCGTAATAATTGACCTGTTTTTCATCAGTATTGTGAGTTAATGAAATAGAAAGGAATTATGTGATTAATTATTACTTCAAAGGTACGTTTTTGCAATTTATTCTTAAATATTGGTATGTTCCACTCTCTTTACAAAACTATTCTTTTTATATGAACTCTTCTGTTTAACTAACTGTTCATTTATCTAAATTTTTTGTTATAAGATTTTACGAATTTCAGATGTATCACCTAGTCCATTTCTGTGCTTTTAAAATCTGAAGGGAGTCATTCATGGTGCTTCTAAAAACAAATGTATTGTTTTTTGAATACATATTTTATAACTTCTTGTGTTGCATTAAAAGTGCATTGGAATGTCAACATTAAATAATTTGAAGTGAGCATGTTGTATGTTCAATGACTTATTTGTTTAATTGGATGTTATTTGTAGAATTTTTTTAATGAAATGTTAACCATTTTTTTGTAATTGTGAATTTCTTTATTTTGTTCTTGATGGAACAGTCCGTATGTATCTCATTTTAAGCAGCTTATTTCAGCATTAGCTGAAATTCTAGACACTAAAGTGTTACATCTGTTATTATATATTAGTTGCTCAGAAAGCATTTTTATTAGGCTTCATGTAATCCTGAAAACTATGTTCTAATCATGTTGTATTATACGATGTACACATTAGCTGAAAGTTTTTGCTCACTTTAAATATATTGTTTAAGTTTTGGTTTAGTTTAAATAATTATTATTCAAGATTGAAATGAAGTATTTGTGTGCTACAAATTTTTTTAATACATATATCTTCATAGTTTATCTTGAGTAGGTCATACTATTCTGAAAAATACATCAAAATCTTGGTGGAATTGTTTTAATACTTAATGAATTTCAGCATGAGAATTTGTATTTTTCTGACATTGTTGTGGGATGTTATTTTCATCATGTTTTCATTTTTCTAATCACATATAAAAAAATATCTTAACTCAAACCAAAGTGTTAAGTATCCCAAAGGTGCTATTTGAATGAATCTCAGTGTAATTTTTGCATTGATGAACTATGAAAGATATTTTTATCTTAATTGTGTAAGGGCTTAATTGTTGAGTACTTATTTACTTATGTTATTAATTTTTTAAATTTTTATGTTATCATTTTTCTTTAAACTTTTAGTCATTACATTAATTATCCATTTTACCAGTATCTTTTATTATCACCAATGTATTAATATTTTGAGAAGTATTTGTATTTCTTGGAGTCAGTGTGTCTAAATGAGAAGAATATTGAGATGCTGACTAGATGATCCCTGTAAGGAATGGGAATTTTACTTGCAGACTTACTCGGTCTGCTGTTACATACATGATGCTGACCTTGTCTTCTCCTTATGATGACGCAAGAAATCACGAAACTACTCTCTGTGAACCTCTAGGTTCTGTTAAGACCTATTTTTGGGGACAGTTTGACCTTTCATTATTGCTATATTATTGCTTCATTATTGCTACTTCAGTATAAACTTGAGATGAAATTTATCTGTTTATAATTTTCAGTTTATTTTGAAAGGTGCAAGAATAAAACATTCTCATCTAAAAATAAATTTTATGATAAAATTGTAATGTTCACATATTGTTGTTGTCTGAAATATACTTTTCCTAAAAGTTGAACAATAATTGTTCATTTTTACAACTTAAGGCACTTTTTAAAAAATTGTAATGTTGATTATTCAACCAGAATTTATGTGGTTCCAGAAGTAAAATTGTCAGGCTCTCTTTTTGGAGGATGTTGTACTTACAAAAAAAACACAAGTATGTGATACTGTCACATAATTTATTTGCTTTAGAATCTTTTTTTTTTTTTTTTTCCATGATGAGTGAACAATATGTACAATAAATTGAGATAATTGGACTTGATGGAAGGATTTCCTTGAATGGCATCTTCTGAAAAGCAGTAGCTGAGATTCTTCCTAAATGACACTTCTCTTAGTGTTAAGGAGGATGATTAAGTTACTAATTATAATGATAAATGAGGGAGATCAAGGTTGTGAATTCCTCCCAGAAATATAAATGGTCTCCATTTGCTTTTGAGATAGATATGAAGTTAACCAGGATCTTTTCATAACAGAGGGCATTAATTTCTAACAAGTATATATTTTATTTGTAATTCTACATTTACTGTTTGGGAAGAATTTTGTAGGGTCTTTGGTAAGGTATTGTCATTTGAATAAAAAATAACTAATTTTATACATGAATAAATATTTTAATTTATTCAAAATTGATGTTATATAGATTGTTTTTTGTGAACTAAATTATGCTTTTTCTGTTAGTAAACTGTCTTAAATGACACAATTAGAGTACATAATGAAGAAAATTGTTACCAGTATGTGTGGATTAAGTATTAGAACCTTTCTTGATAAATGTTCTTGTCGAAGTGTTGTAGGAAAAGGTCAGTGCATTAGGGCATAAAATGGAAGTTATTTATTGCCCTGGATACTTTTGTATTAACAGTATTTTAATAAAACTTTTCAATATAAAAGTTGACTGATTATTTACTTAGTTTCAGTTGCCTTTTGTTTCAATTGTTCAATTTTGTGGTTAAAATCAACATTTTATATTGATGATTTAATTGAATGTGAAATTAAAACCATGTCTTTGTTCCAAGTTAGATTGACTGCTCAGGTACACTTCTTCATTTTATGTTAAATCCATATTTTTAATGAAAATGATTTGATAAAAAAATTAATTTTTCTTTTCTAGGTTTGTATGAAGATGAGACAATGTGTTTCCAAGTCCTTTCAATTGACACCTTTTAATACAAGAGGTTATGTTGTAAAGACATCAGTAAGTAAATATTTGAAAATATCTCTTTTGGGATTGCTTTGGGAAGAAATAATAATTAATATTTATTGCCTAAAACTTTTTGACAGAAAACTAATTTGACATTTAAGATTTGTATTATTTGTTTAAATATGAAAGTTTCAGTAATACTGAATGTTTTTTCCAAATTGTAAAAAATTATTTTCATCCTTTTTTTTTATAGAGATTTTATGATTACTAATAGTAAATAGCTTACATGTTATCCTTTGTTCAGAAAGAGCATTTGTGTGCTGAGGACACAGTATTGAGTTACCTTTGAGTTTTGTTGTCAAGATGATGTAGGAATGATTCCTCTGTTTGCTACTATTACTTTGTTGAAGAGGAACAATAATTGGGAGAGATAATGGAATTTTCAAGATTTAGCTGCACTCGTACAAGAAATAGGACACGAGTTTATTTCTACTTAAATTAATGTGATCAACATTTAAGGATCTTAAATGTAATACTCATATAGATTATTATTCTATACCTTCATTTTGTGAAACTTATTTGAAATGGTAAGTGAGTCATTCCTTCTTTCGCAGTCTTGTGAAGTGATCATTGTTTTCGCTTTCAGTCCTCTTTGAACATTTTACTTATAAATTTTTGTTTGTAACAACTTTTCCAATGCTTATATCTGTTCATTCATAGGGCTTGTAAGCACCCATCCTGGCCTGGGTTTTGCTCCAGTTTTCCTTCGGGTAGAGGCAGATTTCTTATAAAGGTTCTCTACGCTTTGTCTAGGGACGTGTTTATTGTAACAATAAATCGTGAATTTAGTGTTATTTCAATTCTTATGACTTTTAAACACTATACTCAGATTTGTACATGTAAAATAAATTTTTTGTGTTAAATTACAAACATATTGACATTCTATTAGTATTATAACTCGTAGCTAACTTTTTATCTTATCTAGGAATTTTTGCTTAAATTTTTTAATCCACCTCTGCCTTAGAGCCCTTGATCGGAATTGATGAGATGGTCCCTTGCTTGCTTCCAGAGAGTAAAGTAGTTTATTGTCCTCCATGTGGTCATATGCAGTTTGTACTGCGTTTTTGACAATAAATTTATTTATTTATTTGTAGAATTTAATCATTTGTTCTCTACTGCTTGGTCGTTGAAGGCAAAAGATTTTTATTCTCTGTAATGTTTATACTGATGTAGTACTTGCTTATGGCATAAATTACTTCACAAATTGAATGTGGAATGTGTGATGAATTATTACAATAATTTTTTATAGTACTTGCCTATTGACATCCACATAGAAGGTTTATCAATATCATATACAAGTTTCTGTGGAAGAATATCCAGGGTAGGAAAGATAGCTGTTTTATTAATAACTTATTATATGATATACAAATGTATAATAAACATTATTTTCAATAATATAAATGAATTAAGATCCATTTTTGTATACATACTTTTTTAATAAAAAGGTAACTGAGCTATTATTATCTCAGGTGTCAATTATGTGTATTTAAAAAAAAATTGGCTAGTAGTTTTTAATCAATCACAAAACTATGTTAAAAATAGTAACAATGTATAATCAGACACATCATAATGACATATGATTTACAAAAAGTTCACCCGGTAAATCTCAAATAATTTTGAAGTTACCTTTTGAAATTCAGATGGATTAGATATCCGTTGACTGCCATGCTGAATACTGTGAAGGTTGGCTATTTAATTTCAAAGATATCGCAATCTATAGATATGCAATACTCACATGAATACTTGCGTCAATTAACATTGTAATCCATTTTTCATTTTCTAAATTTTTTTTTTAAATCACTAACTTGAAATATGTTGATAAATAGTTTTCAGCTATATAATTCAGCAGTTTTCAGCAGCAGCAATTTCAGCACTTAAATACTATCTAGCAGTCACTATCTAATAATAAATACTATGCAAACAGTTACAACCTATATATGACAAACTGGATTTTTGTCTACACTTCCAAAACCCTTTCAGTGTTGCTTTGTTTTTCACAGCCACTGGCATACCTGTTCTTGTTCTGTCCTATTTCATAAACACATAAAACAATGAAGTAAAACTAATATTTAAGACTAAAACAAAATTTAAAAGTATTACAGAAAAAGAAACAGCCATGTAAGCACTTCTGCAGATTACAATAGTTATCTACAGAGCCTGACTACAGGCACTCCATTCTGATTATATTATTCTGATTATTCTGATTATATTATTCCATTCCCTCCCCTTCCAAAACGAATTACATGGTCTTGTGTTTATTCCTCTTCTCTTGTGTTTATTCAGGCACTCCATTCTGATTATATT
The DNA here is from genome assembly GCA_002313205.1 of Laupala kohalensis. Taxonomy (NCBI): domain Eukaryota; kingdom Metazoa; phylum Arthropoda; class Insecta; order Orthoptera; family Trigonidiidae; genus Laupala; species Laupala kohalensis. Next base: position 119,137 of record NNCF01128681.1, on the reverse strand, counting down.
ATTCTGATTATTCTGATTATATTATTCCATTCCCTCCCCTTCCAAAACGAATTACATGGTCTTGTGTTTATTCCTCTTCTCTTCAACACATAATCAGGAGTGCCCAGAGGGAGGTCATAACACAAATTGAGATTTATTTTCGGTTGGTAGTTCGAAAGATGGAAATTGATTGGGAGTTAAAATATTTACTACTTAAACAAAAACAAAATTAAAAATGATATAAAAGTTGTAACAATATATTAATTTGAAAACTTAACAGAAGTTTTAACATGATAAATAATTTAAATTCATAAGTCCGAAATGGAGGGATAAATCGTAAAGAGTCATACCGTTCGGATATCTATCAAGAATGCAGAATAAAAAGGCGCGAGCGTAGAATAAAAGGGCCGAGAGGTCACATTGTGTGTATAAAAAAACTGAAGGACAAACTCACTCGCGCGAACCTCGAAGTGACCACAGATACGTGACTCAATGGTAAGCTTACATTACAGTCTAGAAAAGAGCGTTTCATTGTTTTTTGGCAAGATTTATTGCCTTACATTCAATGGTTTAGTTCACTATGCGTGATTCAGGTCGGGGCTGAATTTTGTATCTCACCTTTTCCCATGTTTCGCCGTTAGGGAGCCTGCGTGTTTTTGTCCAAAATGAAGTTAGTTTTTCTTTCAGTGTTGACAATTTATGCTCCAGAGTGACAGCGATAAGCCTGGCGGCGAGCTTCACCAAATAGTGTTTTACATGTCCACCCCTTGGCGAATAGAGATTATTCGCGGCCCTATGCGTACAGCAAGCCTTTTTTCTATCTAAGACGGGAACGAGTCTGGCGAGGAGGAAAAGGGGTAGAATAAAGGTAACATGGTCGAGTTAGGACACATTTTTCATTGAATTTGAGTGTATTCCTTTAGGGTAATCATAAAAGTATAAATCGTTAACATTTATTAAAACATGTAATAACGTACTGGTCACATCTTGCAACGACTCAAAGTAAGGTCTTTCTTAAAAGACCTGAGTATAATGTGGGTCGCGTTAGCATTGTAATAATTACTGATGTGTCAGTCAGAGGGGCTCTCGCTCATTAAATTATAGAGCTCTATTATTAGCCTCTCAGCCTTTGAAGAAGGCGGTGACCGCAAAGTTCTGGGAGGGTTCCGAGTTTCGTCGGACTCTTCCCTGGTAGAAAAAAGGTTTGCTGTACGCAAAGGATCAGAAATAATCCAAGGGTCGGCAACTTTGTTTCAAAATATACCGTGGAGGGATTGCCGACGAGAGAGAGTGAACAGGTTAATGAAGAGGGATGAGAGTCTCTTGTAGGACCTATAAACTTGAACCGAGAGGAGCTTTGCTGGAAGAGGTGCTCTCCGTCGTGTGTATGCCAGCATAGTGAGCGCTAATCCGCTCGCGAGCCGTAGCACATGGTAGTTTTATACCGTATTTTGTTTATCTCTCTTTTCACATTCCTTATCATCCAAGCAAAACAAATCGAACTACTCCCCACTGCAAATTCCTTTTCAATTTCCTGCATCGTTTTATCCCTGATAAAACGGATATTTCTTTTGAAAACCCGCTTTTCAATTTTTTCACGATTACAATACTTTCTATATACGACGTACATGAGAAAGTAAAAAATAAATACAACACCTATAGACGCATTGACTTTTACAGCTATTGATGGATAGCGCATGATTAGACTTTATGTTGCGGTTTGAGGGAAATACTCTTATCGCACGGTAATGATGCAAAGATTTTATTTTTCTATGTATAATATCATTATGTACATAAATATTATACGAATTCTTTATAAATATTATACATTTCTTTATAATAAGAGATTATTTCTATTCCAACTGCTTTTCATCTGAGCAAATGTTGCTTCTTAACTTACCATTATGACTTAAGTTGTTCAAATAACGTGTCATCTCCATCAGAAGAGCGAATTTATATTCTTACCACAAGCCTACAAGTACAACGACAGTTTTGTTTTTTTCATAATTTGTTAATTCACGTTATACATTTTTAAAATTTCACACTTATTTTGGATCAATTTGAAATATATTTCCATAATCTTATGGCTGGTTCTTCAGGCTGTAGCGTAGTTCTTGCAGAACTTCAAAAGTGACTGCAAAACAAAATATGAACTGCGCGGCAGAAAAAGAACATTTGCTATTACATATGCAATGAAGAGGAAAACGTTAAACTAAGACCTCTCCAGTAAAAATGACCAATGAGTGGCCATCTGTTAATGCCACGCGGTCATTCATTTTAAGTGTCCGCCAATGACCGAGTCATTGATGACCATTCATTTTATATGGCCACAATTGGTCGTATGGCGATAACAGATGGCCAAGTATATTGCAATTTCTATTAGATCTGCAGAAGAAACAAGTGGTCCAAAATCATTGCACATAATCTCAAATACACTCAAAAGCCTTCTCCATAATACTACTATTAGATATTGAACTAAATTTATAAAAGAATATGATCAATACAAATGCACTGACATTCCAATCATATCATTTAATTTGCTAATATTTTTTTAAATTCGATCTGATATCATTTGATTTGACCGTTTTTGGGACTTCAGGAGTGGTACACAAGACTGCGGGAGTTTAATCTAAAAGACCAGTTAACAAAATACATTGTGAAATTGAAGTTGTGTTTACAACACTTACATTCTACACCACAAACTACATCAGTAACACATTCATTCAACAACTACATTTGGCATATATTCAACTACATTTGGCACACACTTCAAAAATTGGACACAAAATTTAGAAGGCTATTGACTTTTAAAAGACAGTCCAATTGTTCAAAATCACTTCCTTCATGGTACATTGAAAAGTCAATTTTACCGAGTTCCTCAGACAGTTGCGACACTTCTACACGTTAGCATTATTAGAGATAATCTCACCTTGTAGAAGACCGTTATTAGATGTAATTGCTCTTACCCGGTCGGGCTTCGACTCCCGCATCCCGCCGAAGACAACATCAGAGCTGAAGGGCTTCATTAATGATTCGCTCCATTGATGAAGCGTTCCTCGTCACGTCATCGTGTGACGTTGATTAGCCTGGATGTTTTATTTCCGTGACAGTTATAACATCGGCATTGAAGAATTCCGGCTCACTTTTAGAATTCCATAAATCATGCACGGATCCGGTCACTTAAGTAATGTGCTTCAATTTATCGTCACTAATTAAAATGTTCAAATTAGAAAAATCAATTGTGCCAACGAATAGGTCAGTCGAACTACACAGGATTTATTGCCTCTTCTTACTTGGAATAACAAATGTTCACAAATGAAGAAAACTCGCCCATGGAAACATTGTACATGGAGTATCATGATCAAGTAGTTATAATGGGAGATTGGATGCTCGAATAGGACTAGATGTAAGGAAAGGGTAGTATGGGGAAGTACGGAGCATGTTGGAATGCTGTATTGTTGGAATGCTGTATTGACAACAAGCTGCTGATAGGGAACACTTGGTTCCCTCACAAGAGAATACACCAGTTTACCTTCGAAACCAGAAGATTATAAGAAGCATGATAGACTACTTCACATATACAAAATTATTTAGATACGCTGTAAGAGATATCCGATTTTACAGAAGTGCAGAAATAAGCACTGAATACAAGTTAGTGGTGATGAAAATTCGAGTTAAAACTCCACCACGAAAGAAATACGAAAAAATTAAGAGCGAAGAGCTTAGACAGGAAGATATAAGGAAAATATATGAACAAGTTATCTCTACCAAACTGGAAGTAAGAAGAGGAGACAAAGAGGACGACATAGAAGGAAAATGGAGACACCAAAAAGAAGTAATATTGGAGGCTGCAACAAGTATGCGGGAAGAAAATAATTAATACAAGATTTAAAAGAACCAGATGGTGGAATGAGAATGTGAAGGAGTCGGTTAAAAAGAAAACAAATGCCTATCTGAGGCATGTGAAAACAAAATCACAAGAAGATTGGGAAAAGTATGTGGAGGCCATGAATAGAGCGGGAACAGAAGTTAAAAGAGCTAAGGAAGAGGTATGGGAAGAGTTTGGAGCGGAAGTGGAAGGAAAATATCATCAAAATAAGTATGTTTTCTGGCAAGTAGTTAATGGATTAAGAGGGAAACAGGAAAACGGTAAGAAGCATTAGGGACCAGGATAACAACTTAAGAACAGGGCAGACTGAGATATTAGAAACGTGGAGGAAATATTATGAGAACACATTTAGAATGGAAACCAGGGTGAGCAGGAAGATGTGAGTGAGAGTCACGATATTTGTTCACCACTGGAAAATGAGAATGTGGAAGAAGGCAATTCAAAGCTAGTGAGTGAGACCAGGGAGGACGAGCAGAAGAAGAGATCTCAGTAACAGAGAGAAGTGGAAGAAGTCCTGAAAAGAATCCAAATTGGGAAAGCCTCGGGTCCAGATGGAATAACCCCAGAAATGATCAAGTATATTGGCAAGACAGCAAAGGAATGGATAACAGATTTATGTCAACAAGGGTGGAAAGAGGGAAGAATACCTCGAGATTGGGAAGACAACAATAGTTCCCACATATAGAAAAGGAAATACTGTGAAATGTGAGAATTATAGGGCTATCTGTCTTTCATCAAACATGTGTACGGTCTATACAAGAATAGTGGAAGGTAAATTGAGGGCAGTAGAAGAGGATTTAGAAGAGGAACAGGGGACCCTTAGACCTTTCAGACTAACAGGATCATATATATATATATACTATACGAACCATGATAGAGAAAATGAGCAGAGGGGAAAATACATATGTCGCCTTTATAGATCTGAAATCAACCTTTGATACTGTACCTAGGATAGAACTATGGTCAGCGCTTGAGAAAGTTCCAAGTAAACTGGTAGAAGTCATCAAAAGCATATATAAGAACGTCAATAATACTGTGAGATTAGACGGTCAGTATAGTGGGAAATTTAAAATCAACAAAGGGATGACTCCCTAAGCCCACTATTATTTATTATATGGACCAAATAAGTAAACAGACTAAGAGACATACCAAAAAATGTAAAGTGAGGAGCTGGAATTTGAGGCCCGTATGGATTCAGTCATTGGTATATGCAGATATATTACTCATCGCCAAAAGCCCAAAGGAATTGCAGGAAATGGTTCAGGAATGGGGATATGCACTGGAAGATAGGGAGATGATAAATATAAGAGCAATATAATGTGCATAGGTAAAGAAAGGAAAGAAATGAGGATACACTGGAGAGGCGAACAATTGTTGCAAGTAACTGGCTCTGAGTACTTGGGTACCATCATATCAGAAGACGGAAGATATGAAGATGAAATAAACAATAGTTAAGAAAGCAAATTCGGTCTTCTACCCAATTAGTAAAATTTTCTTACGCATGAAAGTTAACACTAAAATTAAGCTACAGATATATAACTCCGTATATATACCAACTTCTATATACGGAATGGAAAGCATACCCAGTAACACCAAGATACAAAGCAGAATAACATCAACAAAAATGAAGTTTCTGCGTGAAATAGTGGGCGAAACAAGAAGAGAGAGAACAAGAAATTAGGGCTCTAATGACCCTGTCGTTTACGAGCCCTAAAACCCCACAAAAAAGAAGAAATTCTACCATCAGAGATGAACTCAAAACTGCTCCACTCATAAAAACCATAGAAAATAATGCACTGAAATGGTAGGAACATGTGTATAGAATGAAAGAAGGTAGAAAGCCGAAACAAATTCTGGAAGCAAGACCGGAAGGGAAAAGAACTCTTGGACGGCCCAGAGGAACCTGGGAAGGTTATATACCATAAGAGTAGGACTACAATCCGAGTACAGTGCAAGGCACAAAATAAGAAGTATGTAAAATAATGGCTAACCCGACGCTGAAAGGCATAAGAGAGAGAAGAAGTGACATACCCACTCTCCCCTATAAGGAATTTTCTAGAATCACTTTCCTCGCGTAACATTCCCAACTACGCAAAATTTCGACTTTTTTAGTTCTGGAAATGGATTGTATTGAACTCGTCCCTGAGGTCAAGGAATATAGGCACTTAAGAGCGCATTTATCGTTTGGGTTGGGCCGGTCTCCTCCGCGGGATTTTCCTACCGATATTTTCCTTATGGCTGCCCCAGACATAACTTTTCTGTCGAGACGAGTGGAGGGCTGTTCTTGAAATGTGTATTTTGTTTTTGAACCCGCGGGAGGAAATCTTAACAATAGTTTTGTTTTAAAATATATTCAACATTTCTCGCAGAAATAGACAAGTAAATAATTTCAGTGATTTTAGAGAACTTCCGCACTTTTCAAGGAAGCTATATTATAAACACGAATGCTTACAGCAAGAAAATATTTAATTTAGTTCTTCATTAACCCGTTGATAGTAAATGCCTCATAATTTGTCTCTGCGCCTCTTTCACCAGCGTTCTTATCGGTCGGATAGCATTACTCGTATAACTTAACCGTCCGGTAATGCTTCTTTGTCTTTCACCACGCTCTATCCGTTGGATTGCTGCGCTATCGGAGAGCTAACTTTAACGGGTCGATAAGTGCCAAGTTACGCGTTGTCGGGGAGATATATTTCAAATATCGACGTCGTGGATGTTGCCAATAGCCTTATTTTTGAAAAATAGGATTAACTTAAGGGTCGTTAATTTCGTTTTTGTATTACAATATTGACCTCTTTCTTCAAAAATAATTGCTATAAACGATCTTGAAAATAAATATAAAAACTCTCAAATCAGGTAAGGAATACAGAAATAAAAAAATCCAAAGAGAAAAAGTTTACAATGTTTCTATGTTGTGGTAATATCACTCAAGGAATTCAAGTTAGGATAAAATATTCAAAATTGATAACAGTTTTTGATGTTTTGGTATTGCGGTTTTGGGAATTGTTCTTTTCTTTGTTATTTTGCAATTATCGTTTCCTTTGAGTTTCTTGCATTTTCAGTTCGTTTGACGATACACAAGCATGCGTTATAATATTTTGCATTGCGGTATCTAGTGTTTTGTAAACAAACCGTGTCACTGCTCCCTACGATTTCATCTCTCGCAAGCAATTCATTGTTAAATCTGGCAAAAATGGCAACGCCAAAGGGTTTGCTACCGAGAGTCGCCTTAGCCGACGGATAAGCGTGATGAAAGATGCAAGGTCTATCTACCGGTAGTGAACACTCATACTTATCCGCTCGCTATGTACCCGGCAGATAGTAGAAGAGTGGTGAAAGACGACCTGTGAAAGATTGACACGAGATGACGATCAGTGAGACGCTCTATACCGGTTCTCCCTGAGCACAGTCACTTCAGTCCTTGTTGCGTCCCCTTGGGTTAGAAATGCTTCATTCCATGTAAGACGAGCATTTAGATCTCCTCTAGTTCGACACAGAAAATATCTTGCTCGCGTAGCTTACACTAGCACACGAATAACTAATCAAAGAAGCATTCGAGATACAAATGCAGGAATGTATATTAAACCGGTCTCTCTTATTAGTATTACTTTTACTACAATAATGAAAATCTCCATTTTCACCAGAGCCACCACCGTTGCTAATACTTCATTTGGACTGGACGATTATTTAAGAAAGGAAAAGATACGCAGGAGGAAGGGACGGGAAAATCTCACCACCACTGACCGCGGGGACGAGATTGACCCATGGGAAGATACCTTACCCCCATAGTGCTTGCTGCTAGACAGTCAGTCATCTGTGAATCAAGTTTGGTTGAAATTGCTCCAGACACTCCAGAGTTGTGTTGGGATACATTCACAAAACATTCCAATTCCCATTTGAACTTCTTGGGGATGGATTTTTGAAAAATCCTTTCTTAGTGGATGTTGGTACCCAAAAAGGAACCTACCTGCCAAATTTCAAGTTTGTAGGCTTTGTAGTTCCTGCGATTTCGTGATCAGTCAGTCAGCGATACTTCGTTTTTATATATTTACATTTCAGTAGTAATTTACATTGAAAACATTTCGATGTTTCATCTTAAACTAATATAGGTTTTCGCAATTCTTTTAACCCGTGGAAAAAGTAGTCATATTGAAAAATAATGTTGGGTCTCCAAATAAAAATAAGTGTTGTTTACGCAATGCGCATACAAAGAAACATGACCATGTGAAACACTCATAATTTTTAGTTTTTGATAAAAATTTGAGAAACTCTTGTATTAAGGGACATGTAAGCAATAATTTTCCTCATCATTCATGAATCACTAATTATTATTACACATTAATAAAATTAATATTACGAAATATTTCCATTAGTAATTTGTTGTACCTATAGTGTTGCGTAATTGCCAACATAAATTATTTATTTTCTGTTTCTGATTATTCCTTTTCGGATTAGACCCTCTATTGTAAATTTTATCTATTTTATACATTTTTGTATTAATCTTAATTTAAGATCGGACACCAAAGATTTGTCGAATACTTAAAATTGTTTGGTATAATGATGTTTGTTTTTTTGTTCAATGTGGTTTTTTAACTAGTAATCAAAGTTTCATGCAACTATGTTTAACTTATATGAACTTGTTTGTCCGGGACAAACAAGTTCATACTGACTCCGGCCGCGGAGTCATTTATATTGTTTAACTTATATAAACCTTACAAAGACCCAAAACGAGTCGAAACGTTTTGAGGCGTGTAATTAAATACGAAATATGTATTAGTAATCGGTTTTGATATTCATATAATTTCGACTTTGTACACATAAATTTTGACCAAATGACTAAAATATATAAACACTAAAGTCTTAGTAATTATGAATATTATTAATAGAGGATTAGCAACCTAGAAGTCAACTTTAAGTCAAATAATGAAAGTAGGGTTACGTTTTACATTTACTACATTTTACAGATTCTTCAGCAGTATAATTCTCCTCGTCAGTAATATTACATAGCAGTTCATGATGTTTAGTCAATAAATATATTTTATTACAGCAGAATCTCGCTTATCCGGACTAACTGGAAACGGTATTTATCGGGGTGATTGTGAGTGATTCAGATGACATGTAGAAAGTAAACAATAAAGCATTTGCCATTTATTCTATATGCACATTATGTGTAAAAACATAAGTGGTGATTCGTTTAACAACAAAGATGAGTAGCGTAGATGGCAACGGACACACTTTCCGACCATTACTGCTAAACTCAAGAGGGTACACCTTATATTCATTTTGTATCACAAACCGTAATATTTACGCAAAGACTTATACAGGGACTTGAGCAATGAACGTAATCGAATTTTTTGCCATGTCAGTTACATAACAAGTGCCAAATTTATATCATTTTTGAAGCTGTAGAGAAAAAATGTATTAAAAAAGAATTATAATTTATAAGTCAATTTTTTTACAGGAAATTTTACAGCGATGATGCCCACTGCAATAACAGTGTACATCGCGTGAGAGACAAGTAATAGACGTAATTATTTGGCTACCTGCTACCTCCACTCTCGGGATAAGATGTGTCATTACGTGTCAGGCCTTGTGGTATATCTGAACATGTCTCTCTTTGCTGAGAATCGAATTAACTCCTACGGGCAAAGAGCAATGCAGAGAAACTTTATCCAAAATCAGGTATTCTGTTATTGGAGGTATTCCCCGGTGTGCTACCCCAGAACGCGATCCGCAGCGAATACACTATTCCACAGATATTATCATTATTAAGGCTTCTAATGACCTAAAACCCCAGAAAAAATTATTATTTATCTTCTCTGACTGTTTTCACAACTCGTAGTTGGATTCAGGTTGGATGGGTGGGTATAACATGCATCACCACCTCATGTAATTTTTAAAAATCTTCTGACTATTCTACAGGTGTTAAGGATGACTGCTTGTGTTAGAAGAGAAATGTGTATTTTTGGAAGTAGAAGCCAATAGATGATCAGATGCAGACTGTAAGGGATGACTCATGTGGTGGACAGAACTATAGGATCTATACATCGTGTAAACACACTCCATATTCCATAACCGAAGAATTTGTTTTCAAATCTTCATATTTTCCAATTCGAAATCTTCATATTTGTAAAAAGTTTGTGGGTTTTGATTACTGGAATATCTATGATGTGTCTGATTTTCTTGAGTTTGTCTATTAGAATAATGTCTGGTCCGTTGTGATGGATTGTCTTGACTGTGAGGATTGATCTATCAAAATAAATTTTGTACCTGCAAATAGAATACACGGATGTGGATTTTGGGAAGTGCTTGTTGTACGTGACAGTGTGTTCTATAAGTCCATACTTCCTTCAGAGTTTCTAATGGATAGTTGCTAACCTGATTGTGTCTGGATGTGATCTGTCAGTGCTAGTAGAGTGTATCTTCCTGTGATGTGTTGTACAGTTTCTGCATCTCCTACTTTTGTCATCTGCTACAACTTGCAGTATATTCTATAGTTTTTTGTGCTAATTACTTGGTCGTGAATTTCCATGACAAACCCCTCCGTTTCCCAGCATAGATCCTCTTTTTTAAGCCAAGCGTTCGACGCAACTTTGTCGATACAAGGCTTATTTAAATCATGAAGTGGTTTACATTTCCATTGGCTAATTCTCTAATTTCAACAGTAATTTCTTTTGACTGTGGAGAGTAGTTTGCTAAATTTGAAGGAGTATATTTCATGTCAGCTGCTCATATGGTCTGGTAAAGGTTAGATTCTAACTTCCTCTGGTGAAACAAAGCTGGGAGTGGCTTTATTTGTGAATTGTGTAGATTGTTCAAATGGATTATGCTCACCCCTTCTTCCTTGCGAGACAGACTGTTCCTTTCTGTGGTGTGGCCTATTCTTCGTCATGATGGGCCTAACTTTTCGTTGGATGTTTTCTAAATCTGTTTGTGCCAATGAAACTACTCCAAATGAATATCGGAAGATGGAAATGGCAAATGAATATCTGAAGATAGAAGTGTAAATGAACTTATTGCTTTTGTTAAATTTAGACTATTTAAATTCTTCTGTTATTTGCTTTATCCATGTATGGTTTACCTATCTAAATTGTTGTAGTCCCAGATATTTGTACAATTCATTTTCTTCCATTCCATTAATAATTTCATAGCCATATGTTTCTTGAGGTTCTTTTTTAATTTTATCTTTGAAAATGATCTGTTTTGCACTTATCGGTACCAAGACATTCTAATATCCTTACAATGTTTCTACTAGTGTAAGTAAGTGATTCAGCTTGCAAAACCAAAGAGCAGTGAGTGAATCTCCATGAAATATGCCACTCTTAATGCTGTCAGTTGTTTTAATTTTAATGTATTTTTAAATTAATGGTTGTATTCCATTTTTCCAATATTGTCTTCAGAAAATTAATGAGGGTTGGTTGTACTTTGTACATTTCAAAGACTTGCTGAAGCCAAGAGTGAGAGACTGAGTCGAATGCCTTTTCATAGTCAATATAGCTGCAGATGAAGTTTCTATTTTTGACTTGGGCTTGCTTCCGGATGACTGAATTCCTTACATTTGGAAACTTTTCGACATCCCTTCTGCTCCCCACAAAAACTATCATTCTGCTCAATGTATGTTCCAATTAAATTCACTATATAGAATGTTATGATCTTGTAAAATGTTCGGAGGAACGTAATTGGTCGATATTTGGCAGGATCGGTACTTTCTTCCCCTTTGGGCAATACAAATGTTCTTCCTACTAAAAGGAAATTTGGCATTTTATTTGTATTGTATAAAAATTTGTTCATGAAATGTAAAATCAAGGGATGGAGGCAGGTGAACGTTTTGAACCAATAATTTTGAATATTGTCACTTCCTGGGCCTTTCCAATTGTGTGTGTAATTTATAATACTCTTCAAAGTTTCAATAAAAAAATTGGGGAAAAACATTACTCTGTCAATACTCTGAGCAGATGTGATTTCATTATTTATCTATTCTACAGGTGTTAAGGATGACTGATGATGACAGGTGTTAAGGATGACAGGTGTTAAGGATGACAGTTTTTGTGCCTCACTTCTTTTCCAGATCGATGACCAAAAATCTCCACTTCTGTGAAGTTGGAGTGACATTGACCAGTAGTTTTGCTTGTGTAGTTTCTTCATATTTTTGTGAATTCTTCTGTGAAAGTTCATTTCGTTTTATTAATCACGTGTTGTGAAATCTCTTGCGAAAGGTTGTGTTGTATGTACTAAGTCGGGTTTTTAAATACTTTCAGTTTTTGCTTGAGAGTATCCATAAACTCACCCACATTCTCATTGATTTTATTGAATTTGGTATGAATTCTGTATCTAAAAATATTTGCAAGACTTTTAAAGTTTTTTATTTACATTTTTCCTCATCGTCTGATGAAGATGTCGCATGATCGCAGGCTGCGCAGCAGAGGGAGTGACGTAGTACCGTTGCAAAAAGAATGACTCAGAGCCACAGACCTATAAAACGACACTGCTCTCTACATGTGGGGGGAATTCTCTTGAGCCCGTCACCCGAGTGTACGAACGTCTCTCCTTTCTCGTTGGTACACTTTTCGTAAACATCTACATGCCTCTCAATTGTTTCAGATGGACACAATCTAGTACTGTACCCTGATGCCTTATTAGTTCAGACTTGCGTTACCCTTCCGCTGCTCTAGTCCAACTATCTTCCGAGCCCGTACGACCCAACTTTTTCCGTTTCCCGTATACTATTGTCGCGTCTCAGTCACTTAAACGATGGTCAATGTTGAGTCGCTCTTCAGGAGAAACATTCCTTTTGAGACAAAGCTGCGTCGTTCCGGAGTCGCCGTGTAATTTGCATGTTTAAGGACAATAAACCACTGTTTGCCATGAACGTGTCATTCCCTATTCTCATTTGGTACCTCTCTTCCTTCCATAAACCTATAAGGGAATAGGATAATTGCTCCTGAAGTTACAGTGCCCCCTCTAGTGCGGTGACAACGTTAAAGGATACGTCGCCTCTCGACAAAGACGAGCTATTTCTTCCCAATCTTTTCAATTCTCGTTTTTCGCCTCATCTTCCATTTGGGATTGGTTTATCTCCAGTTGGTTTAGTAGTTTCTTTATATGTACGTATTTTGGCACCATTGCATGTGACAACAGTTAATGCAGCACAGTAGGTGAGGAAATGCATTTGCTCAAAGGACTGAATGGGTGTTAAATATTCTCGTAGAATAGCATAATTTGGCACCATTGCATGTGACAGTAGTTAATGCAGAACGATAGATGAAATGCATTTGCTCACTGGACTGAATGGGCGTCAAATATTTTCGTATTCTCACCGACACGTGGTCTAGTGGTTGTAGAGCTAGGGTTCATGCCCTGCTCGGCCGAATTAGGTGAGGGTTTTAGCTAGGGTTTCCCTCAACTACTACAGGTAAATGTCGGTTTGGTACCGTAAGTTCCCTGGAAACCCAACATCTCTCCTTCCCAAGTCCAACACTTACGTGGAAGAGCAGACCTCATGGCCTGAACCTCGCCATGAGGCACTTAATAAATAAATAAATAAACAGTGTCGTTGATAGTCTGTATTATGTGGGAAACGTTTCTTGAACTGCCGTGTCGTGGAATAGCAGGAATGTCAGGTTATTATTATTATTATTTAATTATTAATTCTCCAGCAACGATGTTAAGAGTTCGGCAATCTACTCTTTACCAGGTTACAGCCTAAGGAACAGAGTTAGTGATCTTGGTAGTTTCTTATGGAACATTGCGTAAGACGTTCGTAGTACCTAATTCAATTTCTTGCAAGTCTTGCTGGAAATTTTGCCAAGAAGGAACTTAATGATATAGCAATTTTCCTAAGAGCGCAAATAATTATTGTTACTTTTTCTGTTTTAACATTCCAAATTCGACTTGTTTCACCTGAGTTCTCTTATTTTAATTTCTTCTCCGCAGTTTACACAACCACGTTTTCATCTCATGATATACAGATATCAATATCAAACCTTTTTATCCATATCCTCCATTATTATATTGGTTTGTTGATATTTGGTGGTTGGTTTGTTGACACGAACATTTTACTCTGTTATCATCTATTGGTCATACGATAACGAAAAGCGATCTAGAGATGGGAGAGGTAGTGGTGAATGTTCATACCATTTGTTAGAGTCTTTTAGATAGTGTCTGGTACTTTTATGGATTTACACACGTGCCAGTGTATGTATGAAGACTATTATTATTATTTCTCGCTCAACTTGCTTGGTTTCTGTCAGTAGTGGATTGCAAAATCAAGTGCTGCTGGGATGATGAATCTATTTCAGGCCCAAGAACATTCTGGTAATGTGGGCTGAGGATAGGAGGACGCAGTGCTCTCTGTATACTACAGTGGAATTGATTTCGAGTTTTTAATGGAATCAAGTAGGAATTGGGGTACTAGCCCATCCTGGTCTGGGTTTTTCTCCCGTTTTCCTCCGGATAGTGGCGGATTTTCATTGGACGAGAATTTCATTAATACTTTTGTTTTATTTATCACAAATTGTTACTGTAAAAATATCTACAATTTACTGTGGAATAATAAATGGATAACACTACGTATTTATTAAATAAATTATTTTATAAAAATGAAATCCTCCACTACCCATGGACCCTTTATCGGAATTGATGGGATGGTCCCTTGCTTGTTTCCAGGGAATAACTTAGTTTATTGCCCCTCTCGTTGTCATACGCAGTTTCCAACTGCTTTTTTGACAATAAAGTTTATTTACTAGTCCTAAGGTAAATAGAATGATAGGCACTAATATAACTTCTTGAACATTCCAGAGTTCTTTTACTTCAAAGGTTAGTTGATATTTCGATATTTTGTAATTTTTTTTCTAGATTGTTGAAATACACTATAGCAAAATTGATGAGGCACACTTCTTATTCTTTTCTATTCCAATTATGATTATTATTATTTTCTCATTCTATCTATAGAGGCTGCCATCACATTCTTTTCTTTCTTCCAGACTATTGGGTCTTACAAGGTTACTGAACATAGGCATGATGCAGTTGTAGTTGGAGCTGGAGGCGCTGGTCTAAGAACAGCTTTAGGTTTAGTTTCTGAAGGTCTGGATACAGCTGTTGTGACAAAAATGTATCCAACTCGCTCACATACAGTTGCAGCACAAGGTGGGATAAATGCAGCATTGGGTAACATGGAACCAGACTGCTGGGAGTGGCATATGTGAGTTCCTGTTCATTTAAGAACTATACATTTATTATGAATCACTAATACTCTGAAACAAAATAGGTACGACACAGTGAAAGGTTCAGATTGGTTGGGTGATCAGGATGCTATTCACTACTTGACTCGAGAGGCTCCAAGATTAATCGTTGAACTTGACCATTTTGGTAAGTATATAATTAACTGTTCTACAATGTATATTATTGTAATCGTTTTTATTATTAAAGCCACATTTTTATTATTTAAACTATTTCAGATATGACAAAAATATTGTTATAAACACTCCGAGGGATTACATACTATACAATAAAACGTTAATAATTAATTAATCCTTTCAAATCATTTTATACCAATAATTATTTAAAGTAGGAAGTTTTTCCTAGAAGATATTAAATATAAAGTTTTCTCGTTTGCTAATAAAATACTTATTGAAATAGTCGCATGATTGTGCATGTATTATGGATTTTTGCAACTTTCTGTCTTAATATGAATGTGTCTAGGAATGCCATTCAGTCGAACTGAAAAAGGAAAAATTTATCAGAGAGCTTTTGGTGGTCAGTCGTATGGATTCGGAAAAGGTGGTCAAGCTCACAGGTTTGAAAGAGAGAAAGTATAGAATCAAAACAAAAATATTAAAAAGGGACACATAAAGACGCTTCAGTGTATTATCTTTGATTTCAGAACATGCGCAGTTGCAGATCGTACCGGACATAGTGTACTTCACACACTATATGGCAAAGCCTTGCAATATGATTGTAAATTCTTTATAGAATATTTTGTCCTTGATTTACTTATGGAAGATGGAGGGTGTCGAGGAGTTATCGCCTTTTGTCTAGATGATGGAACTTTTCATAAATTTGTCTCTAATCACACGGTATATCTTCAGATTATTGTGGTATAACTCGTGTGTAATTTGCCTTATTGTAATTATTTTTAACAATTTTTAGGTTATATGTACTGGAGGATGTGAAAGAGCGTATTTCACATGCACAGCGGCAATCAGTTGCACTGGTGACGGAATGGGTCTCGTCTCTCGTTCCTGTTTACCTCTCCAGGACATGGAATTTGTACAGTTTCATCCAACAGGTTGGAAGTATTCGATGACACGGTAAACCATATTTATTTAAGTATTGTTCACTGACATTGAATTCATTTCAAGGAATATATGGAGTGGGATCCCTCATCACTGAAGGGGCTCGAGGGGAAGGTGGATTTCTTATTAATAGTGAAGGCACAGCGTTTATGGAAAAGTATGCTCCGACAGCTAAGGATTTGGCATCTAGGGATGTTGTGTCTCGGGCGATGGGCATGGAAATTATAAAAGGGAGGTATGTGCATATTCCATTGGTATTCTCCGGTAATGTATATTCCTATTAGTGATATCAAATTGGAAAATTTATAATAAAAATAAGACTGGAACTTGACGTAACATCTATAATATCAAGTAACTGGAAGTACGGATATTTAGCTCGAAAATCGAAAGACGAGCGTTCACTGTACCCACGCGATACGTGAAGGGAATATGAGTACTCGTTTGTATGAATGTATTAACATATGACAAGTGTGCGATCTGTGTACCCTTCCAGGGAACTTTTTAGTAACAAAGTACTGTCTGTGAGGGTGGCGAGAGTTCTAGTGTACCAATGAAACGGGGAGCTGTGCCGGTGGTAACGTAGCTACTGGTAGGGTCTCTGCCAAGCAGGATAGGCATCTGCCGTCGCGTCAGATGAGGTGTATTCCTCAGCGATCCCCTTCCCCAACCATTCCCATTGCATTATCATTTACTACCTTGTAGGATGGAGAAGGATTTCCAGAAGGTAAGTGAAGGAACCTTGACAGAAAACCAACAGCAAGTCCATCAGCTGTAAGGTGGAACTTTTCCCGAGGAATCTAAAAATGGACTGATCTCCGCAGGCTTCTAAATTAATGGGGTTAAGGAACCTCAGAAAAAGCATCGGAATGAAAGACTAAATAGGTAACGAATAAGGGGGGGGGAATGGAGGCGACGAATAAAGGTTCTGACCCGCTCTGAGCTGTAGCGTCGCAAAATAAAAGATGAACGTCGTGAATGAAGGAGTAGTGACTACTTCCCTGTTTCCATTTTTACATTATTAATTGATACTATATGGACTATATAATATTTTTTCCATGTAGTACATACGCACTTTTTATCAAAGTTCAGACACTTTATTGATGTATTACAATATAATACTAGAAATACAAAAGGAGTTTTGAAAATGAATACTAAAGCTTCACATTTGAAACTGAGTGCAAACTCATATTAAATGATTGGTTCCATCAGCTTGGACGAATTACGTGAGTGCAACCAGAGTATGATACCCTTAGTAACAATCACAGTGAGGACCTTTCTTTATTTCGCAGAAACAAACGTTTCAATCATTCCGACATTGATAAATGCTTCCCTTTTGATATTCAGCCGTTTTATGCCCATGGCGATGTGCTCCCGTAGAGGGAGGGATTTGAGGCGAGTTTAAATTTCTACAAGATTCCTTAAGTAATCTCATTTTTGAGCGAGGACATATGTTTCCTCTGGAGCCATAATCAAAAGGAGTTCAATTTCAAATTAAATAGAACATTCGTACAATGTGTATATAAATCGACATTACCTCACTAAAATTTATGTATGTCATATTACAGTGTTTCTGTTTGTTCTTTCTTACTGTGTTCAGAGGTGTAGGAGCGGAGAAAGATCATATATATCTACAGTTGCATCATCTTCCTGCCGAACAAATTGACATGAGACTTCCAGGGATTTCAGAACTGGCCAAAACATTCACCGGAGTAGATGTTCATGTAGAGCCTATTCCTGTGGTACCCACAGTTCACTATAATATGGGTGGCATTCCAACAAATTATAAAGGACAGGTAAATGTTTCAGGGAAATGAATTTGCGATTAAATAAAGCTCTATTTTTCTCAAATATGTTTATTTAGTTAATAATGCATGTTCAATGATTTCTTGATACAATTAAATAAAATATTGATAAATTTATGGAAGCAATTCATTCTGTTAGTTTGAATTATGTTTATAGATGTTATAAATATTTGCAAGGTGAACAAGATGTGCTTAGTATTTCTTCTTTGTTTTTCCAAAGATACTTACTAATTATGTATTTCATAGATAGAAAATGTTTAGGTGGTAAAAATTAACGATGAATCTCATAATTAAATATAATATTTTTCTTTGTTTGATAAATATTTTATTCGTCTTTAACCCAGCCTTTTCCCACTTCGTGGGGTCGGCGAATGGGGGAGGATATATGATGCTTCATTTGGTTTTGACTGGGGAATACTAGGGTGCCGGATACCCTTCCTGCTGCACCCCTGCTGAAGCGGCGATTATGAATGACATGGGGGTGGATGATTATGAGTGAATGCTGTAGTGGAATGATAGGCAGGGGAAACGGGAGAACCCCGAGAAAACCTGCCGCGAACACCGCTCCGTCCACCACC
>NNCF01128681.1:80500-100512 GCA_002313205.1 Laupala kohalensis | reverse complement strand
TATATATATATATATATATATATATATATATATATATATATATATATATATATATATATATATATATATAATGTAAGAGTGATGCCCTGAAGATGTTGTAACATCGAAACGTAGGCAGAAATTCTTCGCTTTATCTTCTGACCTTCTTCCTGAGTGTTGGTAGTAATTATTTACGTGACTAATATCGAGTGAACTACTGTATAATCATGTTATTTGATTTTTCCTCAAGTTCACAATACTTTCTTTTCAATTCTGAATAGGTAATTACTCAAAAAGAAGGAAAGGATAGTGTTGTCGAAGGCCTCTATGCTTGCGGAGAATGTGCATCGGCGTCAGTTCATGGTGCTAATAGATTAGGTGCAAATTCGCTTCTTGAAATTGTTGTATTTGGTGAAGCTTGCGCCAAAACCATTTTAAGTCTGTTTGATAAAAATGCAAAGCCATGTGTGTCGGAAGTAAGTAAACTCTCATTTATTATAAAATAGAAGTGTAAAATATTTTGTTGTCTCATATTTTATAATTGTAAAGTCAAATGACATGTTTACATAATGATTCTTACCCTACAATAAGTCAAAAGAAGTATTTCATTTTATGTAATTAAGTCTTTTTCTATGGAAGCAGACAAAAATAAAACTATTAACCAATCAAATAGACATAGAAAAGAATAGGTTGACTGCGTATATTGAAGGAAGAAATGTATTGCCATCCAAAGATCTTACAATAGTTGAATCTATGCCAGTAAATATATTAAATATATATTTTTCCACAACGCCCTCATTGATAATAAAGACATGCTAAATTATACGATTTTGTGCCTAGGATTATCAGTTACATTCCTTCTAAGTTTACCCTTGGAATTACATAATTCCCATTATTCCTATTACACATGTCTTCGTGAAAGATTAACATACTAAATCACTAATTACGTAATTTTTTTTATTTACAATCTCGCATTTCAAGTAAGCAGCATGAGTTACAGATTGACGTACGTTCAAGTCATTTAAGCCAGTATGTTATTATTACACAACATGAGAAAAAGTTAAAAACTCGGGGCGGCATCAGAATTAACAATGGTAGCAACGTCCTGCTAAATGGAAGAGAGCAGTTTCGATCGCCTGATTGACCGAACTTGAAGTTCTCAGATTAATTTTTCCGCGTACACAAGATGATGAAGAATCACAGAAATAGCTTCACTCAGAGGTCTGATGATGAACTTTTAGTGTATCATTTAAAATAAAAATTGAAACTTATTCTTTTCGCAAGGATAAAACCAAATGGTGTGAAGGCAACTAAAATATAAAATGAAGTCATTCTTCGGATATGCTACTTGGCACAGTTGCAAGAAAACCTAGAAAAAGATAGGGAATAAAAATAATCGCAAATGACAGTGAATGTGCTTCTATTGTGAACAATTACAATGAACCATCTGAGATTGATTGTGACGACAAAAGTTTTATATTATCTTTTCAGTTGTTCAGTAAGTTCGAGGACTGAACCATTCATTATCCTTAGAAGACTACATTCCAATTTTTCTCTAGTCTGAGTTCTATCATACAGTTACCTTGATGTTGGCGAGCCCTAAAGAAAAAAAACATACAATTTCCTAGTAGAGAGGACCAGGGTTGCTCATAATCAGAATAAATCATTCTTTTGATTAAAAGAATTAGAGCATGTTAAAATAATTCATTATTTCACGTAGTAAAAATAACGAATAAAAATGTATTTTTTATTTGATGAACATTGATTGACGAAAGACAAGTTATTCTTTTATTTTAGAAAATAAAAAACAAATACAAATTTATTCTTTTATTCGATTAACATTGAATAACGAATAAAAAGTTATTCCTTTATTTAACAAACATGGAATGACAAAAAGAAAGTTATTGTTTTATTCGACTATCTTGAATGATGAATAAAACGTTATTCATTTATAACTCGCAGCTAACTTTTTATCTTATCTAGGAATTTTTGCTGAATTTTTTGAATCCGCCTCTGCCTTAGGGCCCTTGATCGGAATTGATGGGATGGTCCCTTGCTTGCTTCCGGAGAGTAAATTAGTTTTTTTTCCCTCCACGTGGTCATACGCAGTTTGTACTGTTTTTTGACAATAAATTTATTTATTCATTTATTCGACAAACATTGAATGATGAATAAAAAGTCATTCTTTTATTCAACCCACATTGAATGATGAAAAGAAGGTTATTCACTAATTCCATTCACATGGAATGAAGAATAAAAAGTTATTCTTTTTATTCTTTTATTATACTAAAATTGAATGACGAATAAAAAGTTAATCTTTTGTTTGACAAAATTACTTGTATTACGAATAAAAAGTTACTATTGCTAGACGTACAATAAATAATAAGTTATTCTTTTATCGTGCTGCCGTGGAGAATGATTTATTTTTAGTTATGCAATACAAAACGTTTCCTTTTCTGGTTTATTTTTGTTCTTGATACAATGTGTAACAAATGAATTTGCACTTCTTTCGTAGCAAAGAATAAATTAATCGAATGAGAATGGTGGTCATACTGACGAAGGAGTGTGCAATTCTTTGCAATCAGTAGTTTTTCCTCGGTTAGTCATTCATCGAACATAAAGTATATTTTCGAATTGAAACCTAAGAAATTGATCGAGAAAGTGCAGAGAGGAAACTATAAAGTCATTTGTAAATTAAGTATTTAGTTAAGAAATTAATTCAAAAAAGTTTTAATATATCCATTATAATAAGACATTAATTTTTAACCTTCATTACACATAAATAAGCTAAAAATTAAAAGAAGTCTATTTGCTCCCTAACTGTATAATGAAGAAAATATCTTACACTTATTTAAAGAGTGCATTTCAAAGAACACTCTTATTAACATAAAATATTTTTCAATTACAGCTGACGTATCATCGTCATACCCTGCAATACCCTGCTTTATTTCACCTTTTACCTCAGAAGAGTTTTTTTGTACATTCTTTGGGCTTATAATAATATAAACTTGGGTAAAAGGGAAAGGGGGAGAATCTCCCATTATTTTATTTTAGGTTAAATAATCAGCTGAACATTGATAATAACATACATTATGCACTACTATGTCAATTTGTAACGATCGGAATTATTAATTTAGGTATACATACCGATAAAGAGTAGGGTAGTGTACAAGGAGTAATTCTAAAATATACAGAAGTGAGAGTACCGGTTCTGGACAAATACATCCCCATTATAGAGTCATATAATGTTGTTCTTGGGAATGTTTACGGATATAAAGGCAAGCATGGATATAATTGAAAAAATCGAGAAAGAAATGAGGAACACTGACAAGGTGATTTGTATGGTATGTATCGATTGCGAATGTGTGATAGGGCGACGGATAAACGAGAACGGGCAGGAGAAACGAATATTGGACAATGTTTTGCTGCTTACAAATATAAATGGACAAAAAGACTTATATAGTCACTTGATAAATCTGTAATCGACTTGACAATAATGAGTAAATGCGATATTTTGAGATAGAAGGGTGGAAGTTTGTAAATGGAGTAAGTGGAGAACGTACGAGGAGCAGTTTAGTGTGACGGAAAAAAGGAAATACCGGAAAATCGAAGATGTCAAGACGGATGAGCGAAGAATGACAGTTATTTGATTAAATTAATATGCGGGAAAATAGCAGATGAGGTGACGAAGATGGTAGAGAGAATATAAAGGAATCTATACTTGAAATTCAACTGATTACTTAAGGAATGCAGAAAGTGCGAGGTGGAACAAACATGGTGAAGCGGACGGATATGATGCACGACGGTGCTTAAGGAAAAGAGTAATAAGTTGCGAAGGAAATTATCGAAGAGGAGACAGAAAAGGTTGGATGAGATAGAAGTGTCCAGAAGAAAAATAAATAAACATAGAAAGTTTAAGAGAGATGCGAAGGAGGCGAAGAAGAAGGGTTGGGATAATTTAATAAAGAGAAACGTGTTGGAAACTCCTATTCAAATTAACTGAAAATATGGTGAGAAAGATAGATATGAAGTAGAAATATGGGCA
This sequence comes from Laupala kohalensis, assembly GCA_002313205.1. Classification (NCBI taxonomy): domain Eukaryota; kingdom Metazoa; phylum Arthropoda; class Insecta; order Orthoptera; family Trigonidiidae; genus Laupala; species Laupala kohalensis. The sequence goes on along the minus strand of NNCF01128681.1, from coordinate 96,488 downwards.
AGGTAAGACATCTGTGAATATGGAAAGAGATAGCAGATATAATACTGAGAATGTTACTCGGAGATGACATAGATGAGGACAGAGAGGAAGTGAGATACCCAGGCAAACCAGAGTCGTACAGACCAATATCTCTGATGCCCTCCCACGGGAAGATATTTGATTAATAAATCGCAAAAAGGCTAATGGATAATTTGGAACGGTAAGGAAAATTGGATAATAGACAGTATGTATTAAGAAAAGACAGGCACAGAAGATGCTGTTATTCGACTGTTAGATCATCGGAAAACACGAAAGAGAATATAATATTTATCGAAATGAGAGGAGCAATCGATAATGCATATTTGGACGTAATATTACAAACAATGAGGAATTTACAACATACATTACACCTCAAAACAACCAATAGTTTGCACACCACCTCCAAGACATGTCATTTTTTTAAATACCGATAGAATGCATCTACGTTCGAGGATATTCTGACATATAACAACTGGTAGGTCAACTCATTGGTGAACAGAAAAAAATGTCCCCCTAAGAGTATGGTTCACTTTCGGCGCACGCAACTTATATGATTTTTAATGTTTTCCGAATTTAACGAAATCACTGAATAGTGATTTTTTTGGTTCGAGAATGAATTTCTTCTTCAGTTTAAACCTCCTTTTTCAAGTTTTTCTTGTTGTTCAAATATATAAAAGATGAGTCGGAATGTTACGTCATTTCAGGGGAATGGGTTCAAACGATTGTGTTTTTCAAAATTATAATCATATATATCATCCATATTTGATATATTTTATGTATAATAAAATGTTTTGTTCACGTTTTTAACGACTGTTACTAATTTTTGGTAAGGGAGGTAACTTGAAACAAATTTTCAATTTTTCATTTATACATTGAAACAACCATGGAACCATTTCTAACGAGAAATAAAAAAAATTGCAAGGGCGAGGATTTGGAAAATATGTTTATTTTCCATAATTTTATATTCGTAGTGCATAATTTTACTATCTACATGACGCATTTAATTTTGTTTTTTCCAAAATTTTCTAAATTTGCAATTTTGAGAGGGAGGGGATTAAAATTTAAAAAATATGTATTCGCATTCTTTGAAGTCTATAACAAATAAAAATTCAAAACATTTGTAAAATTCGCGCATTGGTAAGAGCGAGGTTCACTGTTTATGCAAGTCCTTTTAGTGACGGAATTTTTTTCTTCTTCAAAATTGTCAAAGAGCGAAAACGAATTTATTTTCTAGGCGTAAATTATGCTTTTACATGGACAAGAATATTTTAAAAAGAAATATTCTATTTTTTTGGTTGTCGAAGAAACATTCTATTCTTTATTGTTTTCTCGAATTTTATTGTGTGTCCAATCAAATTCCCATCCATTTCTATGCAAAATCCACAAAACTGTCAAATTAGGATAGGGTGGGGATTTTAACAAATTATGACATTTTTATTATGAAGTCCATGAAATCAGTAGTCGAAATTTGTCATTTGTGATTAGACAGGGGTGATGGACACGATTCGTTCAACATATGAATTTTAATGGAGTCAAAATATTTTTCTTTTATTATTATATTTTTGAACTAGAGGTGCAAAACCATTGCACATACTTTCTCATATACGTTTCTCCGTCTGCAGTACAGAGTAAGAAAAAACCTGTAGTGAAGGGGCATTTCTGACGAAGTCCTCTGACGAACTCTATATTTGGTCGTCTTCAAATGCTCTATTCATGCTCAAAGTCGCTAGATGAACTTATTACTGTCTTTTATTGGAAATTTGAAAGTAAAATAAATATTCAGAATATTATTTCAAAATATATAGCGACATATTAGTCTTATAAATATCGTAGAACTTATGTAAATGTAATTTCATTGTAGACAGAAATTGATATATTTTCTTATCTCCATTGTGTTAGTTGTCCTCCTATGTATTTTATTATTATCGTATCTTTCATTTGTTTACCAAAAGTATATTCTACTTCTGCTTGGTCCATTTACACTGCTAAATATTATTCAGGTTTCTTGAAACAGTAAACTGATGTGGGAGTGTAACAGATAGAAATTATTTTACTGCGCCTATACCAAACTTTCAAGCGAAATTCCGCTAACGTGGATGTAATACATACTAATTGTACTTTCCGTACAGCAAATTTAAGCAAAATCGTTAGAGCCGTTTTTGAGAACATTCAAAAGAGTACTTTGACCTTCATGTGAAGTACCCTTTGTTTTGGATTTTTTAAAAAATAGAGCTCGTGAATCGACAATAAGTAAATTCTACCGTAAATACGAAATGTAAATTAAGTTGATTCATTCATTTACTCTGAATTGCTGCGTACAGACGGAAGGACAGACGTTATGCCAAAAAACACTTTTTCAGAATCAGGGAACGCCAAAACGGATATTTCCATCGAAATCTCGCTTTCGATTTTATAATCGTAAACGTTTTTATATACTACGTATATGAGAATGTAACATTACTGATACCAGTGGTCTAGTGGTAGCGTCGTATCTCACACAATACCTCTGAACTCTAGAACGTGCTCGATCGGATAATATGTTTCACTCGCCCACTCGAGACAATTAATGATTTGAAACCAAATATCCCAGCATCCCAACACCTGACCATCCCAATTTCTCACCCCCCTCACTGTCAGGCGGAAGAGCAGACTTCTGGGCAATAAATAACAAATAAGAGGTATTCTATTATTTTGGTATTTTTATTCTTGTTACAATTGATAACAAAAACGTTATAATTTTTGTATTGCAAGGAATAACTTGTTTCGAACAGAACACTGTCATTGTGAATGTTTTTCAAGCGATATCTAGATATTAATAGAAGTAGTAATATAAATAATATTGTCTCGTGCGTATGTATATACGTGTGTAAATGAGAAATCAATAGTGTTTCCTACGAAAAATCTGAAGGTACCAAAATCTGAAGGTGTCGAGCGAAGCTGATGACATAAAATATAACCCAGAGATACAATAACCGACGAAATAACAGGCTTAGGCATCACATTTTAATCGGACGATTAAGATGAAAGTGTGTTATTTTATCTCAGATTGGTTACATATTGAATCTTCCAAGTTCGTATGTAACGTATTATGAGAAAGTGAATGGTGATTTATGGGGCTTGCTCTTGCAATCCCTCTGGTTGCTGCAGAGTAGTGTTTTTCAGAATGTTGCTACATCTCTCTCGCTGGTATAATGTATATTGATACGTGACCAATGGTGCGTAGAATTTATGTGATGGTACTTAATACTTCCTCATAAGCATTGTGAGTACCATGAAAGTTTTAATACAAATAATAAGAGTTAAATGAAAACTCATTTTGCATTACTGGATGACGCTGCTGTGGGAATAACATAGCGCCGAGTGGGTAGTGTGAAACTTTGTTATAATATTACTATCTTTAATGTTGCATTAGAAGGTAAATTCTAACGCTCATCTCCGTTCCCTTCTCCAGAACTCAACGATGAGGTGTTCCTTATAGTATTACAAACGCCATAATATTACATGACGACAGTTGTGTGATAGTCAATTAAGAATAAATTTTGAAATGCGTGTTATAATTCTGCTAATATGGCTGACAAGGTGTACGTCAGGAATTAAAACATCACGTTCTAAGTCATTAGTGTATATGATTTTACTGATGTAATTTAAGGGGATTATTTTAACTCAACTTCCGAGCACCTACTCGTGGAGGAGTGTTTGCAACGACAACAGCCAGGTGAAAATTGCGACGGATCGGGACTCGAACCCGGGACCTCTTGCTCTGGCCGCAGGTGTGCTATCAACTTCCACCCGACCTGATCCGATGAACCTGGGTCACATCCCCCTTCAGGGAATAAGTGACCACAGGCGGCTCCAATGCTGGTAGCTCTTAAGCCCGGTTTTCGCGTACCTACGCGTTGGGTGCATATTTTAACTCGGTCCATTTAAGGCGGCTCCAATGCATATGACGCGTAGGTACGCGAAAACCGGGCTTAAGAGCTACCAGCATTGGAGCCGCCTGTGGTCAATTATCCTCTGAAGAGGGATGTGACCCAGGTTCATCGGATCAGGTCTGGTGGAAGTGGCGTACTAACTTGGGAGTCGATGCGGGTGGTGCAATGGATAGCACATCTGCGGTCAGAGCAGGAGGTCCCGGGTTCCAGACCCGGTCCGTCGCAATTTTCACCTGGCTGTTGACGTTCAGGTGATTATCTTAATTCTCAAGTACGAGTGACAAGTATTTCTAAAGCTTAAGATTGGGTTTAGAAACAACTTTTAAACTACAGGAACATTAACACTTAAAATAAGTTATCCAAAGTCTCACTTCAAGAATACTTCGATGTATGGATGTTTTATATTATGGAAAAACATTTTTTAATAATACTTTTAAATTATCAACATGCAATTACTAAAAGTATTAATTCTAAAACGATGTCATTTATAAAGGTTTGATTGCTAACAAATCAAAAGTACTGTAATACATTCTGAATTGTTTGTAAACACTTCATATCACTTAAACCACTTCAGTAAATTCCTGCTCACATGTGCCACGATAAATGATATAAAGTTAAGATGTTGACTCAAGACAGTCAAATTTTATTACGAATTGTTCATAACTTTCATTCAATATTTTTAGTGAAAATCTGCAAAAACCGTATTACATTAGAATTAATCTGTATACTTACACAATTTTCATGTCATAAAATATTCAATGAGCAATTTCCAATGATACTTAATTTTTAAGATAAATCCTCAGTTAAACTTAAGAATATCAACATTTACTGTACAATATAATTATTCATTAATTTTTTATGTTCATACATAAGATAATAATTACATTCTAATTACGAACAGTACAACTACAATTCACATTCGACTTAGTTATTCATTATAGCAAAAAAAGATATAACCGAATCTGTTATTTATTCTACCAAGAACAAAAAAGTGTAATTTAAATTATATTTTTATTTTATTTCTATATTGAAAGAATAACTCATTATTTGTTTATGGGTCAAATAGAAAAAACATGTTATTCGTCAATCAGTATTGCACGAATAAAAAATTAGCATTTATTCGTCATTTATTTTCGTCAAAAGAAAGAACATATTATTCATTATTCAAATTTAGACTAATACAAAAGTAACTTGTTATTCGTCATTCAAAGTTTGTCGAATAAGCAAATGACTTTTTATTCGTCATTTATGTACGTCGAATGAAAGAATAACTTGCTTTTCATCATTCAAATATAGCCGAATAAAAGAATAACTTGTTATTCGTCATTGAAATTTGGACGAATAAAAGATTAACTTTTTATTTGTTATTCAAAGTTTGTCGAATAAAAGAATAAGTCATTTATTGACATCCAATGAAACAATAACTTTTTAACCGTTATTCTTGGCACGTGAAATAAAAGAATATATTTTCATTCGTTACTTTTTTCTACAAAGCATAACGAATGATTTTTCAATTTATCATCTTTTATTCATAAGTATAAGAATATTGCCAACCCTGGAGAGGACTAGCACAGATAGTTTGAAATGTTATACGAAAGTAAATTGTAAGGAATTTAGGGTCAGTTTATGTACCATTATATAGTATATAAGAAAATATGAAACTTTATTTTCTCAGAGAATTTTGTATTAATCACAACTAGTCATTACTTTCTAGAGTAATGGTGAAAGGAGTATTGGGAATTTTGATTGGTTACGCCATTCCACTGGACAAATACCTACCGCTGTACTTCGAATAGAAATGCAGAAAATGATGGCAAAATATGCTGGGATATTCAGAACTGAGGAACTGCTGACTGACGGATATTGTAGAATTAAAGAGTTGTTCAAATCTTATAATGACATTAAGGTGTGAATTATAAATTTACTTTCTCTTGAACTGCCTTGTAACACTTTAAAATTGTTATTAAATTCTTCAATTTGTACAGGTGCAAGACCGTTCTTTAATATGGAATACAGAAATTATTGAAGCCATTGAGTTGTACAATATGCTGGGAACATCCACACAACTCGTATATGGAGCATTACAACGTAAAGAGTCTCGAGGAGCACATTACAGGGAAGACTTTCTGGTACTGATGTTTTTGTCCATGTACTACATTTTGGACTGGGTTATATAAGTTGCATCACCTGTGACGTCCCTGCAATACACTAAACAGAAACCAGTGGTGCAAAACCATCGCACATACTTTCTCATATACGTTTCTCCTTCTGCAGCATAGAGTGAGAAAAAATTATATAGTGAAAGGGTCATTTCTGGCATTGACCTCTATATTTTGATCGTCTTCCAGTGCTCTATTCATGCTCCAAGGCGCTAGATGAACTTATAACTGTCTTTTATATGAAATTTAAAAGTAAAATAAATATTAAGAATATATTATTTCAAAATATATAGCGACATATCAGTCTTATAAATATCGCAAAAGTGTGATATAAATGTAATTTCGTTGTAAACAGAAATCGATGTATTTTCATACCTGCAGTGCGTTTGCTGTCCTCCAGTGTATTTTATTATTACCATGTCTTTCATTTCAGTTTACGAAAAGTGTTTTCTACGTCTGCTTGGTCCATTTACACTGCTAAATATTACTCAAGCTTCATGAAACATAAACGAATGTGTAACACCACGTTTCATCTCCTGACACAATTCTTGGAAGGAAGTTTTCTCCAGAATTCTCGTATACTGTTCCAAAAGTTCGATGCGCACTGTCCTCCGTGTTTCTTTGTGGATATCCGTCAACATTCTCGGAACCCACCAGCAACAAACTTTTTTCAACTTGTCTCAATATTCTGCACACACTTCTCGTACTCCCACTCGGATTGACAGTTCCTACACAGTTACGCGTTTGTCAGTCAAAATCAGATTTTGTAAACGTTGCACATTGTTGGGAGTCTGAGCAGTGCTCTCTGCCGCTGCGCGGAAGGTCCCGAGTATTGGCGAGTCCATTTTCACAAGATAATCTGCTTGCCCAACGACTAACTGTACTGCGATCAACAGCTTCATCTCCATACACCTTCTTCAATCTCTTACGAATGTTTGTCACTGTCTCGTTCTCACAACTCAGGAACTCTACAACTGCACGCTGCTTCAAATGAACATAATATACAGCAGCCATCTTGACGGAGTGCTACGACAGCGCGACATGCGGAAACAAATTGAATTAAATTTTAATACACACACGGGATGAATAGCAAAATATGTATGACGGAATGAATAGCAAAATTGTAGAACAAAAGTTGGGTTTTAAAAAATAGTTGTGTATTTTTTTGGAGTGACGTACTTATTACTTACACAAATATTGTAGAGTCTGCAAGGAACACGCCTAGTGCTGCGAGTCGCTTCAACCTGTGCATGTAATACGCAGAAATTATAATATAAATTTGTATTACGTTTGCCTATAACACGTAAATTTAGTGTGCGAAAAATATGCATTTCTTTTACAAAGTATATCTTTTTTTGAGCAATTTGAATTTTATCTGTTGAGAATTCAGATCCAAGCTATAGCCTCCTTACCCACTCACCCCACCCCATAGATCCGCCCCTGGTTATATCAACCTCCTTATGGATCAATGGAAAATGATTACAATGTCTATATCGTGTACCAACTTCAAACCACGCAAGACTAGAAGCAAGTGATGGAATAAATGAATAATTTAACATCAATTTTTTTAAATTTATTTGTGACTTTTGGCGAGGTTCAGCTCGCCTGCTCTTCCACCTGACTATGGCGTAGCCGAGGGAATTGGGAAGGAGAGTTGTTTGGTTACGGTGGAACTTACGGAACCGAACCGACTTTTGTATGAAACAGGTAAAGGAACCTCAAATACCTCATTTAGTTCGACCGAGCAGGGTTTGAACTCGCACTCTACCGCTCAACGGTATCGAAGAAGCGAAGACTCTACCACTAAACCAGAAATAAGCAGTTACAAACCACGTATGAGCACAACGACATATGTGGAGGACAATAAAGTGTTTTAAACCTGCTACTTTACAATGAACGAATAAACTCCGTGCTTTTCAATTTATACTTTTTTCTTATATTGAATTTCTCCTCTGAAAGCTTTGGTGTAGAGGACTCTTGCGTTGGATGCTTGTGTGAAGGCGTGGTCAATTCCAAGTGGCGGTGAGACATAACGGTTTTGTGACGACGAACCGCGTCGCGCCGTCTTTCTCCCTATTAAGTTGTGCGGAAACGTAATTATTTATAATACATGAATAACAGCGGGTTCCATATTTTATTTAAAAATAGAAATATACAAAATACTTGAACTTTGAGAAATCCTTGAAGTGTCTATAATCTTCTCTCCTGTTGGAACAAGACACTAAGAAAGTTTACAACAAAATATTTATTTATTGAAAAAAATTATATATAGCAGAGAGCAACTCATGGTCAAAGTGAATGTTACTATTGCCAGGAAATTCTTGAATGGTATATTTTTCTTTTAACTGATCTATAGTAGCATGTTCCTCTGCATAATTGACTGAGGTAGGAACCGATAAGTTGGATGAAATCCTCCAACGTTCTCATACGTAGTTTGTATGTCCGTCACGTTTCTTCGGACGTTCTTACGTATTTAATATGGTCTCATAACGATTACGTGCGTATCTCTAGAAACTTTTTACTTTAAATTCCTTGTTCTTGAAAACACTTGCGAAATCCACATCCACCTACCTCTGTTGATAATTTTGCAATTTTGCTCTCTGAGTTCTTGTATGTAGTCTTTTCCGACGAATGCAACGGTATCAAACGTCATAAATGTCTGTGCATCTTTACAATAGCATTCCAATTAGTGTAAATTAAGTACCTCCTCCCCACGTTCTGTCTGTTCAAATCAACTCTTCATATCAAGAACTAAATTCACGGGTAGTGACTTGGCGACCGTATCTCGTCGCTGCCATTCATCAAATTTTCACCTCATCTATTCTAAAGTATTTTCTGAACTTTCGATATCTTTCCTTCTAATTATATTCCGAGAGTGATTTTTTTCAAACCTCCTCGTCGTTCTGTCGTCTCTGTCGCAACCGTCCTGGAGTTCATTTCAATCTGTTCCAATTCTTCGAGATCCTGTCGTGACGTCCAGGAGCAGGGATAGGTTTCCTAGTTAGACAGGCTGCGGGAATTTACTATAAGAAAATAATACCCAAAGTCCCTGTAGGACACTAGAAACATATTTTATTATATAACTAAAGAGCACACGTAATATTAATATGCAAATATATACTATCCTTACAACTACCAATTACATACAGTTTAACCCACTGTAGCCGGCCTGCCCATACCCCTACATTACCGTTAGGACAAAGGGGGATTTAACTACTAGGTGCTCCGACCGTCAATACGACAGCGGCTTCGCGTTACGGATGGCGAAGGACGCGGCGGACGCCACCATGAGTCCGACTCGCTCGAACGCGGTATATGCCACCCAGGGATAAGACGGAAGACCTACTTCGCAACTCGGGTTCTTCCGCGAAGAGCGACCACGGTGCAGAGGCAGAGGAAAGGGCGGGGGCGACGCACTGGTTCTTCCCCGCAGAGGGGCGACCACGCACCGGCAGCGGAAGGAGGGAAGGCAGCGAGACTTGCCGCGACAGCGTCAGTTTTTCCTTTGGCGACCGTGAAGGTTCTTCCGCAGGCGACCGATGCTGTCTTAGCAAGTGGCAGACAACCTCCCTGAGAGTGCTTCCGACGGGGTTTATGTACGCCTTTTGAAGCTATTTTGCGCGACCGCCGGGGGCGCAGTAGGGTGCGACGTAGAACCGTTGAGAAACGTGAGGGTGGACAATAGGAGTGCTGGGCGCGCCGCCTGAGTCACAGCGGCCGGCGGCGTCTCTGCTCCGTCGCTCTCGTTCCTACCACATGACCCCGACAGCAGATAAACAAACCCCCGGGGTGACCTGTTTGGCTAGTGGTCTGTGGCTAGGTAAGACAGGCAGGCCAGCGTACCGTAAAAATTTACGTCCTAAGACTACACAAGTATTTATATCCTTGGCTAAACAAGAAACATCATAAACTACAAGAACTACAAGCAACATGAACTACAAGAAACATTATGAACTAGAAGAAACATTATGTACCATTTATATGAACTACTTGATTGTTTTTTCTTTTATTCTACCCGAGCACTTTCTACACACTGCACTTTTATGAGGCGACGAATTTCCATTTTCTTTAGTTCATATTGTCGTGGCCTCAAAGAGTTATGTATTTGGCGTTTGGAACGTCCGTTTTCCTCCTTTCGTGGCGTCACAGGAGTTATTTCCTGGAGTGGCGGTGGATGGCTGTCCGTAGTCTCGTCACCACCGAGGAACAGTTGCCTTACGGCTGTCGTCAGGGAGCGAAGAGCTTCCGGCTCGTGAAATAGCGTTCTGTCCGGTGTCGTCGGGCAGCCTCCCAACTCGCTCTCGCAGTCACTGTCCTGTGTGCATTGGCAGCCACGCTAATGGTGGAACATCCTCTCCCGCCGAGCGGTGATGATCTTCAAGCCTTTCCCGGGCGTCGGAGGACATGCCCTGGGTTCCAGGTCCTCCAGCGGAAACAATCGCTGGAATTTCTCCCGCAATCTCGAGCGAATCACTGGCGCCACTCTATAAAAGTAGAAGTATGTTAATTGAGTTTGCGATTGAGTAGGGGCCGCAAATCATATCTTGGGACAGAATTTTCAGTGGGTACGTCTGGACTGAGCAGGGATTGATTGACTTCGGAGTTATCACTGTCTTCCACTACATCTGTGGGTCGTGGAGTTTCCGAATCGGGGGGTAGTGGCAAAAGGTTCTTGTGGTGAGCAGTCACGGTATGTCCAGGTTGTAGATCTTGGATCTCGAACGTAACGGGACTTCGAATTCTTTGCACTACATATGCACCTATCCATCTAGAAATCAAGCATTTTGGATTGTCCGGCGAGAATAGCAAGATTTCTCAAGAGCACAAATTGCTCTTCGTTAATACTCGTAGAAGTACGCCTTTCATTTTTCTTATCGTGACTGGAAAATATTTTGGGCATTGAATGCGTTAGCTTGCGCATGGGCTATTTGCAACCTGCGCTGCAGAATATAATGGTAGGGGGATCCTCATTGTACGAGGGGGGTATCGGTTCTACTATGTCATCCCAAGGCATTTGAAGTTCTCACCAGTAATCAAGATAAGCCGGACTAAAGCCAGTTACTCTTATGTTTCGGTATACAAATAAAGAAAAAATAGTTGTTCGTCCCAATCGGTGTGATCCTGCGTCCGTCCCAATCGAAGCGGAAAAGGATTGATGTGCTCTTTCCAAGCGACCATTGGCAGCGGGGTTATAAGGAGAAGTAAAAATTGATTTGATCTTCAAGAGAGAGCAGACTTCCCTCATGTAAATGTCAAGAGAGAGCAGACTTCTGATGTAAAATTCGCTCCTCTCTCCGTAAGCAACAACTTAACTGACCAATGCCGACACACTATATTTTCTACAAACGCTCGTGCAAGAGTCTCCGCCGATTGGTCTGCTATCGCTATTGCTTCGGGGTACCTTGTGAAATAATCTTGGCGCGTGAGTATATACTTATTTCCATTCTTCTATTTCCTGAGTGGTCCAACAATATCTAGAACAACTTTCTCGAAAGGAACGATGACTCTACTACAGGTTGTATTAGTGTAAAGGATTTTTTAAGCTTTTCTCTTTCTACACTGAACACAATTCTCCACGTATCTTTGAATGTGTGAGTACATATCAGGCAAAAAAATATCTTTTGAATACTTCATAAGTTTTTGAGAACCCAAAGAGCCCATCTAAGGGATCATTGTGACACCTACGCATGATATAATCAAACACGGAAGTGGATGCAAACATAACCTACTCTGGATCTGGTGTTTGAGTAATAACTTTGACTAGTACTCCTTCCCATCTAAGAAATACTGAGGGTCATGTTTATCGACTCGTTCAAAAAGAAGTTTCAAGTCTCTACTCGCTAGCTATTCTTGCTGTGTCCCATATTGGTTGATATTCTGTATGGATTTATTACTCAAATTACTGGAGGAGGCTTAGGAGACTGCGTCTGCATGCGAGATGTCTTTCCCCGGAACATGTTTAATAGTAAAAGAGTATTCTGATATTTCCATTATCCGTCGAACCAGTCTAGGTTTGGGTTTGGAGAGTGATAATAGCCATCGGAAAGGTTTATGAAAAGTTTGTGTATCGAAGTTCAAAATGGCGGCCTAACAAGAATACCCGAAATTTTTTGATCATTTCCACGACTGCTAAGCACTCAAGCTCCGTCGCGGAATAGGACTTCTGCTCCTTGTGCAATTGTTTACTTGCACATGCTACCACATGCTCTCCGTCTTCGAATTCCTGTGCTAGAACTCCACCGAGAGAATTTGGACATGCGTCCGTAGTGAGGTTGAGTGGTTTCAGAAAAATGGGAAATCTCAACACCGGATGCTCTGTCAGACTCTTTCGCAAAATTTCGAACGCGTTTTGTTGCTCTTTGGCCCAAATGAAGTCGACAGCTTTACGGGTCGGCTTGGTTAATGGAACAGATATTTCCGAAAAATTACGCATGAACCTTCTGTAGTAGCTCACGAGACCGAGGAACGATTGGAGTTCTTTTAAGTTGGTAGGGGCTGGGAAAGTTTCGGTAGCTTCTACCTTTTCGTCATCAGGTTGAAAACCTTTACTCGCTAAAGACCAAGAAATTTCGTTCTTTTTAAAAAAATATTGCATTTTTATGGTTTTATTCTTAAATTTGCTTGCCTTAACCGGTTGAAAATTTCTCTTAGCCCAAGTAAGTGGTCGTCAAGTGCACCATCCCAACGCAAAATTACATCTAAATAGATGATACATAGCTTATTAATCAATCCTTCCATCACCGTAGACATTAACCTAATAAATAAAGAGTGTGCGTTAGTTAACCCAAATCCCTTTCGATTGCATTCGTAATGCCCCTGAGGTGTTGTGAATGCTGTGTACTCTGTACTCTTCTCGACTACTCGAACTTGCCAGTACCCTGGACAGAGATCTAGAGGCGAGAAGAACTTGGCATTTCCTGATCGATCAAATGCTTCGTCTATAATTGGGATAGGAAACACTTCCTTTTTCGTCACACTATTGAGGGCTCTATAAGATATGCAGAATCTGTATGCCACTGGTTCGCCTTTCTGAACCTTTTTCATAACCAGGATTATCGGAGACGACCACGGACTAGATATTATTCCGTTTCAACATGTCATCTATGGCAGTTTAGAATTTCTCTTTGCGCGTGTGGAACGTGGTAGGGTGCCTTTTTTATTGGTCGAGCGTCCCCTACATCAATGGTATGTTCCATCAAAGGCGAACAACCCGTGTACAAATATATCGGCAAACTCAGTCTCTCGAACTTTTTAATTTTTCCTTGACTTTATTTGGAGTTTCAGAAAAATTAAATATGGAAAGCAGATCCTCTTTCGCTGGTGGTTATGGACGCAACTATCTGTATGATTTACTTGAACTAAGCTGTATTGATAGACGTCACAATTAATTTCTTTTCCCTTATGTAACACACTGTGTAAGTTACTATTATTACAGAGAAATAACGGAAAAGAACCGTCCTGTCTTACTTTCACTAGTACAGGAACTATTTCTACAGAATCGTCTACTTCATGAATAATTATCTCCTTATTATTCCATTGTAAGGCTTTAGAAATCGATTATGAAACAGTCACTCGACGTGCTCGTATTTTCCAAATTTTCACGTTTTGTCTCAGAGATAACTACATATTCTTTCTTTAAACTAGATACATCGGTACGAGGACTACTAATCAACGAACGGGCGCGCATCTTATCTGTCTCACCTGAGTAAAAGAAAACTTCATCTTCGATATTTACACTTCCATCTCCAGAGCGTAACAGATTTCGTTCTGCCTCATCTTTTACTTCGAAGCCCGTACTATCACTATCTTTCATTGCAAGTGTATCCGGATCTCTCCTGTAAGCATCACTAATCAATGAATTACGAGAAGTCGAGATCGCCTCAGTTTTAATTTAATAATCTACAATAATACCTTCCGACACAAGTGTATCGCTATTCCCTTCTATTGCAAGTGTACTCGGATCTTTTCTGTCAGCATCACTAAACAATGAACTTCGATAAGTCGAGAGCACCTCATCCTTAACTTCGGAAACTACTATAATACCTTCTATCGCATGTGTATCGCTACTACGTTCCATTAAAAGCGTATTCGGATCTCCCCTGTCAGCACAGCTAATCAATGAATTATGAGTTAGCGCCTTTTCCTTAGTATATAGTTCTACCTCCCTCTCTTGGATCGCTGTTGCTGATGAACCTTCGATTACGTCATCCGCAAAGGAAATAAGATCTTCGCAATATAACTGATTCGGTGTAGTACTTTTACAACTTTGTGAAATCACTGTCTCATGACCAGTACAGACTGTCATAGTTTTCTTTTCTAGTGATATCCGGCTACCGTGTTTCAACGTGGTCTAATCCAATAATTCCATCATATTGGGTACGGCCTAAGTCAATTAATGCATCATGTTCATATGCTATATTATCAATCACGAAAGGTATGGTTGACTGTCCCAAAATATTCAGAGTGTGTCCTGTTGCGCTTTTAACTGTGGCTTTGTATGTCTAGATGGGAAGAAAATTGTGGAGGAAAACCCTCGAGTGACATTGTTACGCAAGCGCCTGTATCTATCAGAAACTTAAATTCAACGCCAAGAATGTACACATCGATTGTCAGTCCTGCCTCCGAAGTCACAGTTAATATCATTTCGTCCATGAGGTCGGGACTTATCCGTTTCCAGAACCTTGACCCTGAGTAGATGGAGAGCAGTCTAAGGGTCGGTGGCATGATTTACTGCATGTAACGTCACACCACAAGCCCTTATGCGAAGTTAGTATTTTTTGGTAGAAGCGGGATCCACATAAATACCACTATCCCTATGGTAGTTTTCGTCGCTGCCATCAGCTCGGTTTCCCGAGCAATCAAACACACGTGTAATAACAATAAATAATGATTTAATAAAAATTAAACAGTAATCTGAATTTACAAATGGAGACAAACTCCCAAAATCATTAATACATATAACAATCTGTTATTACACCAGTAATGCTATCAGAAAGCATTAATTATACTTAGATAAATTTAGTTGAAGACAACTATATAGTAAACACTCTTAAGTTATATGAACCTCTAAAATTACAAGTTGTTTTCCCCAACAACTAACTATTACCAGTTACGACTCTCGCAACTAGTAGTGACTTATTCAAGACTACCGCAGCAGCCTAACGAACATTTGGTCTCCGCGACCTGTGCTAGCCCGGTCACATCTCAGTGCCGGCGGACTCAACTTCCACGTAAAAAGTCCTCGAGGATCTTCACTCCTCCCAATATATACTGCAGAAGAAGTCACGTGATCAGCAAATAACCATGCCTTCGCCACCACACCTTGCAAGTACTCTTCTTGTTCACCCCTTTGGCTTCTAGGAACGCAGTCTGCGCCGCGAAGGCGATCCGCCTTCGGTCCCAGCTTAGTGCCCGCGCGCACCCTTTTCAGAGTGTCTCATTGTTCCATATCCGGCGACGTACGTCATTCATTACTTCTTTAAATTCTTCTTTTCTTTAGGTACACCTAAATTCCAGTGGTCCTCGCATGGGTCAACGTCGCAGGCCGTATTCTCCGAGAACAATTGTACCCTCCTTAGAAGTGAAAGTTGTACGTTCAAACAATATCTCAATAACTGAAGAGGCTTAGAGTGGGTCTCAAGTTCGTCGCCCTTCCGCATTAACGCCGACCGGTCACTTTCTGTAATCTTCTTAACAGTATCCGGCTTGTGAAATGCGAAGAAATATTAATATTTCACAAATCGCTAGAATGTCTAGGCTCGGACGTTACACTGCACTTCGCGCATAGCACTAAAGTACAGTCTCTTATTACATGGTCATTTTGCCCGCATCCAAAACAAGAGTGGTGTAGTTTGACAGTTTCTCGCAAAATGACCGGTT
>NNCF01128681.1:39094-76684 GCA_002313205.1 Laupala kohalensis | reverse complement strand
CCTAGAGTGTCAACCACTCTTTGCCAAAAAGGACCTTATCATTCGGGAATCGTTCTATATAATTCTTTACCCAAGAATATAAAAGACATTGTAAAATTGAATATTTTCAAATCCACGGTTAAAAACTACCCCCTGCACCAGTGCTTCTACACTGTAAAAGAATTTATTGATTTTAATAAAAGTAAAATTCGTCTTGTGCTTTATCACGCCATTGCTGTAGTACTTTTTAAACAACTTATAACAATTTCAAAAACTATTTTCTTGCATGATTGTGTTGTCTTATGGCTCATATTAATTTAGTTTTATGTGTACTCAACTTTGGCACGGTTGTGTACATTAATTCTGTAGCCCCATCCTGGCCCGGGTTTTTCTCCGTTTTTCCTTCGGGTAGAGGCGGATTTCTTATACAGGTTCTCTAGGCTTTATCTAGGGGCGTTTATTGTAACAATAAATCGTGAATTTAGTTTTTTTTTTAACTCTTATGATTTTTAAACACTATACTCAGAATAATCTATAGTTCGATAATAATTCTTACATGTAAAATATTATTTTTGTGTAAAATTACGGAAATGTTATTCTATTAGTATTATAACACTCAGTNATCTTATCTAGGAATTTTTGCTGAATTTTTTGAATCCGCCTCTGCCTTAGGGCCCTTGATCGGAATTGATGGGATGGTCCCTTGCTTGCTTCCGGGGAGTAAATTAGTTTATTGTCCTCCACGTGGTCATACGCAGTCTGTACTGTTTTTTGACAATAAATTTAAATTTAAAATATAGTCGTAGATGAGAGAAATAATTTCAACCAGGAATACCTAGAAAGAGAGAGAATTTGCGCAGGTGATTTAATCTTTCGGTTTACTTGAACGCAAAGGCTACTTCATTTGAAGGTTAAAGTATACTTTTGAAAAACTGTTCCAAGTATTTTATTTTTCTTAAATATACTGTATTCATTGTGTAATTAGTATATGTTTAATCCGCATTATCGGTAAAGTTTGGTATAGATGCAGTGAAATAATTTCCACTCACATCGCGTACTTTTTCGTTTACCAATGGTAAGAATCCAAAGAGTGTGTTTGTAGATATGTCATTTTAATGTTATTTTTAAAGGAGAATAGAAGATAGTGTGCATCTCATGTTTCTCATTGTATTTGGAATCTTCCACCCACACGAACGTCCTTAGTCGCGAATTCACATCCAATGACGGTGTATCCAGTGACGGTGAAGTGAAAGAGAGAGAGGGAGAGGGAGAAAGAGAGAAGTAGGAACAAAGAAAGAAAACAAGAATCTGTTGTTGTATTTTACAATTTCATTTGAATAAAATAATGAAAGAGATTTCAGTTTTAGTTATATTTGTTGTAATCTAAAACACGTTTTTTGTAATATTAATCTCGGATCACGATTTTATATGCTGCACGATTACAACCAGTGTTATATTGTAGATCATTGTATTATTAGAACATGTAATTTATTAGTTCCTTGAGTGGTTTAATGTGATTTATAACACGAGAAATAAAATTTTGTGTTATTAATTCATATTTTATACAAAAGTTTTCTATATTTATTTAATTTCTTTTGACATATATGAAAAAAATAGAAGAATCACAAATTATGTGAAATTACGTTAGACAATACACGTGAAGAGAAATAGGAAGAAAAAGAAATAGGAAGAAAGATAAAGAAAAGAACCTATGGTATTAATATGAGTTAATACATTTCAATTTGATTGGAATAAATAAAAGGGATTTGTCTTTTTTATTTATTTATATCTGAAATGAGGTTTTCATATTATTGATCTCTGATTTTTTTTTTAGGTTGCACGATTACTACCAAATTGTTATATCGTGGATAAATATGTCACTAGAAGATGTAATTTATTTGTTCCTTGAGTAGTTTTATATTATTTATAACTCGGGAATTAAACTTTTGTGTTATTAGTTCATATTTGAGACAAACGTTTTCTATATTTATGTAATTCCTTTTCACATATATGAAAAACTTAAGAGAATCGCAAATTATGTGAAATTACTTTCGGCAATACACATCATTTATAGGCAATGAGATTTGATTTCTTTACTTCACTGTATAAATATAAGAAATTATAGGAATATTTATAAGTAATTTGTGATTCGAATTATACCAATTCCATATGATATCTTGCAATTATATGAAATTCTGGTAAAAATTATATTTTATCACAGTATAACGCAAACGTTTTTTACAGAAACCTAATATCGTTTACAATGCATATGAAGACCTTGCGAGACAACGAATCTCGAGAGATGTCGTTTAAATATAGAGAATGGTAAAGTTTATTGAAGTCCAGAATATACAGAATATTTTTATTATAGAAGTCCAAAATGTGTATTTAAAAAATACAAAATATTTCTTTAATAGCGGTGTAATGAATAATTTTATCTCTTTATTATTTACCAGCGGTACTATTAGTCTTCCAAATATGGGCGCCGTTTCAAATAGACTTACGATTGGTCGAACGAAACTTCCCCTATCGAAGGGGAAGCAAGAGGTGAGAGGCGTTGCAAACCTAACAGATCCAAAACTGGTCAGAGCGCGGGACTTAGAAAAATAAATGGTCCCTTTTATGTTATCAGTAGTGTACAATAAAATTGGCGAATGATTCATGAAAATTACAGTATTTATACAATCGATATGATCGATTTAATTATATTTGTCTTCACTGTAATAGAATAATTATTTCGCAACAGGGGGACGACTTAAAAGTTTATTCAAAGAAATGAAACATATCGTTTTCATGCTAAAGGTCAATTATACTTCTAGGCTTCGTCCTAAAGAATGCTTCCTAAATTACTTGGCATAAACAATCCAATCCCCCCTCCACACACTACCATAGCGAACAAAATTTCAAATAATTCTGAAGCAGATTCAATAAACGACACAGTTACAATTTTGTTGTTGAAAAATCCACTTCAAGAAAAAATAAAATGTCTTAAAAGCTGTAAGACAAAAAAATTCTCCTACCTCCGCAAAAAAAGTCTTAAATGATGATTGTCTTCTGGAATTCGGTGACAGTAACGCCAATTCCAATACCTTCTGTACATGCTACTAAAGCGAACAAAATTTCTAAAAATCTGAAGCAAATTGAGTATACTGCACAATTAAAAAATCGTTCTTGAAACATACCACCTAATCCTCAAAGTGGCTTAATAGTGAAAACAAAAAATCCCTTCAAAAAATTCTCTATGTGCAACTTACGCTATGTATTGCCCGGTTGGACACCCCTGGGATTAGAGCATGAACACTTCAAGAAATATTAGCAGTTCGGTTCTCGGGAAATAATCTATTTGATTAGAGAGAACTTACCTTTAAATCCTTTTCGAAGACAAACGTGCGGATTTTTTAATCATAATTGTCCTACACATAAAAACGACCCTTGGCAATAAAAATAGTAATTTAAAAATAATTTGATAATTACTTTTTATACTAGTTTCTCTGTCAGTTAATTACATGTTGCTTTTTCAGTAATGCATTTTCTCGAGAAATATTATCTATTTGTCCCAGTATTTAATACATCTTATTCGACGTGAGAAATGTAATTCTTTTTTTTTTTCTATCATTGCAGAAACGAGAAGATGAGTTTGATTATGCAAAACCAGTAAAAGGTCAAAAGAAGAGACCTTTCGAGCAACACTTTCGGAAACACACTTTAAGTTGGATCGATTTCACTACGGGAGAAGTAGGTATTTGGTTAATAAGTTTTACTTCGTAGTTAAAGGTTACATTTGTTTTCTAACATCCTTTTGTATTTAATTCAGGCTAAAATCTCATATCGACCCGTTATAGATAAAACTCTGGACCCTGCTGAAATTTCTACAATTCCACCAGTTCTTCGCGTCTATTAGTGCAATTAAAATAGTGAATATGAATACACAAAAACCACATTATTTTGGTAAATTATATGCTTCTATACATATTAATACGCAGTTTTTAGTGTTTGTATAAAGGGTACTTTTATACTCAAATTGTGATTATATAGCTGTATACACATTTTGGAGGAATGAAATAAACATAAACTGTATGATTGATAGTTGAAATCTTTGTTTGCAATTCGAGGGATCAATGTTCGAAGTCCGCACCAAATACAAACTGCTATTAGTCTGTGGCACCAAACGTCGTAGCGATTGAAACTTCAAGCATATTGTAACTTGGTAAGTGCCTTGTACAGAATGTCTGATCAATGGATTAATTTACCATTCAACTAGCTGAGAAGTGTCCTAAAGAAGGAATTCTACAGACTTGTGAATTTTATTCGATTAGGAAGATAATGTAACGATTTATATTCCGCAGCAGGATCTACTAATGAGATAAGTACGTATTGTTAAGAAATAATGTTCTGATTGAGGGAGTAAACATTGAATGAAATATAATACAATATAATAATATATTCCTCATTCTTATATGGGGTTTAAGAATACAATAAATCTGTTTCATACTTCTTGGCAACTTTTAATTTTTTCTTTGGTTTCTGTGAAGTAGTTGATCGATTGTCATTTTTTCATTAGTCGAATTCCAATCGAAAATTGGCATCAAGTGCGCCAACACAAAATGAATTAAGATCGTGCTGAGTCGTAACAAAGTATTTTTGTGATGACGGGGAATAATTCAATTATTTTAAATATGTTGGACAGTACCAGATTAGCTATTTATTTATGGATCATTCACGAACGTATGAATGGTTACTCAGTGTTGCCAATCGTCGGGCACACAGCCAATACCAGCCCCGAATCACGGAAAACGACGGAAAGTATCCATTGGAAAGCTCGAGACCTGGCGTTCGCTGGGCGACGAATATAATTTGAATTAGAGAAAAAATTGGTAATATGAGTAGTTTCATTAAATTGCCATCTATTTTGGCCAAGAGTGCTTCGTCGTCGACTTGGGTAAGAGCAATGAATAATATTTCATTTGAGACATTTTATAGTTCTGTTTGTGACGTTCAATACGAATTAAAGTTTATTACATAACACTTATTTGTCGATGAATATGTTGTTCGGTATTATATTTATTAACTTTCACTACATTGTCATTTAAAACAATGGATATTTCTTGATTCCATTCGTTGTAATAGAAAGAAATTTAAAAATAGCAACATATTTTATGAAAATGTTTAGTATTTTTTGTTTCTAATTTTAGAGTAATCTTAGTAGAGTCAGTGTAGCATCCCGGCAAATTCACTTTACTGTAGACGGCAAGCAAAGTGAAGCTAAGGTTTCTTCTGAGGTAAGTTGCTTAAATTTTGTGTACAGTGTGGGCAATATTCTGAGCTGTAGCAATGTAATTACCTCTTTATTGACAGGTATCTAGGGATTATCCTGTAGTGGACCACAATTATGATGCTGTTGTTGTTGGAGCAGGTGGAGCAGGTCTTCGTGCTGCCTTTGGACTTGTTGCGGAAGGTTTTAGCACGGCTGTCATTACAAAACTGTTTCCAACTCGATCCCACACAGTTGCTGCACAAGGAGGAATCAATGCAGCCCTTGGTAATATGGAAGAGGACAATTGGCAATGGCATATGTAAGTTTCTATGACAATTTTTCTTCAAGAGATAGTCTAAAATCTTGTCTGCTTTGTGTCTAATTATAATTTTTGTAGGTATGATACAGTGAAAGGATCTGATTGGCTGGGTGACCAAGATGCCATTCATTATATGACCCGAGAAGCTCCTAAAGCTGTAGTTGAACTTGAGAATTATGGTAAGTATTTTTCAGTATACTTTGACCTATGTGAATGAAAGATGTTTTCTATTTAATTTATATCAGAGGAAAAATATGTGCTGATATTTTTAAGGAATAAAGTTCATGATCAAAGGACTGAATTTCTCTATGAAACATTTTAGGCATGCCATTTAGCCGCACACAGGATGGGAAGATATACCAACGAGCATTTGGTGGACAGTCATTAAAATTTGGGAAGGGAGGTCAAGCTCACAGGTGCTGTTGTGTTGCTGATAGAACTGGACATTCTCTCTTACACACTTTATATGGTCAATCTCTGAGATACGATTGTAATTATTTCATTGAATATTTTGCCCTTGATCTTCTTATGGAAGATGGAGAGTGTCGTGGTGTAATAGCATTGTGCTTGGAAGATGGAAGTATTCATAGATTTCGAGCAAAGAATACTGTGAGTTACTTATTTCATTCATTTTGAACGAATGAAATTTTTTTTAATGGTTTATTATTTTCAGGTTGTAGCCACAGGTGGTTATGGACGAGCTTACTTTTCTTGCACTTCAGCTCATACATGCACCGGTGATGGCACTGCCATGGTGTCACGAGCAGGATTGCATAATGAAGATCTGGAATTCGTTCAGTTTCATCCTACTGGTATGATTGTTTTAAAATTGCTCATAAATTTTGTTGTCAATAATTTTTTGTTTTGTTTTTTATTATTTAAAATTAAATTCATTTAAGTATCTAAAATTTAACTTTTTAAATTTGTTAAAAAAAATTTAAGTCTGTTGATATAATTTTAGCAAGATTATTCTAGTATAATTTAAGATATTCTGGCAGTCATTCTTACATTTCTTACAGTAGCTTATTCTTAGTGGTATGCCAGGTTTCATTTTTATTTCCAAATCTTGTACCTGGGTCCAATACCTGTTTATTTTTAAATGTGCAGACACTTTGCTTATTTGGCTTGGGTAAACTTCAGTTTAAGTGACTGATACATAAAAATATATTACCTGTAAGGGGTTCCAAATTATGTTTCTTTTCATTTTTGAGGTGTTGTTTGTTGAGCAGATTTCAGAACTTTTTTCAATATAGTAAATTAAGTGCATTCATTTTCTTTGAGGGGAGTGTGTGGACTATTTGCATTACGTTTCTTTTCAGATTGGTTTTTAGTGAGTCAAGAGGTTACTAGTTTGGTTACAATGATATCATTTGATTCTACCATAAATTCAATAGTTACTGTGTTCTTTTCAGAAAATCATTTCACAATGAATTTTTTAAAATAATCAATTTGGTCGAAAGTCATGTTACACTAGGTATTTAGCGATAAATACACAATTAATTGTTAACTCACACTAAGGTTTTTTCAGAAAGTAATTGATAATGACTGGAAAAAAATTAGATGTATATTTTTTTGGAAAAATCACTTGAACTGAAATGCAACTGTAATTTCTGACTTCTTATTTAAATAGGTGATGGATAAATTTAAATTGTGCTTTGAGAGGGGAATTGCTGGATTTTAGTTGTACACCAATATTAAGTGAACGTTTTGTAGAATTATGTTGGCCATGTCTCATAATAATTTCAGCATATTTTGTAGAGTTAAAAGGCAGTTATTGGCATTTTAATATTATACATTTACTTCTTGGTTATGATCATGCTTAGTAACCTATTATACAGCATCATAACTTAATTAGTTCTCATATCGTCAATAGAGCTAATTTTACCCTCCATTATTGTTTACTTAATTGAATTACTTTGTGAACAATTTATATTTGTGCAGCAAGTAATATATCTCCATCTTGTGTGAGATTATACTATGGGTTCCTGCAGACTATCTCCTTGCAAAGCCTTTAATTCCTTTTCCCAATCATTCAAAATGAATAGCTTTTTTGTTTCAGTTAGCCAGTTTACTGTTTTCAGAAGTGTTTGTTTTTATTGAAAATACACTTTATTAAAATATTATCCCTCTTCAATTTATCCTTATAAAGTTATGTCATATACAAAAAAAATATTAATCATAATAATAATAGTGTTAATACCACTGCTTTTTTTCTCTCCTTACTTTGTTTCTGATAAATCTGAATCTTATAAATTGCAATTGAACTGTTGAAATTACATCTTCATTAAGTACAAGAAGTCATTCAATGCTGTAATTTAGGGTAGGTCACTTGACATTGACTTATGAATTGTTCAATATGATAGAACAATTTTGAAAATTGAATCATTATTGTAAAGTAAGAATGTTTTTATATCCAAGGTCAGAACGACATCTACATATTGTAAGGATTTTGAGAAGTTAATTTTATGGTGCTTCATTTAGGATTTGTTTGATAATTTAAATTAGTTAAACTGATTTTATTCATTTTATTAAAATAAACGATTCATTAAATAAAACAGTAAACCTAAATATTATTTTAGTTTGTTTTTAATAAGTAAGCTTTTCACATTGTAAAATTTATATAACTTAAATGTAGTCTAAATAATTCAGATTCCTAGAGATTTTGACAATGTTTATAACATTTACAGGAATATATGGTGCTGGTTGTCTTATTACTGAAGGATGCAGGGGTGAAGGAGGCTATTTAATTAATAGTGAAGGAGAAAGGTTTATGGAACGATATGCACCAGTTGCAAAAGATCTCGCATCTCGGGATGTAGTGTCTAGGTCCATGACTATTGAAATCCGAGAAGGAAGGTGAGTTTTGCTGGGAAATGTTTATATCTCTTCATTTCACATTTGGTTCCGGAGTCTGTTTAGTTCTGTAAAAAATCACCATAATTCTCCCCAGTACTAGGAAATGATCATACATGCATAATTATTTCAAAATACCTATTTAACACATGTGAGAAATGAAATTTACATCTTTGGGTCTAAAAATGACTCTTTTTGAAATTCATATTTTTTATAATATGAATATATTTATTTCAATATTTTCTTGACCATACATCAGATTTCCTGATTTGAATACTGCATTGAACCACCAAATACCACATGATAATATCCATATGGATGCAGTGTTATGTATATCATTTAGTTCTGTCAGGAAAATATTTTGATTTCATAAGAATGCCAGCTCTATTGTTCTAGTAGAATTCTTAAACAAAAAAACACAGTGCTCCCATTCCAAACAGTGAGATAATTGAAATGGTATATGTACATTTCATTCAGTGCACTGGACACAAGAATTTTCATTCAGGTGCTGAAGCATGTGCAGCAGTGTTGAAGGGAAGTGTAACAAAATAACAATTAAGTAACAAAATACTGCAATGACCAAAAATGTTTTTATTATATTTTTACAGCGTTTTTGTGAAATAATATTACTATGATCCAATAACGAGTAAGAATTTTTGTCAGTAAATTTCTGTTGAAGTAATATAGATCCTGTAGTGGAAGAAAAGATGTATCTGAGAATTGAATTGTTTTAGCATATCACCATTTTCCGGTAACTAATTTATTTTTAAGGAACCCACCATTTTTTTGTACAAGTATTTCACTCTATTTCCTTTCTATCAGCTTATAGATTTAAGTATAATTAACAATCAATTTAGCCTTATTAATTTTTTTTTTGATATTTTGAATCTTATGTTTAGGGGCCAGAAAAATTAGCATTTATATCTTACCAAACTAGCATCTATTTTTTACAATATTAGCACCTATCATTTTGAAATTAGCATCTTATTTTTTGACTTGTAAAGGCCTAGAATTTTATTATATTTAATAGCGCATGTTTCTGCAAAATACACAAATATAAAATATTAAATCCATAAGTTCATTTGAACATATAAAACCATTTTACAACAATCTGACTCTTTAATGATGGGTTTTGCTTTTGTCCAAATATGAAAATGATTATTAACTTGAAAGATTAAATGAGTCATGTGCAAGTGACAATACAAAAAAAAACCCTTTTAAAAGCTTGTGTATTATTTCTCATATCTTCTTTTAGAAAGCTTATCAACATTTCAAAATTTACCAAATAAACTAACAAAGAATTAGCATAATCCTCTTTTTAGTTCATTCTTGTGTCACAGACCAGTTAGCACCTCAAAATGAATGCCATATTTCATACACTTAACCAAATACATGTCATACCACTAATTTCACCATATGAGTGCAAAATGCTTAGTCTATTGACAACACAATGAGGGAATGAAATGCTCAACAGTTGTCTTCTGATATGCGTACATTATTATTTAAAGTAAAAAAGGGCAATTGGGTGCTTTTGGAGCATCTGATCTGAATGCCTTTATTTACAATTTTGACATTTTTCTCATTTAATGCCTCATTTCACATTTTTCAGCATATGAACTAATTTCCCAAGTATTTCACATTTTTTCCAAATTTTCCCTTCCTATTATACAGCATTAATGAAATTCTCATTAAAAAATTAAAATTTGTGTTGTAAATTTTTTGTTTAATTTTTCTAAGGTAAATTGTTGATCTGGTGTATAAATGTAGGAATTAATAAAAATGAAGAATTTCTTCATGATTTATTGGTGTAGGAAGAAAATATTTTTTAATTGTAAATATTCTTGCAGTGTTTGGTTATGTACTCTAATTAAGAGTATATGAGAGTTTTAATTCCTCTTCCCGCTAGAACACCAATAAACCGATTAGAAATTACTCATTTCTAATTAATAATCTTGATAGATTAGATAACCATGCTTAATTGGATCATGTTGAGTTTAGTTGTATATAAAAGTTAATTACAGAGGTTGTGGCCCCGAAAAGGATCATGTTTATCTTCAACTGCATCATTTACCACCAGAGCAGTTAGCTACAAGATTACCTGGTATTTCTGAGACTGCTATGATCTTTGCTGGTGTTGATGTAACTCGTGAACCTATTCCTGTATTGCCCACTGTGCACTACAATATGGGAGGTATTCCTACTAATTACAAAGGTCAAGTGGTGACAACTGAAAATGGAAAAGACAAAATTGTAAATGGCCTTTATGCATGTGGAGAGTCTGCATGCTCTTCTGTCCATGGAGCAAATAGGTTGGGAGCAAATTCTTTACTTGATTTGGTTGTATTTGGACGAGCTTGTGCTAAAACTATTGCAGAAGAGAACAAACCGGGTGAAAAATTTGGACCTATTAACCCTGTAAGTTTTCTGGTGCTTCTCAATATGTTTTAACTTATGAACTAATCTTCAGTCAAAAATGTCTTTGTATGATAAATATAGCTTTTAAGTTAAGCTGATATGAATGACAAAATAATTTTAATGTCTTCAAATTTCACTGTCATTTCAATTTGAAATTTATTTGTTATTTTCATTTCTTAGACTTAAAAATTTATCACTGAATAGAGAAATTTATTTTAGAATATGCGAAAAGAATACACATCCTGTTAATTACCTGAATTGTTTTCTTTGTTTCAGAATGCGGGTGAAGCATCTGTGGCAAATTTAGATTGGGCAAGATTTGCTCGAGGTTCCATACCTACCGCTGCTTTAAGACTCCAAATGCAGAAGACCATGCAAAGTCATGCTGCAGTTTTTAGGACTGCTGAAACACTTCAGGAGGGTGGGAAGAAAATGAGTGGCCTTTATAAAATGATGGATGATTTGAAGGTACTTTATTGTAATAGTATTTATAAAGTCATTATGGTTTAAATTCATTAAATTAAACCCTGCAATATCCTGCACAAAAGGATGGTGGAAGTTGTTTTAGCATGATCTTCAATTTCTCTCCTTGCTTTTCTTTTTTAATAAACCAAAGGATTTTAATTATCAAAGAAAGAAGTGATATTTTCTAGCATTGTAATAGTTTGTGCTCTACAAATAAGTTAGGAAAATATGCAAGGATGTTAAAAATTGAAGCTTTCAAGTAACTTGTACAAAAGGATGCAGCAGATTTTTTCTCTCTCCTTTTTCTTAGTGGTTACATTTTGACCTCTCAAAGTTGACAAAAGAAGTTTTCCATACATTTAATTTTAAAGCAGTAAAACTTCAGTTCAATAATTTTTGCCCACAGCTAGCATACATTCTGCAGAGGGTATGTTACACTGACAAACATGAGGTTAATTATATATATTTGTTAGTTTAAACCAGGAATTTTTTTTCCACATCTTTGCCATTAAAAATATTGAAAATTCTAATTACTGGTAAAAATAAGTTAAATATAAGCAGATTGTTAAAATGAAAACTTGTAACTTATGCTTTGATGATGAAAATTCTACTTAATACTTCAATTCTTACAAAGGAGAGCTTGGTATAGTGGAAGAAGCCATCTACCAGGATACTGCATTTAAAATTCATTTCTTTTCTTTCTGTGGGTATTTCAAAGTCTTTATGTATTGATTTTTGTTTTCTAGGTATCTGATAACAGTCTAGTGTGGAATTCAGATCTTGTTGAAACATTGGAACTTCAGAACCTGATGATAAATGCCATGCAAACTATTGTTGCTGCTGAAAATAGAAAGGAATCTCGAGGTGCTCATGCAAGAGAAGATTTTAAGGTACAGGAGGAAGGGTCTGTTGCATACCTAAGTGGGGCATCAGAGGGGTGAGAGGGCTGTCTGCACCAGGTCTCCTCCTGTAAGGGGTCTCCAATTTGGCCAACAAAACTTATATTAAAGTGTAAAATTAAAAATATTATCTTATTCTATTATAACAGTAATTACTAGTAGCAGATCTCATCAAATACTACAGCCTCATATTCTTATGTGTAATCCCTAATACATTGTGAAGACATGAAGATGTATTGAACTGGGGACCTCGTAAGTTTTAGGTATACTACTAGGCTAGGTTTAAATGATATTTTCAGTATTTATATGTTATTCTACCAGAAGAATTTGAGGTTTTTCCTAATATAGGTAGTACATGTGGTTCAATTGAAGGTTTACTTAAATGTGTTCATTATACCACTAATAAGCTTGTGTATCACTAGAGAAATGATCATTTTTGCCTCTTAGTATAGCTATAGTACAACCACAAATACATCCCTCTAGATATTATTTAATGGAAAAAGATTTTAACCCATTAATGCCCAACAATCTATTTATATCAGCTAGAATGGTTATATATTTCTTACAACTAACTTCACTTTGAAAAATTTGGATTTATGTTCTAAGTATTTTGAAGTTTAATAGATGTGTAGGAATTAATACATATGTTTTAAGTATGATTATTGGTATTTAAAAAAATAAAATATTAAAGTCATCATCAGGTTCTTTGCTCAGAGTTGTATGTTTATAGGAGCTGAGTTAGTAAAACTTCTCATTTGAAGAATTTTGGACTTCTGCGTATTGCTAAACATGTTTCTCTTCATTGCTATACAAGATAGGAATAATTCAGAGAAATGTTACCTGAGATATCACTTTCCAAAAACTGATGATCTATTTATATATTGCTGGGCACTCTGCACTTCGGGTGTAGGGAACTTGAGGAGCATTGCTGCTTGTAGCTGATGTAAGTAGAAAAAGAGTCATAGGGCGGTTGTTATGTGTCCTTTGTTCCGATATAGTGTATGTTCTCTGTGAACACTTTCTGTGACCTCTTTTATTTGCATCCCTTATGCATTGGTTATGTCACTTTGTTTTATTATTCGCAGTGATGGATGATGACGAAGTTACAGATGATGCGTTAGTTTACTTGACTAAAAATGATGTTCCAGGACCTCCACTAGTGCACAAAATGAAAAGGAACCATATGTTTATGTTCTATAGTTACATTCGATAAGTTATGTTTTTTTTTTTTTTTTTGTGGGGCTTTAGGGCTCGTCAACAAGTTATGTGCGTACGGATTTACTTATTCATTTTTGACATATTGTTTTTCAGACTATTAGGAGAAAGAATAAATAAAATGAAATAAAATGATAGCTAACATACCTCTAACAAAAATTGGGCCCGGTTTACACTACACTAGGGGGTAAACAAAAATCTGGCCCTCATAACACTCAAAATAAACTGAAAAAACTGAAGGTTTTGACTCCATTGCAACAAATGGAGATGACCCTGTATTGTGAGGACATGTTGGAGAATATTTTGTTAGTCTGTTTACTTTGTGACTGCATCAAAGAATTCCCAAGATTGTACTTTCGATCCTGATGAACATTGATTATTTCTTGGAATTCTTCACTTTTATGCATCATTTCAGTGGTTTGGAATTTTCAAACAGAATTTCTGGATCAATGAAATGATCTGTCTCATAGGCAAAAATAATTTATTGAAGGGAAGCTGATTATATTGGCTTACAAGTCATGGCTTCCCTGTAGAATTTCCCAGATGATATTGCTAAAATTTTGATGTGCATTGTGAAAGAGTCAGAACATACATGCAAATGTAGTGATAGCATGAAAGATTTACGTATGTTCGTCGACATATGTGGTGCACCTCCTTGACATCTCAAAGAAATGTGCATTTAGGAATGCGCTTCGATGGAATGGACCATTATGTGGGAAAAAGGAAGGGTCAAAGACACTGCCAATTTCGAAAGTCCGGGATGAAATCTGACATTCAGTCAAAATGCAATGTTACTGTGTCAAGAATGTTTTGAACAGGACCACGTCTTGTAGAAAGATGAATAATTTTCATCAGAAAGGAAAATGAAGTTTTATAACATTACAGTGCGTTATTTATAATTAGTTTACTATAAAATAGATTTGTGTTGCGTGTTGCATACTCAATACATCATGAATCTGTCCGGCGATCTATTTATAGATCGAAACGAAATGTAACACGTTTCGATGTAAACGAAATGTAACACGTTTCGATGTAAACGAAATGTAAAAATGACTTTGTTGTCATTTTTATCGTCTTACAACCTCCTATGACTAACTGTAGAGATATTTATCGAATTAAGGATAAAAATAATTTGGGCGTTAATGGGTTAATGAAAATGCCTAACGTTGATTATAAATTATACTGTGAAATCATTTTGACTGTAGACAACTCCAATGTTAAAACTTAAATGAGTTTTTTTTGATTCTGACTTGATTATCAACTTATGTTCTTCTATAATACAAACAATATTTTGAAAGACATCTCCGTAGGGGTAAATGTATCGGGTTCAATCTTTCAAATACTAGGTCCATTTGCATTGTGTATCATTTTCTTTTGGTTTGTCTTTATTAACTATATTATATTAACTATACTATTTATTAACTATATATATAATGCAATACAAAGATATAAGTATGGCTTAAATGAAATTCCTTTTATATCCTATCATTTCTCTATGTTGTATGTACTCTTAATACAAGATACATTACGAATAACAAAAGGAAAAGTCTAGATTTAAAATATATCCATTATAAAATTTAATATTATTTTTAAAGGTGTAATGTCCTTACCTTTTTGTGCAGGATCGTATTGATGAATATGACTTTTCAAAGTCGATTGAAGGGCAAAGATCTCGTCCTTATGATGAACATTGGAGGAAGCACACTTTGACTGAAATAAATATTCAATCTGGTGATGTAAGTTTTAATATGTCATTATAGGACCATTTCTTTATTACTAACAGGTTTCTAGGAATAATTTTTTTCTTGTTACAGTACAAACTATCATTATCTGAAGGCATTATGTATCAGCTTTAAGACAAATGGTGACATTTGTTTCAGATGTACATTAGTGTCGATATCTCTCATTGTCTTCTGAATTTTGGTTTTAGAATGTGAAATTTAATGTTGCAATGAGGATTTAATAATTACTATTTTATCTTTCACTTGCTTAGATCAGTGTTGAAATTTTATATTTAAGATAAAGTATTTGCAGCTTTATTTTGTTGAAATTTATTCTATGTTTTTTCATTTCAGGTTCATATTTCATACAGACCTGTTATTGATCATACTTTGGATTCTGCAGAATGTGCTACAGTTCCACCTGCTGTAAGGTCATATTAAGTGGATGTTGTGAAATGAAGAGTTGGGTCCTTTCTTAGAATTACTTCTTTTTACTACATCATATTGTAGAAAAGGAAATATAATGTAAAAACATACGACAGAGTTGAGGTGAATTCTTGTTTTTGCTTATTTTGTAATATTATTTATTGGTTTAATTTAATTATTGCACAAAGTAATTAAGAACATCTACAAAATATTGTGCATGTATTCCTTGAGAATAAGTTGTTGTAATGACAGTCTCAAATGGAAATGGAAAAAAAAAATAAGTTGTGGGATGTACATGAAGAGCATTTTGTTTCTTAGCTAATTGTTAGAACATTTATTGTAATTTTTAAGCTGTGATTAAAATTTTAAAATGCAATATCATTGATTTTATAGTAACATATAATTGTGTATTAAAGTGTATGGTGATGATGCATTATACCCATATGTGAATGTACTTACTTATTTATGTTAATTAATGAATGAATGATGTAAATAAATTATTCTCAATAAAATTCTCAAAAATACTTAGAATTTTAAACTCTGTCTTATGAAGTCTCATGCTGAACTAAGTTTGTGATCTGACATTTAAATATTTTGACCAATTGTGTTCAAAAACAGATTGAAAATTCAGTATCGAGGAGATACTGTTGGGCCATTCCATGTCAAATCAACACAGTTTTAATAGATTTTTTTTATGACCATCTCAGATTTTTGATAGAATTTTAAAGGGTAACATCGTATATGTTGTAGCCCTTATATAGGTTAAGAAAAGTACTGAGTATTATTGTAAAATTTCAACCCGTTTGGAAGTTATAATGTAAAATTTAAATAAAATGCCCCAAAACTGTTCTACTCAAAACTTTTTAATTGCTCTGGAAGCTCTCCTAGCTGGTAGATGTGTCATTTTACAGCTTATTTAATGGTCTTTATAATGATATGCTATATAACATAGACCAAGGAAGTTCAAAATCAACCTTTTTTATTTTTAATTTCTCAGAATGCTTTGCTTTGAAAATTTTCAAATTAATATTAGAAATATTTTATATCCATGTTAATCATCTGGCAAAATTGAATGTGGAATGAAAATGGGTTCATTGTTAAAACAATAAAAAAGTGGAGGTTCTTGCTGAGGAACCACGTGCGAAAGTAGAATTTTTAACTTAATTCTTGCTATGCTCTATTATTATATTAAATAATATCCCAGTAAAATAAAATNAGAGACAGCTCTTGCTCATATAAATATGAAAAGGAAAAGTTCAAAATAGGGTAATATTATTTATAGGTGTCATATTCAACAGTAATATTTACTATATACATGGAACATAGAGTATGTACATATAATTTATATACCTACTGTTATATAATGTATATAGCAAGTACATTGAACATGATATATTTGCTATATATATTGAGCACAGTTAACAGGTGCTCAGATAAACTGACATTGAAATATATCATAGTTGTATGGCTTCCAATAATTAAGGAAGCAATAGGTTTTAAGAAGGAAATCAGAATAAAAAAGTCCATATATCACAGAACATAATTTCCATTGACAAGGAATTATTTTCTAGGAATTCATCTGAAAAGTACAAATTCAACGAGGGACCTATTGCTCAAATGGCAGAGCCTGAATGAGTGAATCATTCTCCGAAATAGCAGAAGAATAATATATTTGTGTCTTGGTAAAAAAGAAATAACTTTATAGAGAAAATTAAGCACGTAATAAATGATGATGAGGCAAAGATTTTTACAACACAGACCGTGAGATAAAAATCTGTACTAGATCGTAACCAGAGATGGTTCAGATGTACATTTCTTCCAGAAATAGGCATGTCTTCCATTCCCGCAAGAAGAATGTAAATATATACAGTAAAATAAATCTAATGAAAAAAAATTATTGATTCTGTTCATATTAGTGCACATAATCCTGTAAGAATAAATCTGAGCATTTGACAATTTGATTGTTGACATTATTTTGGGAAGTGTTTTTTTTTTTGTCCGTACTGGAGTTACATTTCAGGTAAGTCCATTTTATACAAGTACGCACATAAGCTAACTAACGCAAGAATATTTTCTACCGCATTTAATTTTTTTACAATATTTTGATTAAAAAAACCTTGTTGAATAGTTGGAACCAAAAGCCTCTACCACAGTGAGTCCTATTTCTGATACATTCATCCTATTTCTGATACAGAACCTGGTACATCTAGTTGTATAGAATCTACTTCAACGAATGAAGCAACAAATTGTAAGATTTATAAACCAGAGAGTAGTACAAGCACAGAAGATTCAGCATCAAAAAACAAACAATGGTGTTGGGCTATAGGGTGATTTAAGTAAAGATGAGATTTTATACTGGGTAGAGAAAAGTCCGTCAGAATGTCAGCACTCAAATGGCTCATTTGAAAAATCAGAGAAGCTATTTGCAAACCAAGACAGATATTGCTCAAAAAGCTTGTTCTATCCCAAACGGACTAATGGTGAAAAATATTGCAGGAAATGGTTAGTATGTTCACCAGCAATTGGTCGTGTATACTGTTTCGTGTGTAAACTCTTTTCAAATTCTTCTGCATCATTATCATCCGATGGATTTTGTGATTGACGCAACACCTATTTAGTTCAAAGTCATGAAAACTCTGTAGACCATAGAACAGCTTCGGTAACATATCTTACAAGAAAACGTGGCTCAACAATTGACTGCCAACTAACAGAACAGATAAATAATAAACGGCAGTACTGGAAAAATGTTCTTGAACGAGTTGTGGCAGTCATAATTACTATGGCAGAGCATGGTTTATTTTTCTGTGGAGATAAGGAAACATTTCGTTCTCCTCACAATGGCAATTTCCTTGGATTACTCGAACTTATAGCAAAATTTGTTCCTTTTCTAGCAAGCCATATAAAATAAATTGGGAATAAAGGATCAGGTGTCACATCTAATCTTTTTAAAACAATATGTGATGAATTTAACCAAATTATGGCACATAAAGTAAGAGACTCAATCTTGGATGATTTAAGAACTGCAGGGTACTTCAGTTTATCTGTAGATTCCACTCCGATATTGATCAGCTCACTGTTATTGTGAGGTATGTTTCACCAGATGATGGGCTCCCTATTGAACTTTTTCTAACTTTTCTAGAGATGGGTAGCCACACAGGGGAAAGTATGGCTACGATGGTGCACAACTACCTTACAAATGAGTGCAAAATAGATTTTAGTAAGTGTCGAGGCCAGTCATATGATAATGCTGCCAATATGTCTGGCAAATACAAGGGTATGCAAGAAATAATATTGAAGATTAACAAATATGCTAGGTATATTCCATGTGCTGGTCATTCCCTGAATCCCATAGAGCAGCAGTTGACTGTTGTTTAGATGCAGTAAACTTTTTTGGAATTGTTCAAGAAATATATAATTCTTTTCTTCATCTACACATAAATGGACAGTACTGTAGTCATTCTTCAAAGATGATTCAAAAGTTCCAAAGTCTTTGTCAAAGATTAGATGGGAAGCACATTCAATGTCCACAAGTGCAATACTTAATAGTTATGATGGAATAATTTCTGCATTGCATCAGCTGCATATTGATACTGCAGAGAAAGGTGAAACAAGAAATCAAGCCACAAACATTTGGAATAAAATGGAGGAGTTTGAATTTATGTTAATGTTATATTTGTAGAGTTACTTGCTGGATGAATTTCACAAGACTAGGCAATCACTGCAAGACCCCCAAACTAGTCTAGATATATGTAGGAAATTGTATGATTCATTTTCGGATTTTGTTAAAGGTTCCAGGGATATGTTTGATCATTTTGAAGAAAAAGCAAAGGAAAAATTGCCTGATGTATACAGAGTCTCAGTATACAATGATGCTGCAAAAAAAGTTTTCATTCTTAACAAAATTAGAAGCTACAGAAGAAGAAGTTCGTGAAGGAGTTAGTGCTTTATGGCAAACATATCCTGAAGATGTGGACATGAATCTTGTAGGAGAAGTCAAGCATTTTCATCAATATGTTAGACATAGTCAAGCCTATGGTTCAGCGGAACATCTGATAGGGTATCTGAACAGGATCTGTATACGGTAATATTTAATGATTTTGTCCAATCAGCATTCCCTAATGTAGAAGCAATTTTGAGATTGTTTTTTAGAATGATGGTTGCAAATTGCTCTGGAGAAAGATCTTTGTCTCAGCTGAAGAGGATAATAAATGAATTTAGAACAACAATGACTCAAGGTAAATTATGTTCCCTCAGTCTCATGTGCATAGAAAGTGATAAACTACGCAGTTTATCATTTGATGATGGCATCAGTGACTGCTCTGGCAAAGGCAAGAAAGAAAATATTTTAGTTTAATATAATTCCTTAATCCTTATAACATGTTTCAAGAGATTAGATAATAAGCCTTTGTAAATTGTGCCTTTTAAAAGAACTTTTGTTTCTTTTTACCAGAGTTTGCATTTTTAAGTTTGTTATGAATAAAAATGATTTTAAGTTAAAGATTTATTATTTCACTATGTACTTCTTAATTGTATTTCAGTTTAACCCTCTACGTATCCGAAAATCATATTTGGCTCTGACATATATTATCTGGACTTATAAAGGGTCCCATATCTCAAATAGCTTAGGGTCTTATCAAGTCTAAATCCGACCCTGAAAGAGCCTAGATAACCTGTGTAAAGAATCAGCCACTCTCCGAAGGGAAACCGGAGAAACCCAGACCAGGAATTAATGTACACAACCATACCAAGGTTGAGCACATAAAACCAAACTTATATAATACGTGAATATGAATGTCTTATATGAATGAAACGCAACACACGCATGCAAGAAAATTGTTTTGAAATTGTTATAAGTTATTTTGGAAGCATAACAGCAATGGTGTGATAAAGTACAAGACGAATTTAACTTATCTTAAAATCAAAAAATTATTTTACGTTATAGAAGCACTGGCCCTGTAAGCAGCTTTTAACCGCGGATTTTAAGAGATTCGATCTAATAATATATTTTATATTATTGGGAAGGGAATTACACAGAACGATTCCCGAATGATATGGACCTTTTTGGCAAAGAGTGGTTGATACCCTGGGACGATGAATATTATTCCTATTGCGAGTATTGTGTTCGTGAACGAGACAGTTTCGTACAAAGGAAGGTGGCACTTCAGTAATTCGGTCTTAACAAACACGACCGTTTCATAAATATAAATGTAACGAAGTGTTAAAATAATTCATTCTTAAAATAAATGTTTACAAGAGTTTCAGGGGTGATATTTACAAATTATCCGAGCAATCCCTTCTGAATTCTTAAAATCTGGATGCTGTGATCGGCATTGCTCCAGAAGATAATGCCGTAACGTAAATGGGAGAAAATGTTCCGCAAAATGTACGGAACGGGAAATGTGTAAACTAACTACATTAACTAAGATTCAGAATGCGTAACACAATTTGCTTAATTGGAAATTAAGATTGTCAACGTAACAATTCCATTCGAGGTTGTCTTGAATACGGAGACATAAGAATTTTGTATTCGTAACGGTTTTTTAATTGTGTTGCGTTTAAAGAAAGAGAAACCTGGGGTAAAGATTTTGTGCTACTATTGTGAAAGGGCATAGCAACTGTTTTGTCAGTGTTTACAATGAGACGATTTGCATAGAACCAAGCCGAGAGGGTAGACAAAACTTTTTGAGCATTGGCGTGTTTACATACTAAATTAGTGTCATCAACAAAAAGAACCATTTTGCAATTAGATGGGGAGGATGACGTCGTTCACATATAATAAAAAGAGTATAGGGTCGAGAATTGAACCTTGGGGAACTCCGCAAGTATGTGGCGTTGTTTCTGAAAGGCAACACTGAAGTACTTCATTTTTATTATAGGATATTTCGACCGGTTGATAAGTTACCTTTCAGATACTATCAAGGAGATAGGAAGTTAGCATGAATCAAGAAAAACACCCTGAGTATTTTCTCCATGGTCAAGAGATGTGGTTTCATCGTTTAAGAAAGAAAATATGGCGCTGGTAGTGGAAAAGGGTTTCCGAAAACTGTGTTGATTGTCAGAGAGAATGTTATTTTTTGATAAAAAATCTAGAAGACTATTAAAGAACAATTTTTCTAGGATTTTTGAGAAAAATAGTATATAGTAGAGACATTGATTGATAACTTCCAACGTCGAGTTTGTTTACTTTCTTGTCTAAAAGTTTCACTTTTGGTTCTCTTAAATATGTTAGGAAACACCCCTTCTGATAAAGAACTATTAAAAATATTTATGGGTGGATTTAATGTAAAGTGGGACGAAAATTTAACAATAAACTCGGGGTATATCACCTATGCCTGTTGAAAATTTGTTTTTTAATGAACTGACGATTCTCATGATTTCCCTGGCATTAGTTTTGGAAGTGAACATAGAATTGGGCATGTGGATGGATATATTTGGAGGACATTGATTTTGAGATATTGAATTCATAATTTTACCTATTTCTGAGACATAAGAGTTAAATAAATTTGCAATGTCATGTGAATTTGATATGATTGTTTAGTAAATTTTCAGAACGTGACGTGTAATTTTAAACAATATGGTTTTGGTCCGGATGTTCGTTTTAGTATCTGCTGGTCATTTTCCATAATGAATCAGAACAGTAATGTGGTATCCTTAAGTGAGTAATTGGCATTAATAACAAAACTTATTCAATGTAATTTGTTACGATCTACATGCTAGCAAAATAAGTGAGATACCCTAAGTATATTAGTGCCGTAAATGGGGTGATTGCATCAAAGGTAGTACAAAGAAAAATAAGGGATCATAAAGAATTACTCTGTGTTTTCAGACTAGAAAAAAATTCATCTTTATATAGAAATTTCACTTCAATATCCTGGGAAAATTAAAAAAAAAGATTGATTTAAAAAGTATCTAAAAACTGAGTATGAGGAGGATAATATGATAATTGTGGGATTGAGTAAGTATGAGGGTGGTTTGACAATAAAGATAAATAAAAAGATATATTCTATTTAAATTCATATTTACACTTTTAGTTTACATGGAGATACATTACTCACAAACGAATTTCTGAAATATAATCAATATATGTAACTATATCCACTTATATCCTAAGCTAACATTTTGCAACTAGTTTTTGTCCACTCAAAAATATTCAATTTTTTACATTGATAGATATTTATCAGTTAATATTGCATGGGTAAATAATTTGCTCATGTTTTACATATACATAAAATTCTGTGCGTTACGAAGTATGAATGCTTTAATTATTATATTGGAAAGTTATTAATAAATTAATTGTGATTATGAGTAAAAATTTAACAAAAATATTGAAAAATTATATTTCACCGACAATTATTATCAACAAACCATCCATGGAGGCATTTCGGAACTGGACCTGGTGAAGTGAAAACAGTCCTTCCTAATTCTGTCCACGAAGAAGCATCCAGCACTAACAGTGCAACTTTGTTTTCCTCTCCATTTCCCCACACCAGTGCAGACAAAACTATGCCATCATCTTCTTCCTTCAGATCAAGAAATAGAAATATTTCATAATCTCACTTTTCTTAGTTAAGATGAAAAATCTTAGAACAAATATTTTTGAACACTATCTCAAAAAAAACCCTAGTGGTTTTTAATTTCTTAATAATGCTTAAGTTTTGTTCCAGTTTTCAACTCACCTGAGCATTGGGAGCAGGGACGAAAATTGGTTCGCTAGGATATACATTCTGCTCACTCCATGTTTTGTGTGTTTGAGTTAAAATATCCACCTTGATAAGCTGTAAAAGGAGAGAGTTACTCTGGTAAGAAGAATGTTTAATTTACAACTTGGATGACCAATGCTATGTTATGAGCAGTTTATGTTTGTACTGTTTAAGATAACAAAATGCATTTTAATGTAAAATTATACATTAATTCTATACAGTGTATTTGGTAGAATTAGCGTCATATGTAACATTACAAACTAGCGGACCTCTCGCAATGTAGTCCTTGGTAGTAGAATTCTAAACCTAAAT
Organism: Laupala kohalensis; assembly: GCA_002313205.1. Classification (NCBI taxonomy): domain Eukaryota; kingdom Metazoa; phylum Arthropoda; class Insecta; order Orthoptera; family Trigonidiidae; genus Laupala; species Laupala kohalensis. Next base: position 53,126 of record NNCF01128681.1, on the reverse strand, counting down.
TTTCGTATATCCTTCTGCCAGTGCTACTTCCAGTACCATCGTCTTTTTCACTCGCGAACAAGCTTTAGATTTTTAACCATTCTAACACGATTCTATCTTAAAAGAGATGCCCAACACCCCCTTGCCCAGGGTTTAAATGCCCAACTAAACGTTTTCAATACTTCAAGCGACTTCTGGTTCCTTTGCCATGATTCTTTACATCCAAATTAACACGAAACGCTTTTAAAACTTAGGAAAAAATTCGGGACAAGAAATTTTTTCACAAAGTCGGCCTTTTTAGTGCAAGTTATTTCAAGTCATGCAAACGAGTAGAATATTTGTTTTGATATTGATGTCTTTATAAGCTACAATAATATTTGTAAAGTAGTTAAGTACGCATTTCAGTCAAAATGTCAATTGTTGGAATGAAGTTCAATAGTTTTCATTTTCAATAAATCGAATTCGCTTCTTTCACATGTTGGAATTAATTTTCGAAAAAATGAGGCATGAACATAATTTTAGAATTTTAGGAGCCTCACAACTAATGCTGTCTGTCTGGCGTTAGCTGACGTCACTTCCAGCGACAGCGACTTCGAGAGCTTACTTCGATCGTATGATATTTCCGAATACAAAGCAAGCCATTTGTCTTTTTTTACTTTAAAGTAGTATTGAAGAAATTCATAGTTCTAGTTCAAAATCAATTGAAGTATCAATATCTCTGCGGTTACAAACGAACTACAAATCGCTTGAAAACGTCAAATTATTAGCTCCATGTCGATATCTTGACCCGTTACATCCAAATCGAGATTGAGGTGATATTCTTATCGTCTCATTCTGTACTAGAGTTGAACTAAAGCTAGAAAGGTACTGGAAAATCCCACTTCATGGCATTATCCCTATCTGGTAAAACACCTTTCGAGTTTTAATTCTACTCAATGGTGGTACATGTTATGATTGCATGGTTGCACAACACCCCAAAATTTATTATGTTAATCCTTAGACAGTGATGACTCGTACTCTTATTGTTAGTGAAGGGAACTTCAAGCATGTAAAACCGTATAATTATTATTCATTATAATGTAATCAAAATGTCTCAAATAAAAGAAAATGTTTTCTTACATAAACTGTCCGTTCAGTTTTTTGTCTACTCCGTCTGTTCAAGGCATTTTTGAAATAGAATAGATGCAATCGTCCGTGCAGAAAAGTGCTTGTGGACTGCCTACGCTACAGCCCGGATAAGCGTGCGTTAATAAAACTCGGAGACGGAATCATGTTCTGAAGTTTTCTAAATGATGTTGCCCTGGCAGTCCGCCGGGGGAAATGAAAGCTGCACTCTGGATATGTTGCCATCGTGCTGCAGATCTAGGAGTGAATCCAGCGACCATTTCGTACATTCACGCTTTACTTTAACATGATTATCACTTGGAAGTATATTTTGACTTGGAGAGGGGGGTTGTAGTCCAGCAGTCTACCCGCTACAATCGCCTCTGTACTTAGATAATAAAAAACATAACTTTTTTTCCATATAAAAAATATAGCGACATTGTGACACATTGCGCGCCTTTGTGACGTAAGTCGTAACAGCGATAGCCAATGGTTGTTTGCAAAACTCCTGCAATCTTAAAGCACGTAAGAGCGTCTACGGTTTAACACAGGAAACAGTCGTTATAGATTGTAGATGACCTAACGCATGGCGAGTTAAGAAATAGGGACTCAGGAAATAGGAGAACCCCAAAATGACTGTGTTAAAGACTGGGACAATCAAATGAGAGTTAAGATGTCATATTACATAAAATTTTGCTAAAAACGAAATGCTGGAAAATGTGATAAAAATAAATTTAAAAAATGTAGATGACTTATCTCATGGCATAGTCGCCTGCGGGTTACAACCATCGCCATCGCGGGAGCGACAGTAATCGATGTTTAAATTTTGAATACCGACACTGGGCGTTCCTCACCATCAACGCATCCTGTCACCTGAATATATATAACCTAGCTGCATTCAGTACTAATGGATTAAGGCTAGAGAACTAATTTCATATCTCGGCTCTCAATAATACTATCAATGGGAGGGAAAGAAGATTTTCTCAATTTCCTGCGAGACATTCTAATTAACAAAGTTCAGGTACTCTCAGCTCCCCTCTCGGTCCATGGTCCGAAACAAGATGCAATTCCCAATACTATTGCCACCCACCGAACGCTATTGGATTCCTCTATTAACGACCACAAATTATACCCTCAAAATTATTTTTATTGGTATATTCGAGTTTAGATCTTTTGAATTGTAATATTTACGTCCATTTTTAATCTAGAAAATTAAATATATATATATAATTATTTTATATCTTGTGATGTAAAATACTACGTACAGTGCCGGGATTTTCGATGTCCACATCGGAGCTGATGGCATAGAAGTATCTGTAGCATCGACCTGCATGACGTTCGTAGTACAGCCGAGGCGTCTCACAACCCAAATCGCAGAGCAACTCGGGGACTATGAAGATGATGCCGTCGGGTAGCCAATGAGCCTTCGCTCGGCTGCCTGCCAGCGTCACCAGATTGTCCTTCGACACCGAAGGATCGACATGCAAAGGCAGCACGAAGCGCAGGGGTCGACTCCGGAACATCCGCGCGTAGTCGGGGTTCTTCTGTATACCCTGTGAGCAACGAATGAGAAGTGTTAATGTACGCTTGGATAATCTAAAGTGCTATTGATCTCAGTTTAAGAGTACGATCAACTTTCGGTAGAGTAATGGGTTTTCAATTCTCTTATCAGCCAGTAATCCCCCTAACAGAGAAGATCCGTGGATACAAAATACGGAAAAACTGAACGGAGATCAGGAGTGATCGATGCAATGTGGAACCCTCAGAGGACATTACTGACTGCCAACGGTTCAGATTCAGATACAACAGTCCAGTTGATAATTTCATTCCAAGTGGACAGATTTTGTGGTTGATTTTTATGAATATTATTTGATTTACTCAGCTCAGCATGGTTCGTTATTATGAAGAAAACAATCCTCTCGTCAAAGATTCCTTCGGAGGAATAATTTCATCAAAAACCTATATGACCGTTGAATATTTGTAGAATATTGGTAATTGGTGCCAAATATTTGTTATTTATTTTTCCTAGGAAGCTATTGAAACTCGAGGAGCAATATTTATGAGCACTAGTATTTTAAACGCTCTGACTACTGTGAATATTTATTTTGTGAATCTTCGGAACTTACCTTCAAAGATTCGACGTACATACAATCGAGCATTGAAGGATCTCTGTAGCAACATATGTCCACTATCACGTGATCATTCTCTTCGTAGCAATTAATGACGTGCAGATAGAAGAAGGCCTCTGCTGCGAATTTGTAATTAACATTTCCAGTCTTCCGACACAACAGATGGATTAGGGTCTGAAAGAAACCAATTTTAATGAAATGTATCTTCTAAATATGTAGTTTGAAATTGCTAATATTAATTGACCTACATGTTTTTCGGGATACCAACGGAAAGATGCAGCCATTGGAGAACTAGTGATTTGATTTTTCAACATAGATGTTACTGACACGGACAAGGGTTGTTCTATGATGACAAAGTAGTTTTCGGTGAAACCGAAACTGTGCATGTAAGCTGGGTGGAAAAGCCAGCGGGCAGGGACCTTACCCACAATAGTTGCTTGTTCAAACGTACTCGCTGCTTCTGTGAAGAAAATTATCATTAATAATCACACTGTCATCTCAAAGTCAGCTCTTTAACTTATTCAATCTAATATTTTATATAATCTTTTTTCTTGGTCATTTTTTATAGGAATTACTGAATTGAGATGCAAGAAAATTGAAAGTACTAATACGTCAAGTGTTCCGAACTTGTATTTATGCTACTTTAGGGATATATATGCTGAGGAGTATACATAGTCCATATGCTAGTCTCTTTTTTAACCATAATTTCTCAATTATCACGTTACTCAGTGTGAAGATTTGAAGTTGTGTGTAGTATTGAAGTAATGCAGATTTAATAGTTGTATGTAGGAGTTCTAGACACGTTTATTGGTTTAATTTTCTCTCAATGTTTGGTGACATTATTTTCTCCCTTTTGTTTTCAGAAATCGAGATGAAAAATGACTTGATTATCGGACGTAATAAGTTTCAACTCAATAGTCGTCGTGTGAATAAATTAACTATGTGCAATTTTTTAATTTTTCAGGTTGCATTCCGACATATTATGACTAGTTTTAGAACAGGAACCTATAAGAAAGAGAAGAATATTTTTTATTACCTGACCATTCAGTACTGTAACGAGGTAATTAATCTTAGTTCATATCAAGTATCTTTGTGTGTGTGGCGGAGGGATTGAGAGTCGAGCTATAAAAAGTATATAGAATTTGTGTTGTATAAACTCCGACTAAAAATGTGTGAACTGCAGCAACTAATAATGGGGAGGGTAATCTGAAATATTGAAATGTCTTATTACATACCACTGTCAGGTAGATCAGGATTAGCAGGAGGAAATTTTACAATGGCGTATTTGGGACCCTGTGCAGTCACTGTCATTCCCAGGTTATAAACTGTTCCATCAGGCATCACATGTGGGTGAGATGAGTGGTTAACGATACTTACATATTTGGCTACATTTAGCTAAAAAAGAGAGTTAAATAAATACCCATATTAAATTATATTTTATATGAAAATCAGAGTTATTGTGCAAATCTATAAAGAGAGAGAGATTTTTATTTTATATTTTTCATTTTATTTAATACTTATTTTAAAATAAAACTGATATTCTAGTAAGAAGTTACATTTATTTTTTAATGTTTGTCTTATAGAGTTTTTGCAATTTTTCACTTGGTAACATAATTTTATTAAAACTGTACGTACTCTATCTAAAGTCTCCAGCGTAGAGGGATCTACGCGATGGATCACGGGTGATTCAGTAAATGTGTAATATTCATCACCGAACGGATACACTGATATCATAGCATTATCTGAAAATGACTCTCCAGGCGTAAATATTGCCGATATCCTGAAACAAGATACACATTTTTAACTATCATTCGCAAGTTATTTTGATTAGAAACGTTATTTCAAATTCTAAAAAAAAAATACTTGTGATAACATTTTTTACTGCTTATCGACCTCCCCCTCTATTCTAAAATTGAAAAAATATAAAATACGTTCTCATTTGAATAAATTTTGTGGTTTTCATTTAATATATTATTACTAGCTCTATATTATTACTATTACTCGGCGTTGCCCGGAATTTCTTTTTGCTTTTGAGACCAACGAACCCACTCGCTGGACGAATTTTCGCTTCCCAGGCAAGACACAACTGCACCATTTCGATAAAACTCTTTTAAAATCTATATCATGCGCCTAAATTTTACGATTTAAAGATATTTTTAGTCTTTGTTAAATGCACCAAACAAAAAAATTAAATTTGTTGATGATTTTTTTTTCTTTCCTAAATTATTCTCTTAAATTTAGATACTTTAACACTCCTATTTTTAATAACGTTTTTTCAATGATGTAGGTAAACCTTTGTAGGTAAACATATGCTGTCGCGTAATTTTTGTAAAACTCTTTGAGGCGAATAATATTTACATTCATAATTGTCACCTATCTCTAACCGTTTAGGCGGCGTTAGCGAATATCTCTCCTTTTTACCAATTTCATTGACATTTATGGTCAATATAATTGTTTACCTTTCTTTTCATGAATTTTAAAAATAAAATGTAACCTATGTTCATCTTGGGCATCTTTACTATATCCTTGTTAAATTTCATCACGATCAGTTCAGTGGTTTAATCGTGATTAAGTAACAAACAGACAGACACGCTTTCGCGTTACCCATTTATGCATTAGTACTAGCTCATTACCCAGAGTTGTCTGGAATCTTTCTCTTACTCTAATCTTCTTTTACGTAGCAAAAATAAAATCTGTCTATATTGTAAGATTAAAATACTTTTTCTTATTGGTTTTTATAAACATGCACAGCATTCTAATTTTTCAAATTAGAATTTTATACAAATTTAATACAAAACTTGATTTATACACTACATCACGCGGGAGTCGCGCCGGTTGAATATTCGCTTCCGCGGTGTGACGCGACTGCACTATTTCATTAAAATTCTTAAAATCTAAACCATTCGTCCAAACTTGACGATTTAAAGATGATTTTTATCTTTGTTAAATGAAAAAAACAAAAAACCCATTAAATTTGATGATGGTTTTCTTTCTTAAATTCCTCACTTTAATTGGAGTATTTCAACACATATTTTTCATAACGTTTTTTCAATAATTTAAATTTACCATAGGAGATAGACATATGCTGCCCCGGACTTTTTTGTAGAAATCTCCGAAGCGAACAATATTGCCATTCACACTATCTCTAACCTAACTAACCGTTTCTCTAACCTTTTTCTACCTCTAACCATTTAGGCACAGTAAGTGAAAATGGCTGATTATCATCCCGATTTCATTGATATTTATCGTTTTCTATCTTTTCTGTATTTCTTTTCACACACTTAAAAAATAAATGTTAGCCTAAGTTCATCCTGAGCATCTTAACTATCCCCTTGCTAAATTTCATCACGATCGGATCTGCGGTTTACTTGTGATTAAGTAACAAACAGACAGACGTGCTTTCGCATTATGCATTTATATATTAGTATATATAAGGATGGATTATTTCGATATTCATGAACAAAATTTACTAGCTGTTACGAGAATTCGGGATTCTTTTAGTAAGAATCGTATAAATAGTTGGTGGAGATAATTCAGTTATGTGTATTTTTTCATCATGTTTATAACCTATATCGAGGAGTTACTTACGAATTTAATTATAACTCCAAATATGATATATTTAGTTAAGATTAGGGGTAACACGAGTCTTGGAGAATTGTGTGGATATTTCTTAGATTTGTACCCATTCAATAAAATTATTTTCTAAAATTTTCCAATCTTCCCCTACCAAGTGTTATTCCTAGTATCTAATGGAGTTAATATTCTAACAACCTAGTGGAGTTGGTAATAAAAGATAAGGCAAAAAACCTACGGAATTGTGGTTTTGAACCTGGAATTTAAATTATTTCAATAAAATGTGCATTTTGAGTGTTACCTTTGGAAGATGCTCTGACAAGGATCGGGTACTGCCTTGGTTCCAAACTCTGTCACAACTATTCTCTTCGCCGCAGTATTGCGTTTGAATGTTTGGGACTGGAGGAATCTGTTTTGGTACGTGATCTTACCACCGTTGATAGCGAACCTGCAACAAAGTCAAAAACTTATATGTTAAAATTGTTTCAATAACTCATCTTCATTATATTAATGAAGTTAACCATATTACAGAATCGAAAGTATTATTTGAAATTCAGCGTGAGTTCACGGATATTTTATATATTAATTAGAGTAATATAATTGATCTTGATGATATGAAAAGTCATTTAACATGAAGGTGGTAATCGCTGTTTACTCGACTCAATGCTGTAAATAAAACAATTTGATCCACATTAATGTGACTCACGTTACAAATTATTCCAGGAGTATTCAATAACTTTTTTTATAATGGGGGAAATTTTGTACAGTCATGGACAAAAAATAATAAATTACCATTAAATAAATAAATTGTATATAATAAATTGTATATATTGAGTGAATGTATTGTGAATACTTAATCTGGGTCGAATTTGTAATCTGGTAAATGTACCAGCGGGGTTCGACAGTGCAACAGTTCTCGATACTTCGGGTTTTAGAACCAAATAATAAGGCTTCAGAGTACTTTTTCGTGCGAGCTATAATATTGAAACAGTATTCGATGCCATCTAAATCACAGAGGTATTCTATGCAGTTAATGTCGGAAATGAAGCAATAATTGTTAAATCAGAGTGTACGATTATTCATCAAAATGACAGTAATACATGTTACCGCTGAGAAAGGTTAGATTAACTGAGTTTTTCCCTCGATACATTTTTCTCAATCATCAAATACCTTCTTTTACCTTCATAACTACGATGTTTTCTTATGAATTGCTACTTTTATTGGTGGATTTCTGTGGTTAGTAAGGAGATTTTTGTTTTTTGTTGTTGTTGTTGTTTTTTTTGTGGGGCTTTACGGCTCACCGACATCTAGGTCATTAGAAACCTAAAATTCTGTACAGGTAGGGAAAATGCAGTTACGCATTAAGGCGAGCCAACATGACTCTCCCCGCGTGTGGGACTCATCGAATGATTCAACCACACCCACTAAAAACCCTCCTGAATTACAACTCAAAACTCTAATATCAACACATCTCAAAACATTACACACATCATTACAAAAATAAAAAAAATAAGAAAGAGGAAAATACCCTAGCGTCGAGATCGAAAAGAACAAGAGGTTACCAAGGAAGGTCAGGAAAGAGAAAGGAAGGAGCTTACAACAAGTGGAAGTAATGCCAGAATCAGCTCGGGGCCCCGTGTTTGCCAAACACGTACTTACTAGATGTAAGTCTCCTGAGAGGGGTTTGTAAGGAGTGAGAGTGTGTTGAATAAGAGAGCATTTTTCAACATCTTTTCAGAGGTCGAAACCGATGTCGACTTCATACATCTAAATTTTTTCTTTCGAAGCTTATAAAGACATTGCCAATAAAAAATTGAAAATTATCTAGTGGTTTGCAGTTATGGTTAGTGGAAAGTTTGTAGGTCTCTCTTGGTTAGGAACCTCTATTTAGTAGTCGACAGGGGGTTGCCGACCACTGGGTTCAATTTGCATGGGCTTCAATAACTCTTGTTTTCAATTTTCTTTCTAGTCAACGACGATGGGACGGAGAAAATATATAATTCAGTTGTACAACTAAAATTTGATGGAAGCTTTTGATGATGTGAAAATTACCCCCTATTCGCTGAGCTATTTTGAACATTCCAAATGTGTAACACGTTTCTCTAATATTGTGAATGTCTTATCAACATGAAATAAATACTTTTATTGAGAGTTTATAACGTACTTTTTACGTTTTTGAGTTCCAAATATCCATGTCCATTACTGACTCATTCATTTCNTATAAGAGACAGCAGTATGGACTACCGATGCAAAAGCAACCTGGAAAGTGTATATTTCTAGCTGCGAACCGATAATTTCAACTTACCAGACTAATAGAAGTGTATGGTAAATGACAAAATAAATTTGCAGGTTCCGATTTCAACCAATATAAGAATATGAGCAAATTAATAAGATGGAGTACTGGAACATTTACTCTGAATGCTTCACTACAATGGGCTACCTGAGTCCTTTCCAATAAGTCGATAATACTGAACATTTAAATGAAGTTAATAATTGATTAATGTAGTTAAATGATTTAAATGAAATTCATAAGATTCATAAAATCCTGATCTGATTGCTAGTTGTATTAGTGTTTCTCTTACCTGTGCAACAGAGCAGAGCTGTCAAATAGATGTTCGAAAGTCATATTCCCAACCTTCAGACTTCCAGGTCCATTTCTCAACAAAGATCCCTTAAGCCATTTTGGTATTTTACCTGAGAATAATAAGACATTTTACGTAAGGAGGAACCTGAGTACAAGAATACGTCTTAAATACTATTGTTTTAATTACTTAAGTTTTTCTCATTCATGTATACATTTGGTTATCTTCACGATTAATTTTGAAATATTACTTCCATTTGACAGAAGAATCGAATTTAACTGTCAATACAGCAAAGGAATGCCATTTTCATTTCGATCTCTCTGTACAAGGAAAAATATTATTTGTCCCTGTTTATTCTTAAAAATGATACAACTCTTTTGGGATTTGAGGAAATGTAGTTGCTGGGTGAATATTTTTTTCTACCACGTGGCAATTCCACAATAGTTTCAAGACCGCGTTGTATGTAATATTAATGAAATAGTCTAACTGTATGTAGGATTTGAAAAAGAAATGTCTTCTGATTTCTTATTTCATCATGTAAAACGTTTTTCGTGAAATTCTTAATAAACACCCAATATTTAGAAACATTGAATATAACGGCTAAAAATAAATACATGCCTGTCCTGTCAAAATTATAATTCTGAACGCCGCCAGAAATTTTAGAACAACATGATGATTGTATTAATATTTTAATTAATTAATAAAAACATATTTTTGGGCGTTAATTTTTTAATTTAGAAGACAATATTTTTGTTATTGAGTTATGTAAAAACTAATCGCTGATTACCTATTACTGCCACAAATATTATTTTTTGTCATTATGTATACATAAAGATATGCGGCTGCAATAATATGCATCCAAAAATGTACATTCCATAATCTAACCCTAATATACTCTTCGTTGGAAAGAATAAAACAACTCAACTGTTTCGTTTCACAAAAAAATGGAGCTTTGGTATTTCCATTTTCCGAGTAATTGTTTTTATTTCTTTGAAGATGAAGTAAGTGTGAAATCTAAGTAATGTCTAAATGTCTTGTAAGTGCAACGAATGTATGCAAATAATGGTACCACAAAATAATACCTTCTTTCTCAAATACTTCATACTCTAAAACCTTAATTGGCCTGCCGTATTTTTAAAAGCAAAAAAAAAAAGAAAAAAGAAAGATAGAAAGAAAAGTGTAATTGTACTTACCCGTCGTGGACCCTTCAATAGGTTCAATCACTTCTTTAGTACAGGATCGTAGCCAAACAGACACGTCGCAATTGGGATATAGATTGTCTCCATCGTCGGAGCCATTACCATCTCCACTGTCTAGATAGCACGTGTCAGTACTTTGACAGAGACCGGAGTTCTCCATGCGTCGCGGGAAAAGTGGACTCCAGCGGAAGTCGGGCGTCGGCGCCGCCAATCGATTCCCTGCTGCCAGCGGCGCGACCGTGACCTTGGTCGGAGCCATCTCTCTTGTCCTATACACCTTGTCTCAGTTGTGCAAGGGTTGATCCACTAGAAAAATAATTTCCTTACCGGGTCAGAAATTAATTTTTTTCTTTTTCTCCACAAAGCTATGTAGGGTTTAAGATGAGTTTTACCTTTTCACTTCAAACGCCAATGTCTCAGAAAAATATGATGGATTTAAAACACTCTTATTTAAATTATATTATACATGCATGTTACAGAAATTCATATCACAGAATTCGGTTCTCTTTAAATCATTGGAATTTTTCATATCCATGCCCATAACTTCATCACATATGGCGTTTGAAACTGTGATCGAGAAAAAATATTCATAATTGAAACGTTAAAGGTATTAAATATTACTCTGTAGTCTCTATGTCAAGCTGTGATAATATTCGAATTAGAATATCTACTCACTTGAAGTAAAAATTTTGTAATGCAATCTGATCAATTGACTACTTAGCAGTGCCGATGCGGACAGTGTCTCTATCTGAATAATACTGCGCCAACGTGTGTGGCTTGATGGTATATAAATGGCTATCAGCCCTCTGCTCCCCCCCTCCTTGACTTGTGCCCCCACCACTGGTTCTAACCCCCTTCCCACCCATCTTGCTTTCTTTGAAAGAATCCTATATGTGAGCAGGATCCTCGCTTTAGTGAGAGAGAGAGGGGGGGGATGGGGTGGAATTCACTCATCCACCGTTCAAAGTCTAGTCTGACAAAAATATGCAATAATTTAGATTATAACTTATTATCCGATATAATTGATTATATCTCCACCAACTTCGTCTCGTTTACACGGAGGAAATTTTTCGATGTAAATCAAGCAAAATATTATGTAAATTGATTTTTACTTATGTTGTCGTTTAAAATTCAGTAAATATCTTCGTATAGAAAATAACTGAATATTTATAAGAAATTGTACATTACGATTTAAAGTTTTTATAAACGAATAAGTAAGAAAACAATTAATGGATAAATTAATATTCTCCCACCATAAAGATTTTTCATCAGGAGGTTAAGTTAAGTAATGAGGAAACCAAGTTGAAAGGGCAAGTTTTTTTCCATTCATCAATCCAAAGATTTTTCACGTATTTGTTTGTTAGTCGATAAAAAGTAACTATTGAAAACAAAATAAGCAAATGCAAAAGAAGAAAACAAAATAATAAAAAAATTGGAAAAGAGATATAGTCAACGGTAAAATTGCTAGGAATTAGTCGAAACGATTGAATAACATTGAATGTAACAACAAATTCAATACAAGGGAAATCATTTTGATTTCATAAAAAGTTAATGTTTAAGTTTTACAGATTTAAAGAGGAAATGTTTCGGCACTAGTCTTCGTCTATCACAATGATAGTCGGGAAGTATTTTCTTGGTTGACGACGGTTAAGGATTAAAAGTTTCCTCCATTCTGTAACTCTTTTAAATATGTTTATTTTTATCTATAAATTTAACGAATGAAATCATGTTCGAACGATACCAGTCTCCTTGATGTACGAGATCGTTTTCAATCACATTGAGAGACACGCGATCTACCTATCCCAACGTGACCACTTTTGAACCCTTCTCATGAGAAATCATCCAGTGACATTACGAGAGAGAAAGGCGTCGCTGCTGCAACCCGCAGCACGTAAGAGCACAAAGTGTTGCGTGATAATTGCGCATAAGACAGAAATGTAATCATATCTATTCTTGAAATAACGAATCAGCAATGAATACATGTTTCAATACTGTGAGACCGTAACATGAAGTAGTATCGATCCCTTTAGTCAGTTTTAATAGATATTCCACATAATACAATCTTGTTGAAAAAGTAAGAAAAAGTAAGAATATATATTTTGTGGCAGAACGAATCTTTTACGTGTTACGAATTTAATAAAAGTCTAGAACTTATAACTTTGATCTTTAAGGCGCCTCGGCTACTTAATCTCAGGGTTCCACAAATTTCTAGGGTTCGCATTTTTTTATGAAGGAAAAGACCATACTAGGGTTCCACTACAGGAAAACGCTATTGACAAATTGAAATCCATTAAATTTAATTAACATGAATCACATACAACAACAAAAAAAACCTTCATGCTATCCCCCAAAAGAAAAAGTCATAACTGGTAACCCATATAAACATGAAATGCACTAGTATTTCTGCCGAATTCGGCTTCTCAACGACAAACATAAATTTTAAACAAATTGAACATCTTGAATAAACATGAAGATAATCTCTCCTTTGACAAATAAAACAAACACTGAATTTACAATAATTCTTGCTTCTTGAAATGCAATTACATTGATATTGTATTTAAAATATATAATTAAGTGGAGTTTTTTCTTGCTAATTGGACCTTCTTCATTAATCATAAAGTCCAAAGTTCTGAGCCCCTCTGAACAATAAGACTCTTCTCGCACTCGTCTTCTCGCAATAGCGCATGACGATATGTGTCGGATGTCACCAACAATCGTAAAATACCTCAACCTGATGACCAATCAAGCGGTGCAGTGCTGAGTGGAGGGAACGTCGACGCCACGGGAAAGCCGGCCTAGCCTCAACCTCAGAACGACTTCCGGTTAATGACGTCACTAGCACCAGCAAACCTGGTGGTGCCTTCCTCCCGCAAGCTATGCTGCCTGGATGCCCTCAGGGGCGGCGTGGACCCAAACCATCATGGTTCAATTTCAAAGGCGGTCCCTGGATTCTCGGAATGGCCCGCCGAATGGACGTATTTTCGTACGAGTTTTGTCGCGTCTCGGATTTAGAATTTGCTGACGAAATGCTAGCCAAAGACTAATGAATTAGTTCCGGAAATTAGCGAACTCGGAAATCTCCTCGGACATCATGAGCTAATCAGATAACTTCGAAAATAAGACTGAGTCGTGGCTCTGCTCACAAAAAAATTTACAAGTCTTCACTTCGCGCAAAAAAATCTCGTGTCTCTGATTTCGTCTCTCTGATCTTATACGACAAGGCTCAAGATACAACAACAAGAAGAAAAACCGCAACAAGAAGAGGCAGACTGCAACAACAAGAAGAAAACTGCCACAAGAAGGAAATTTTCATTTGCCATTCCTTAAATGGACTTCATCCCTTCCAACACCTCTTTTTCCACTTCCAAGATCTCTCAATTTTGAACTTCACGTGACGAAAAACTTCCAATGCCACAAACGTTCCCCCTCCTGTGCCTAAATTCTGATTGGGAATTTTGCGTAATTT